>CM076652.1:21248238-21270867 GCA_038496675.1 Rachycentron canadum
GGCAGCTCTCTCTCTCTCTCTCTCTCTCTCTCTCTCTCTCTCTCTCTCTCTGTGAGTGTGTGTGTGTGTGTGTGTGTGTGTGTGTGAATGCGCACTGGGCCTGGACTCACCGTCAGTGCGCACGGAAGAAAAAGCCACATTTCATAATTTCCCATAAATTTGCTCCGGGGTTTGTTTGAATAGCTTTGACTATCTGACATTAATGTTTAGATGAAAATGGAGACTTTTGATGGCCACAGTGACTTTGTCAGCTCCATACAGCCATAAGCTCTGACGGGCTTGTTCTGATTTCCAACACAAAGCGCTCTCCGGCTCCATTCTTTCCTTTTTGTTGCCATATGGCAAATCCATGTAGACATAGCCAAGACCCATTCAGTCAGCCACAGAATGTCCTGCATCAGAGAACAAAAGACACTTTGTCTGGCTGCTCTATTGATACGAATGGGCGAAAAAAAATATTATAATTAATCTATGGCTATATCCAGCTAATTAACGCCCATATGCCCACGGGGAGCTGCGAGGCCATTCAGTGTAGTTTTAAATTCTCAATAGTTTACATGTTAAAGACAACAGCTGTTCATGTGTTACTTTAATGAAGTCCCCTCTATGTTGGAGACTGGACACACTCAGGGGGCTCAAGTCCCCCTTCAGAGTTAAAGGGGTCATCTTCCTTTATTTGTCTCTACAGCTGTGTAACTATATAGAATTTGTCCCTATAAATAGAACTTAAAATTGCATTCGTTTCCTCAAAAAGGTATTGAATTTGAGCCATTGTGGGAAAGGTCATGGGTTAAGGCAGGACATGCAAACAGTAATCTTGTATTTAAACATAAAAATATCAAAATATTAGCTGCGCTTTAAACTGTAAACCAATTCAATCAGACTGCCCATGCATAATAAATGAAGTTCATCACAATTATTACCAGCCTCTGTGCTAAGGCCTTCATATTTTGTGACCACACTGGGCTTTTACAGTTTAAATGTGACTCCACAGAACATAATTGTATGACAGTTATAACTTAATTCAGCTCTTTTGTACCTATGATGGATGTAAAGGAAAGAGATGACAGCTAACATACAGACCTCATTAACCAGCCTATTACAATAGAATATGATTAAACAACCAGCTGCAGATGGAGAGAATCAGCCTCATGGGCCCATGTGACCTTTAAACTAACTTCACATCCACAGTGTCGTTTGTCTCAGTAAGTCATCAGTACAATTATATTCATTTGCTTCAACCAGTTAATTAAAGCTTCCACGCTGATGTAGCTGCATAAACTACTTTATTTTTTATGTATATCAGCTATAACTTAGACTGAATCATGCTGATTTCAGAGCTAGAATAAAAATGTAGTTGAGTGATAATCACTACAATATTTTCAGAGAAGAATTTTTTTTTCTAATTTCAATTACAGATATTCATCTATTTGGTTTAATTAGATTGGGTCAAGATGCAATTGAATTCTCCAGAAATGTGTGTAAAACAGTAACAGGAATGCGAATTGCCTTCATTTTGTGGCATTTATTTTGAAAACATACTTGGCAAAGGATTGGCAAAAAAAAACAAAACAAAAAAAAAAAAAAACAACGAATAATTGAAAATGAGAATTTCTAAATCTGAGTCCATTTGAACTTTAAGCTCACAGGGGAAATGCAGTGATAGCTCTGTCTTTAACATTCAGCCACGATGTCGCTCCTTCACGGGCCCGATGAGGGGAATGATGGAGCTGCGGACCCTGACACACTCTGGCCTCCGGGTTTCGTGCAAATGTAGCGACTAAAAATATAATTTCAAAAAACAACAACAACAACAACAACAACAACAACAACAAAACAAAACAAAAAAACAACAAAAACAAACAAACAAACAAACAAAAAACTTAAACCACTTAAAACACACAATTATCGAGACGGTCTGCAAAGACTGCAATTAAATATAGAAAGGGGGGAAAATCAGCCGAGGGGAATTAGCATTTTCCATGACCATCTGGCATCGGCGCAGGCGACAGGGAACAAAGGCGAGCTGGATGGAGAGGAGAGGCGAGTGTGCCATCGCATTGACCTGCAAATGAGGCTTTGTCACCGAGTTAAAGCTCCCTGACCCCCTTTACCCCCCCCCCCCCCCCCAAAAAAAAAAAAAACCTCCTTTTTTTTTTTTTTTTTTAAACCTATAGCGTGACGAATAGAGGCCTGAATCCAGATCTGTGTATGTTTTGGAGCTGCAGACCTAAACTGTCCAGGAATTGTTGACAAAGTGCAAACAATACAGCTTCTCTGCAGATCTGGTTTTTTTTTTTTTGTTTTTTTTTTGAAGTCTTAATATTTGTTTACTTGTTTGTTTGGTTTTTTTTTTTTTTTTAAATAAATGTGAACTCCAGATTCACATTTCCAGTGCAGTTCTGTGCGTTTTATGGCTTTTCTCTAATAAAGATGCGCTTTTACCTGAAATGAAGCAGGATGAAGTGAACTCCCCTTCGCCATTATTTTCACTTGTATTACGGGATAAAATAATATAAACGACTCAAACCCAGAATGAATGATGTTAATGTGGATATATGTAACGGGCCCGCGGAGCCACTTTACGCACCAAACATCAAACATTTCTCTTTTGTCTTTATTTCACATTTACTTCACTATTAATGCAGGAAAAAAAAATATCGAATTCATTCACTCTTAATCAAAATATTTAAATGAATCCTGTTTGTTTCCCCTTGAAGCCTTGAATCTCTAAAGCGGTCAGTGACATGAAAGTGTGTATGTGTGTGTGTGCAGAGGATGGTTATGGGGGCGGGGTGGTGGATGGTTGTTAGATTGTTGGACACCTGTGCCGCCCCCACCCTCCCTCCACTTCAGGAGTGGAGGCTGCAGACAGACTCGCGCGTTTGCATAAAGGTGATTGTATCCGGAGGAGGATCTATGTTTTTGTGTGTGTGTGTGTGTGTGTGTGTGTGTGTGTGTGTTAGAGACGATTTAATGATGTACTTCGAATCAGCCTAACAGTGATCCATCAGTCAATATAAAGATTATATAGTCATTATAAAGTGAATTTGATGAAGCCCTAAAAACTGTTAGACAACATAAGTTTTAACAATTAAAACTAATTATCGCACACTCCCCTTTAATGAGATTTTATAGTATCATTCTATCGTTATATCCTATATATATATATATAAACTGTCAGGGTACTGTGGGGCCTTATCCACACTTAATGCAATGTGATGTCAAAGTATTTGCCCATTATTTCGGAAATGCCCTCATATTAATGATGTAAGCACCTTGAGGCTGTATTATACAGCTATTGTTAGGGTTATTTTTAGTTTGGGTTCCTCCTGATGCAAACGTACCCCAATGCCCCCCCCCCCCCCCTCTCTTTTCCTCCTCTTCTCACAGGCCTTTTTTTCCCCTCTTTACATCCACTCAGTATTCATGCCTGTGGACAACAAAGAGCACGGCTCAATCCACGCAGGAGGCGGTGTGACAGGGAACTCGTGGCAGCTTTTCAAACATCTCCTTTCTGTCTCCTCCTTTTCCCTTTGCAATCGCGACTTTGGTCCCGGTTGGGGAGGGAGGGTGTGTAGGAGGGGTGGTGGTGGTGGTGGTGGTTAATCAGCCTCCCACCTCAATCTCTAATTCACTTTGCTCTCCCCACGCATCAAGGGGATCGGGTTTAACGCTGCCCAGGGAAAAAAAGCAGACCCTTTGCAATGTTTCTCAACGTGACGGAGCGAGCAGCGAAAAGTCTGGGCTGCAGAGATACAGCGACTGCATCACAAAGCTGACTGCAGTTGGGGATTAAAACTTTAAAGGTATGCACATAAATCTCCCAAACTGTGATCAGTGTATTCACAGTGCAGCCAGCTGAGACAGCCATGGATGTTTTATCTGACTTTGGATGGAACCACAGTGCCCCCCCCCCCCTCCCCCTTTAGAAATGGATGAATCATTATTATTTAATCAATATCTAAGACAGTGGAATTTCAAAGGATTCAGTCATCACCTGGTGCATCTTTGCGAAGGTTTCCAATAATAATTTGGCGCAATGATGCCAGCACACTGCAAAAAATGCTAATCAATAGGATACTTACCTTGTATGTTTTTTTTTTTTTTGTTTTGTTTTTTTTTCCAGAAATGGCTTTTAATAAATAGGGAGCATTATTTATGAACTGCTCCCCAACTGCACTTCTGTCATTTAAGTGGAACCATGGGGCCATTTATCTGATTGTGAGATAAAAAAGAAAAACTAGACCTGGGCTTTTTTTTTCCCAGTGTAAGGTGCGTCAGTCAAAGGAAGAGCCACTCGTTTTGCTGAGAGGGTGAAAAGGTCAAACCATCGATTTGGCGCCAAACAGCTCAAGATTCCACCGTCCTCATTTCAACAAAGGAAGCCCAACAATGGCCATACTTTACTCTAATCTGAATATGGCCATGTTTACGCTTATAGAAATTTTGTTTTCTTTTTTAAAATATCTTGATGCAGAGACAAAGACATAACACAGACATTATACATCAAATGACAGGGTGTAACTTAAAGTTGAGTCTCTTTTTGTGTCCTGGTTTAATCAGTGGTACAAATCCACCATAGTGACAGCACCGTGTGAGGGATTAAAGCAAATAGACTAGGTGAAAGAGACTTTTAATGACATTAACATACAACTCAGCACTAAACAAACATCAGCTGACAGACCATTCATGCCGTGTTAGCAGACATCCAGTCCAAGTGTTGGACCTGTGCTTCAGAAAGACACTGATTTGCCTTTTGACTGACCAGTTGACTGCCCTCTGTGGCACCGGCAATAGATCACCATCAGCATCTGGTGTGTGTGTGTGTGTGTGTGTGTGTGTGTGTTTATGAGTGTTGCTTCCCACAGAAGCCACATATCAAGGCAATCAGTGATGCTATTCAATTATTGGATGCCTGCACACACACACACACACACACACACACACACACACACACACACACACACACAGATGTCAGGGGAATTCCAAGCTAAACAAAACATAACAGTGCTTCTCAGCAACTGAAACCTGCCCTTCATTTAAATATTAATTGCAAAGGGAAACTTCAGAAAGCAAATTTCAAACCAAGCCCTGGTTTAAGGCCACCTGAGAGAGTTGTATTTTCTCATAAGTGTCTCAAAAAAAAAAAAAAAAAAAAAAAAAAAAAATTAAATCTCCTCCTTGGAGCTCCTCTTTATTATTGAACTGCAGCTTTCTCCAAAATTTTAAGTCATTGGCCTAAATCTTAATAAAAAAAAAATAAGTGTATTAATATCATATTATATCATTTAAAAACAATGGTCCTGGCTGACAGTAGATGATTTAATCCTGCACTGTAGCTTGCAGTCTGCAATAGAGCGGCGGCGTGTCGGCAGTCAGAGGAAATCATGTTGAGACAAGCGGTCGCAGCAGCAGCTCACCCTCAGTCAGACAACAGCCCACTGTGGCCCTTTGAGTTTCACACATACTGTACCTATCAAAAACAGCATAGCTTTACTTGGGAGTGATAGCTTTACAACCAGAGAGCCATACGTAACTCTACAGGAAGGGGTCTGCTTCATTGTTGGGGTAATTGGACAGAGAGGAGAGAGGAGGAGACACAGATAGTGCGATGACACTTGAGAAATGAGATCTAACTCCATCCCAGCGCCAGTCCTGACAGCCAGAGTCCTCCACCTCCATTCTTCTGCCCTCTCTCTTTGTCTGGCTCCTTTTCAGTCCCTCTGAGCCAAACCTGTTCCCCTTCACATCCCTTCTTGCATGGGATGTGAGTCCTCTGTTGAGCGGCTGCTGTCTGTGTTTTATCTGTCCATCCATCCATCTCTGACACCTCTCCTCTTCGCCCCTCTCCTTCCCTGTCTCTCTCCACTGGCAGAGCAGTTTTCTTCTCCTTCAATCATCTTGGCTCATAAAACTTGGGGAGGAGGGCTAGCAGGCTGTGTTTTCAGGGCTGGCTACACTGCTATGGGTGCACTGACTCGGACTAATGCTATTCACGCCTCACATTTGCTCGCCAGGTCCTATGAAAAGGGATGGCCACGGCACCCTTTATGGGACACGCAACAAAGGACCATCATTCATCAGTCAGCAAAGCACCGAGGAGTGGCAGAGTTTGGGTTCGTCCTGCTAGTCCTCAGGCCTCAGCTGCTCGCGTTTGCGCGCATCATGTTCTGTCATGGTTGTCTTTCCAGTAGGGCCTGTAACCATGGGGGCTTTATTTCAAAAACACTGCTTGCAAGTTGAGTAAAGTTGGTGAGAAGAAGCATGATCTTCTTGTTTTACGTTTTGAAAGTTTGATCTGTCCAAGTTGTCTCGGTTTAGTAACCCTTCCACAACCTTCACGTGGAGCTTATGTGTGTGTGTGTTTGCGTGCGTGCAACACACATAAAGACACATGCACTATGGTTGTGCGTCTGGTGGCGATATAGATTTATAGCCGTACCCCCAGGTCACCAAGCCACAATTAATCTTCACCTTTCCTTGGCTGTTCCTTCACACAGCGCCAGAAGCTTTAGAATCTTGTTGGCAGCTCACAACAATACCCAGAATGCCGTGGGGCCTTGTCAGCCTGTCCTAATTTGTGACTGTGGTCCTGGAGTTGAATTCAGCCGCCGCTGGCTGCTTGACCTGCTGTATTCTGTTGGTGGATTAGCAACATCTTTTAGTCTCCACACGGGGCAACACCAATGGGCTGATATGCAGCCTGCAATTACACAGCAGGAAAACCCTGCTTAGACACACACACATGCATGCGTGCACACGTACAGACACACATATAAATGTTTATAGAAGAATAGATGAAGAGTTGGCTGAGGAGAGCAAGAGAAGCAGGTGACGTATCGGAGGGTTTCTTTGAAGAGGTCTTAAGAAAGAGAGAGGGAGACTGAAGGGAAAGGGAAACTGTCTCATTGTGTGTTTTGGGGTTTTGTACTTACACAGTGGGTATTCAGCCTATATTGTGTACATGGAAATCAATGTATTGAGGGACTGAGCAGCAGCTTATCTTCACAGAGATGGCACTGTACCACAGTAGAGCATCAGGACGCCTGACAGATACCAGACAAAGATCAAAATGGCCAAAATCTTCCATATTTAAATCCATCAGAGGGTGAAACCATGCAAATGTCCCATAGTGCTTTTATAGGGATTTGGCTAAAGATGTTCCTTCAACATTGTTGGTAAGTGACTGATATATGTGGTAATACAGTGAAAGTGAATGTGCAACATTATCGAGCATCTGCTATCAATTTTATATTATGCTTATTATAAAGATGGTCAGAAATATATGTAAATAAATCAACTTTATGATATAGATTGTTTCTGGTCATTAACAGCTTTATTAGCAGTTAATAAAACTTTGTTTAGATATTAAAGGGGCATTCCCCTGATTTCAGACAGAAAGGTTCACATCTTACATTCATCATTTAGAGTATTTCTTCACTGCTGTTAAATAGTTGTATAATGTCGTATGCAGCTCTGGAGAGAAGTATTTTAAAGTCTGAGAAAATAACCCAAATTATGTCATCATGAAAACCAGCACTATGAGAGTTTCAGAATGTTAAGTCACTAATAACTGTGACCTCCTGTATTTCTAGGATAATAGTTCACAAAGTGGCAGAGTCTATGTTCTGCAATGTCAGAGATTCAGCTCCAGATTATTAAAGTAGAAGTATTAAAGAGAAAAGTTATGAATGTTATGTGAAATGTTCAAAGACAAAGACACAGTTACAGAAAGTTAACTTAAACTCCCTGATAGTTTAATTATTATCATTATCATTATAACTATCGTAACTGTGAGCCATTACAATTCTTCACTGCTGAGAAAGAATCGTATTTCAGTCAGGAGAGACTAATAGAGGAAGGCGAGAGTGTGAGAAATGTAGGTGAAATGAAATCTATTGTGAGCAGAATGAATACACTTTGGCGCTTAGACCCTGGGAAATGAATTCCCGGGGGAGAGATCCATAGGTTTTAAGGTCCATCCAGTTAGAGGAATCTTCACTGGAGCTTGAAGATGGGAACATCTGATCAGATGGTTTGATTGGAAATAGTCTGGCGTCCATACTTGAGGTGGCGAAGGGGTGGAGGTTGGTCACTGAGTGAGAACAGTGCTGAATGACAGCGAAGAGCAAGAGTTTACAAGTTTGACAGTTTATGGGTGAATGGCTGAAGGCCACCGTGTCTGACCGTGACTGTGATTGGATGGGAGTGGGTGGAGCTTATAGATAGCAGCAAACGGTGCTTGTGACGTGCGAGGGGTTAGTCGTCCTGACTGAACTTTCACTAAGCTTCATCTTCCAGAGTTCTGGAATGTCAGAGATTCAGTTCTAGAATACAGAGGAGTCGCTCTAGAACGTTCTGTAAAATGTGACTCAATTGCAGAATGTGAAGTGACACTGAAGTGACTGTTTGAACTGTAACATTTTAGAACCGTAACTGTGACTGTTCCTACTCTAGATTCCTAGGTCACAATTGTAGATTGCAGAGTTCTGGAATGTCAGAGATTCAGTTCTACATCTGAGAGGTTGCATTGTGGGACGTATAGCATCCACCATGTTTGGAGTTTGACTCAAAATGGTGGCTGCAAATCAGGATGGACAGTTCTTTATTTTCTATTTCTATATTCTCTAGCAAGACACTTATGGAAATGCTGCTTTAACTGAAGAAAAAAACTGTTGTCAGTTCAAGGTATGAGCTCCGATTTAGGTAAAAGCTGATAGCTTTACCAGCAAGCCCTCGTCCCACAAATTGCTTATCACTTTTATATTCTGGAACAAGAGCGAATAGACCTGATGCCAAAAATACATGTTAATGGCCCACTGGCATTTACAACATTTAGAGTGGATGCCATGATGTGAATGTGAACAATTAGTTAAACAAAGGTTCTCACTTGAAAATGCTAATCCATTAATAACATGGCTGTCTGTTCTTTACCAGCATCAGGAACTACAGTGGAATTTGCAGCAGCAGTGATTTACCTCTGTAGCTATTTCACTGGACCTGCAACAATACGACTCACTCACAGGGCAGCGCTGAGAGCGTTCAAAGTGTCTCTTGAAGTGAACACACAGATTTGCACTTGTTGTGCCTGAGTAAAACAAAAGACCTAGACATGGATAACAACAGGCAGATATGCAGCAGGTCAAGCACAGATCAGAATTGGCAGCGCGATGCAGCATCTTACAGTGCACACAAAGCCTTCAACGATGGGAATAGGGAAATTGGCAAACCTAACATGGTCCCCTGCCATCATCCCTCGCTCCCTCCCTTCGCTTCACAACAGATGCTGTGTTCCATGAAGACACTGTCAGCTGCACAAGAATGGCCTGAAATTTGTCGACAATGATGGTGGACAGAAAAAAAGACGAGACAAAACAAAGAAAAAAGAAAAACAGAAAACTGAGTTAACAATGACGACACAGCACCGGGGAGGAGGACAATGTGCAAGTGTATGCACAGACCTCTCTCCAGGAATAGGAGCTATCGCTATGGAAACACGCCCCTATACCCCTCCCTACTACTATTACTATAGTATACACATACACGCACACACTTGTCAGCTGCAGGCCAGGCGATGTCTGAGCCCAGATGGTGGTGAACTGCATAACTCATTTATCTGTCTCTGGCCTCTAAAGGAATGCTTAAAGGCCTCTCCAATTCCCAGTGGACGTCACCAAAAAGGAGAGAGAGCGAGAGGGAGAGGCACGCCATCTGCTCCCAGACACCGTGGGCACCCCCCTTTCCTGCCCCGACCACCCTTTTTTACCTTCAACCCCCCAAAAACCATCCTTGTGATCCTTGAGCCGTTCCTGGAGAGTCACTGGGGATGGGAGAGGGGACCCTGGACAAATCAGCATCACTTGATTTGTGTGCTGCATAAATCCCCCAGAGTAATGCTACCTAGTCATTTTTGGACATTAAAGAGGAGTTTTGATTCAGCTGTTCTTTAACTGATTGAAATCATGCGAAAATGAGCTGTTGTCTTTTTCTATACACGTCCAAAAAGCATGTACCATATATTTGTATGGCATAAATCAGTTTGTTCTGAATCTTTTTGACCTTTGACCCCTTTTAGAATGAACCAGAGCATTTTATTCTTCCTTGGATTGTTTCATTTAAAATATTTTCAGAAGTTTCCTGTAAAAAGTAAAAAAAAAAAAAGAAAAAAAAAGAAAAAAAGCTGATTGTGGACCGGATTTTCCCCCCAAAGTCCCTTTCAACCCTTTTCATCCTATGATCTCCAGGTTTGGAACCACTGGTGCAGGTGTTGCAGTCTCTGTGTCAAAAAACTAACAAAAGCAAAGAAAAGGGCTCAATCTGAGTTTTAAAAAAAAAAAAAATAGACTCTCATCTCTCATTAAAATGGGTTTTTAAAGATGTCACCATGAACAGACCAAACTGTTGTGGGTGATTCATTTTCAAATCTGACAGATGTATACAAATCAGTTTCTAAGTGGCATTATTTCAGAGACAGAGAAAATCTCTATCAAATGCTGCATTTCTATAATACAAATCCTATATTCTCACTGCTGCCTCCTTCTACACTGTCTTGCATGAAAAAGACAGAATAACAGGCATTCCTTTCCTTTTCATACAAATATGCACAAACTTCCCTGTTTTTACGCTCTGGAAAAACAAGACAGCGCTCAAACACATAACCCCAGGACAAAGAGAGCTTACATAGCTTTTGCAGGGACAGTGCAAGCCAAGGGTCACTAGGTTCAGTCTATACAACTTTCTGTGCAAGAATCTTCTCATTGGTTTGCAGACTGGGGCTTTCCAGAAAGACTGTATTTACGCTTCCTTTTCAATATAAACATACTGGAGCTATATGTTGCAAGTGAACGTTGCTGTTTGTTTCATATTAGTTGCACATGAACTTATGTGTGTAATAGGATAGAAATAAACGCTTCTTTATGTAATGTTGTATTATTAACTTTATTTCAAGAACACAAGAAGTTTTATGAAACTTTAAGAAATTTATGGGAATATTTTAACATTTTACAAGAACTTCTCATCGTGATGGTTGTATTATCTCTTGCTGCAACTATACGGGCTTACTGCTGGAAAGACATGTAAGGAAAATGTGATCAAATAAAACAAAGAAGAAAAGACACATTTGAAAACACTTAAAGGCAGCAGCATGTTTTACCTTCTTTAAGATGCCAACTCTGTACTCTCACTCTTTAAGCTCCCGATTAAGCAGCACCACCCTTCTCCATCTTGCTGAGTATTGCCACACTATTAAAAGAGGTGAAATCTGGCGAGTTCTCCACCACCCACTGAGTCAAGTGTGGCTCAGGTGTGTGTGTGTTCACCACATGTGCTTGTGTGCCATGCTTGCTGGTGTGTGGTCTGTCCAGTTCGTGTGAGCGCAATCAGACGCTTTTCTTGTGCGTGCCTGCATGTGTACACACTGAAAACAATAAATGTAGCTTTTCACAAGCAGTGAGAGAGAAAAGATAACGACAGAGACAGTGATGGAAATGGGGTGTGTGTTTGTATGTGTGATGAGACATAGAGAGAGAGCGGGGGGGGGGTTGGTTTGTGGGGGGTGGGCGTGGGGTTTTCCAGCACTACTGGAAACCACAAATAAAACCAAAAGCAGATAGCAGCTTAAAACATCCTGCATGCTTAGTAGCACCAGAACCATGAATAGAAGTGCTGTCTAGTGTGTTTATAAAAGCTTAAACATTCTCACTCAGGATACAGGTTGGATCTTGTGATGCCCACTGTATTAAAAAAAACTTCTTCTGCTTGTCCACCCTCAAAAGAAAGTTGAGGTTCCTCATGGGTGGGAAATGAAAAAGAGGAAGACATGACTTGCAGCCTGCGAAGGTAGTCCATGTTAGTATTACTTATCCATATTACATATAGCGTGTATATAAAAGTGGACTTTGACTCCGGGGCTGAAAAGTGAAGCCAATGCTGAAGAGCCTTAAACCTTCATACTATCTAATGATGAAGTCAGATTGTACTGAAGACTGTGAAAATGGCTCTACTTCTCACTTGATTTGTTGCCTCAGTAAATGTTTTCCTAATGAGTTTATAGTCTCAGTCTCTATTTTCAAGACTCAACAACAACATGGTGTTCATTTTTTTAAAATGATGGTCCCATCTGGGGAAAAACACGAGTATGTATTAGGCACAGACAGCACAGAGCAGGTCTTATCCACCCCTCACTCCTCCTCAGCTACATCGTCTTCTCCAAATATGGTTTCTTCTGGTTCATCAAGATGGCAACATCCAAATTTCAAACTGGAGGCTTTAAAACTCACAAACCAGTTGGTGACGTCAGAGAGGGTTGCCACGTGAGGTAGTCACATTTCCTGACATGCTAGCGTTGTGGAGATTGGGGAGGTGTCTGTCACAACAAACAGCCACAACAAAATTCAAACTCGTTTTTGGTTGCAGTTCTCTGGTCAGTTCTTACTGAAATTTTTATTGCTTTAAGCACACTGGTGGTTCCGCGGGACATGAGCAGTGAAGGCCGAGAATGCTGGGTGACACAGATGCTCCTGGTCAAAATATTTTTTAACCTTTAACTCAACTTTTTTTGGCCTTTTCAGAAAAGGGTGACTAAAGCACACCTCTGAGTGAGAATACGACTGCTTCAGCCATGTGATCATTGATGTGTGCATGTGATTATATGGTTACTCGTGATATCACAGTGTAATTCAGATGTATATGTTTTCCGTCTCCTGTTCAGCACAGTGAAGTGATATCATGATCATGCAGCGATTTCAAACAATTTCACACGAATAACAATCAAATTCCTTCACCACATAAGGGCCAGTTCTTTTAAGGTCATTCCTAACAATGCAGCTCCAGTGAATGATATCAAGTTCATGCTAATTTTACAGATAAAGAATTAACTAAAAATGTAGGGAAGGAGGGCTGAGTTATTACTTTTTCATTACAAGCAAATTAAAAGTCAAATAAACAATTATAATCTGACATCTTTATCAAAAAAATCATAGGCTGCTGAGCTGTGTGCAGTCATTGTATACACGAGTCAGACTAAGAGCCTGAACTGAATACTGTGACTGTGTGATGTCTTCACTTGGTGTTGTATTCACTGTAACGTGAGAAAAAAAAAGTGAAACAGAAAGATGAAAGAAATTTGAATCAGCAAAAATGTTTTGATTTCCACCTCTGAAGCTCTGTGGAAAGTACAACTTATATGATGCTCAAGCATCTTCATTCCAACTCTATCAAAAAGGTCAAGTGCACTTAAAACAGCCACAGCAGATACGCCTATGGGTGCAGTAGACATCACTTCCCCTTCCCGTATTTTTTCCAGTGTTCCTTCAGTTATTCTTCTCTATTCTCTACATTTCCTGACATTTCTCAAAGTGGCCTCAACAATCCCCTGAGAAGGGCTCTGAAGTGTTCGCATTCAGTAGGTGAAAAGAGCAAAAAATCAAGTGTGGCAAGGGTAAGACAGTAAACGTTTTCCAGCTCACAGTCTGAGATCAGTTAAATCAAGTTGACATTTAACGGTGGCGTGACAAAATGGACAACGAAATGGTTGTTATATTGCTGGGAATATCTTTATATAATGTCATGCCATTTACATTATATATGTTTTGGAGTAATATGGTTTTTCCCCTAATGTCAGTCTTTGTTTCTGACTGAAAAAGACAGTGATGCTCTCGGTAACAGAGGGATAAGTTCAAAATCCTTGCGTTGTCAAAGCCTTGCTGTTCTGAGAGAAGATTCATCAAACTCTCCTTTGTTCGAAAACGATTACTTCAGATCGATAAATGCTTAGTTAAGTCTCAGGTCATGACATAAGTCTTCAGCGAGTCAGGACAAGCACTTCTGTCATGTGGCCTCACAGCACCACCAGCTCTGAGCAGCTTTTCCTCAGCCACCAACAAAATGTGTGGAACAAATGGCACCAGCCAAATGGAGAGGCAATAAGGCGAGGGGCCCTCTGTGAAGTGTGCGTGTGCGTGTGTGTGTTGGTGCGACTGAGAGTGCGTGTGCGGGAGCGTGTGTGTGTTGATAAAGTGTACCCAAGCAGACAGGACGTGGTGTGTGTGGATTTTGCAGAGTGAATGGTGATTGTGTATTTTCAAAAGAGAGGGGGTGTCTCCCTGTGTGAGAGTGAATGTCAGAGCCCTCTGTGAGTGAGGGCGTGTGTGTGTGTGTGCATGTGTGTGCACGTGTGTATGTGCCTGTCACAACAGACCAGAGTTTGTGTGAAAAAGCAGTCTGTCAGTTCAAGTATGCCCCCAAGTGACCATTGGGAGAAGTTGAAGGTCGAGATGGGAGGATGACAGACTTCTGGTTTCTTCCAGACAGAAGAAAGGACAGAATGTAATTGAATAGGTTATCTTTATTATCACTGCATAAATAGGCCAATAACAAAATTAAGTTTGCAGGCCTCTGCTAAGGCCACTGTCAAAGGATTCAAATTTGTATTAAATGATCAGCATCTGTCCCAAAATCTGACCCCAACCAACTCCCCCACCCAGTTTGGGCCAAATTGGTTCAAGGTTTGTTTTTTTTAATCGTGCTGCCAAAAAAGCAGACACATGTGAACACTTATCCTCTTTGGTGGAAGTGAAAATAGAGAAACAAACAAGATAAATAAAATAACAAAAAGTAAAGCGATGAATAGTGCAACAACTTGAATGTACAATGCAGCAACGGATCAGATAGTACAAACAGTACACACAGTATAAACAGTGTCCAGCACTATTATGTAGTAGAAGTGACTCAGGTGCAGAAACAAATCCGCAACAGGACTGAAGTGCCGATACTCTTGTTAAAAACACAATCTGGCTGAATGTTTTAATCCCTGTGCACTGAGGTTATTCATTAGTGCAGCCGTCACTTTGTTGCACATTCAGTCCAAAGTGTCCAATCCAAACAGTAACAAGGCAGTAGATGAAACTGGACCCCTGTGGTACAGAGAAGTATGTGTGCGACAGTTATGAGGGCAGTCAGGCAGATTATAGGGGGCACTTGATGGACTCATTCAGAGCAGTTCTAACTCTGGGACACAGAAGGCCCTATAACATCTGCCAGATGGAAAGTATTGAGACAGACGATGGGTGTGTGGAGTCCTTACAGATGCTGGTGCTGTAAATGTCTTCCAGTGCTGGGAGCAGCAGACTAACAATCTCCTTTACGCTGGGGCCGACCGGCTGAAGAGCTTTCCTATCAGCTGGGCCACCAGCATATGTAGAGGCAGACCTTCATCAGCATCCTCAGGAAAAACAGCCTTTACTGTGTTTTCCTATCCAGTGCAGTGGTGGTAGGGGACCACAGTCTTCTGAGATGTGACTGTCAAGACTGGAGCGTATTCATCATTGTTTGACCTACGGATGATCACATACGGATCACATGCAGATGACAAACCAACATAAAGTGTCTTTGCACAAGCTGCCAGAATTATCAACAGTATTCTTATCTTATTCCAATAGATATCCCCTGGTCTGGAGTTTAGCAAATTGTGACAGGGCACTGATGTTCATCTATGGACATTGTAAATTCAGGTTCAGCGTCTTCTCCTAGGACAGTTCCATATGTTTGCAGGAGGAGCTGAGAGTCAAACCTTCCCTCTTGTGTCCAGCAGATGATTTGATCCACCTCATGAGCCTCAGCCCAGCAGGGATCCCTTTTACCCTGTATGAAAGCATCTGGATTTGTTTGTTTTTCCACAAATTAATGTAGATTTTTTCCCTTTAATTTGTCGGCTAATTCTGTGTCTTTAACAGCAACTCCTCCAAAATAAAGTGTGAAACATGCTGCTATCTGTTCATGCCCTGTAGATGACACATAGGTTATTATGCCTTATGATGTAACACTGGTATTACTACACACAAGCGCTATTACACCTTGTATTACTCCACAGATCAGCTGTGTGAGTCCGACAGAGGTAACACAGGTGCGCTTGTGCGTAGGAATATGTTAAAAATGTTAAAAATGCTTCTCTGAAGTCGCAGCACATATGATATGATCAAACACCATGAACTACCACTGTGAGGTTGGGTTAGGTTTAGGCACAAAAATGACATGGAAAAGGTTTAGCAGGACATAATTGTAAATGGACTGAAGAGCTAAACATATATATGATCTGGTTGATCACACTTTTAAATAAAAAGCCCCATTCAGCCATTCAAACACAGCACTTTTCTGCGACATATACACCACTTTTTCTACTATAGACTCATTCAGACACCAATGATACTTCAGGGGCAATTTGGGGTTCGGTGTCTTGCCTACTTTGACACGCACACTAGATGAGTCGGGAATGGAGCCACCAATCTCCTGAGGGTGAAGACGGCACTTGGCTAAAGTTGGGCAGCTTTGTTATTATGGTGACAATCAGACCAAGAATGGCCCATAAAAAGCACAAAAAAATCAAACAAAAGAAAATATTATACTAAGCTTGACTGAGGTGGTGTTTAGAGCAGGGCCATCATTGTGTATTATGTCGATATGTTCACTGGCTATGGGTAGATTGAAGACTGAAATGTGCCAAACTTCCTGCTCACATTTCTTCATTAAAATATACCTAATGAAATGTAACTGAGCACAAGTAGCTTCACGGTTTTTTGGGTCCACACATGATCAACATGAACAATTTTCTTTTAAAGGCTGTGGAAGAGCATCGCAAGCGCCCATGGTCATCTACTGGCAGCGTATTATTTTTACACTCGCAGCAAAAAAGTCTCACCGCGTATATTCCCTTCAGTCGTGATTAATGAGTTTTTCCCTGTGGAGGGCTTCACTCCTTGGAAGCTGAGTGGCTTGTTGACCATCTCATCCAATCCCTGTTCTACCGCATCCAAGAGGATTTTCTCCCCTTTGATTTAAGCACCCCAACAAACAAGGAGAGCGTTAAGATTTTAAAGCCCCACATAAGACGCTGTCAGCCTGAAGAGACACTTGCAACACAGACGGGAGGGGAGGCAAGCAAAGTAAGCAAACAAAGCCACTGGGACGGAGATATTGCATGTTTTTCTTTTGTAATGAAAACACAAATCAGCCTTTTTGTGTTGCTCTTTTTTTTTTTTTTTTTTTATCAGATGGCCATAATGAGCTGCCTTCGGAGTAGTTCAGTAAGAGGGTCTTATGATCAGAGCGCGCTCTTATCGTCAACAGAAAACTTCAAAACCAACAACAACAAACATTTTGAGGAGCCAGCGGGACTCCCGGAGTGGGGCCCTTTTATCTGCCTCCTTTGTTACACTGGGACTGTGTCAGTCATGACAGAGAGTCCGGCGTCTTTATCCCCAAATCTTTTATCTCTTTCTCAACCAAACCTTCTGTCGTGGAGTCAAACTTCCACTCGCTAACTTGTTTCCCCGGATGGACAAAAAAAAAAAAAAAAAAAAAATAATAATAAAAAATCATATCCATTAAACTCTTTCATCTGCCCACAATGTCACATCTGGGCTGGGATCTGACATTAGCGCAAGGGCCTGCGTCAGATGTGGCCCCCAATTAGCTAACATGGCTGGTTCCCTGCAGCCCCCCCCACCCTTCCTTTTTTGCCTTTTCAGCAGAGAGAGACAGAGAAGGCTGACATGAAAAGGCCAGGGGGGGCTGCTGGGTAGCAGGGCCGGAGTGTAAAAACAGTACTAATTGCGCTTGGCTGCTCTTTATGAAGTTGGAAGTTGTGTCGCTCAGTGCCACGCCCATCTCCTTCCACTTTAAAGTCACACAGAGGCGACAACTACACACTATAAACACCGCCCCGGCAGGATTTGTGGTCGCTGCGATCAAAGTCACAAATGGGTTGATAGGTCTGGTGCTAGTGCATGTGTGTGTGTGTGTGTGTGCGTGTGTGTGAGAGACAGAGAGAGACAGAGAGAGAGAGAGAGAGAGGAGGTCATGTATGGGGTTTGTTTGTTGGAACAGTCTTTACGACTGTAACCACTGTACTGCACTGCTTGATGAGCAAACATGACGCTAACATGATGTACTCTGACTGTGTGTGTGTGAGGGTGTGTGTTTCTAATCAACAGTGCAAGTGCAACAGTTGCATGTTTCATGTCGTAGAAAGAAGTGTCTGACCCACCTTGAACTTGGGAGTTGTGGAGGAGGGTTGAGATGATGCATATTTACTTACTGACACTACTGTAATGTGCGTCACTTAAATATCCACTTCAAGACTGAAACTGCAGTGACCAAATCTATAGCAATCTGCATCACAGCTCAAGGCATAACTGAAAGCATTGTTATCAGTTCAGCTATGACGCCGCCCATTGGTTTGTGAACTGCTGTTTTGTCTGGTGCCGTCTTGGTTTTGTTTGAAACCAGAAGAAACCATGTTTGGAGGAGAAGGCAGCCCCCTGGAGGAGCGAGGGCAAGGCAAGGCAAGGCAAGGCGATTTCATTTGTATAGCCCATTTCTACAAACAGTTTGTCTCAAAGGGCTTTACATAGAGGGGTGGATCTGACCTCCTCGGGGTGAGAAGTAGGGCCGTTTACCCATAGACTTCAATACAATCTGATTTCTTTTTGCCAGGTGAGTCGCCCCCTTATGTTCATTAAGGTTGAATGCAGGCTCAGCATTGGCTTCACTTTTCAAACCTGGAATCTGAGTCTGACTGTGTTACTTTTCATTATTAGACCATTAGATAGTGCCCCTACTGGTGCCAGGAGATATGCCACAGATAAAGAGTTAAACACAAAGGTTGAACAATAACTAATCTCTTTATAATGTGACAAGGTTGTAGTAAAGGTTTGCTTATAGGTTTAAGCACAAAAACAACTTGATTAAGTTTAAGTGGTCACACTCACAATGATAAACACATGTTTATGGTTCTGCCAATGGATTTAAAGAAACAAAAACACTGTTTTCTATCAGTTTGAAAAGAGAACTTCAAGGTTCCCATGTTTAAGTCAAGGATTATGAATCGTATGTGACAACAAAGTAATTCATTTACAATGTCACTGTGTCTATCTAAGGCGACATCCACTATGACTATTAATGTACACTGGGCAGGTGCAAGCTGGTAAACAGGAAACAGATTGTCTAATCTCAGTTTTACTCAGCTGATTAGTTGCAGAAAATACCACGAGCAAGGATCTGCAGAGACGTTTGAAGTGTTGACATGCACAACTTCACCGCACAACAATTGCTCACAAAGACAACAAGATCAGCACGTGTTGCAATTCATTACTCATGTTGTAGTTGAGGCTGATAAAACCCAATCAGTCTACATTATCACTTCCAAATGTCTTCGTTCTCGCCCGTCCACACTGGAACGCAACTCCACGAGGTTGCATTTGCAAAAGGCTTCATTTTCAGGGTTTGAAAACGCTGGAGTAATGTGGACAGGAGAAGAAAATGTGGTAGTGTTGCTGGTGATCACTGAGCAGCTCCACTGCAACAGTTTACACTAAAGTTGCTCACTTATCCCATCGATGGTGCACGTGGTTGCAAAACAGTAGCAATAGTGGTTGTTGGTGCTTGTCGTGCCTGAGATGTCTGTCTCTTGGTGTGTGTTTGGTCAGCTGGTAGTGTTCTGCAGGCAAACTAGACAAAAACCTTTAATGCCCCATTACAACAGCTCTGATTGTGGAAGAGGCCTTGTCTAAGACTGTGGCTTATATACACACCGTTCCAGCAGCCCTGTTTTGAGGAGTCTTTTCTTTGTCTGCATCTTGCTCACCATGCTATCTTCCACACCAGTTTGAGGACAGTGACACTGCTGATTATTTCCTTCCTTGTTCTCCCGTTCCTTCCCCTTATTGTTCCCTTTGTCCTTTCTTTTCCTCTTCCTGTGTCTTATTCTTCATTTCCCTTCCTCTTCTTCTGCGTCCTTTTCCTCCCTCCTCATCCTCCTGCTGCTCCGCGTACGTACGAAAGGACAGTCAGGCCACTCCTGTTGAGTGTTGTTTTGTTTGATTTAGTTTCCTCTCTCTGCTTCTCTTTCTTTCCCCCTTCTCTCTTTCCCCGTGTTTTGTACATATCTAGATCTGTCTACATTTTATGTTAATCTCTTTCTGTTTCACTTGCCTGTCTGTCACTTCTCCTTTCTCTCCTTTTTATTTCTGAACACACTCTGTCTCTCTCTTTCCACTGCTCTCTTTTTTGGTCAGGCTCACTCTCTCCTCTATCCATTTATTATCGCTAGCTGAGAAAAACAGAGGAGTCTTTTGGCGCCGAGCCAGAGCAAACACTGATATCCAACCACCCCCCTCCTCATCGTGCTCTCCTTCCACTGGCAGCTGTCCATAACTAAACACACAATGTAACAGTACACACACATGCACACACTCCCTGGAGTGTCCACTGTAGCTGTTTGCTTGGCTGACATGCTCTACTATAATTGCAGCGGTCTGTACGGTGCACTACAGCCTGCAGCTGTGGACCTTTCCAAAGCTTAGGCTGCAGCCAGCCAGAAACAGCAACAAACCCTGCACTGGCAGAAAATAAACAGACACTTTTAGTCTTTTAGTCTTTTGCCTCTCTGGCCATTCTCCTCTGTACTTTTTTAGAGGGTTGTCTGCTTTTTCTGACCATATGCAGAGAGAGGCTGGAACCTGGTCGGAGCATGGGCACGTCACGCAGCAAGTCATCAAAAGGATAAAAAAAAACGACTATTTATTTATAGTAGATGGGATGATGACGATGATGAGTTTATCCCACTGAGTCATCAAAAACGCGAGGAAACTGTTGTGTACTTGACAGCAACAGTAGCAGCATCATTAAGTTCCTTCTTTATAAACTCACAGTCACACTCACTTGTCTCATTGGAGCTATTTTCATATTTTTGTTCACCCTCTTTTGAAACTTGACTTTTTCCTGTAGTATTTTTTGTGCGTTTCTGCTGTGTGGATTTTTTCCTAACGTGGCTATGACCTATACTTTCCTAGGGAACAGTTTCACACTTTGAAAAATGTGTTTATTCACTTTACTGGAGTTAGATGAAAAGAGCTGCACCACTCACATCTGTTCAGCTACAGCCAGCAACTGCTTAGCTTTGCTTAGCATTATCAGCCTTCCAACACCACCACAGCTTAGTAATTATATTTTCTGTACAAAAACGTGTCAGAGCATCAGGCTGCAGTTGCATGGGGGTTGCATGAGGTCTACTTCTGCACGTCTGATATCTCCACTCAAACCCTCGTTGAGCCTCAACAGAGAAATATCCTTATTCCACTTGTTTGTTTCATATTTCAGTTTTTCCTATAAAAACGCTAAGCTTTATATTTAACGGAGAAATGTGCGAGTTGATCTTTGAAGTCTTAAAAGAAAGCAGTAGTTTTGAAAAATGTTGAACTATTCCTTTAAGCAACACATTGTAGGGATCGGTCCCTTGTGTCTGCAAGCATTCACCTGCTGGAGCATCATCCAGCAGGACGCTGAGTCCCTGCCAGGTTACTGCTCTGAAGCTGTGAGGCTGTGGAGGAGGACGTCAGGCGAACTCATGATTCCTCCAGAGGATACCTAAAGAACAAATCAAGTGTTTCTGCTGTTATTTCTAATCATTTCTGTCTTTTTGAAAAAAAAAAGTAATACTAAGGAAAAGGAGATGCAGCATGCTCACTGCAAAAACAACCCTTATGTTTACACTTGACACAGATATTTCCTTTTTGTTTGTGTGCGGCTTTTGTCCAGCACCTGTACCCGACTGGGGTTTGGATCTGCACGACATTAACCATGTTTGCATGTGAAAAAATAAACCATTCTCACGCCAAAAGCATGTTTTTCATAGCCGAGGCCTGTTGCAACATGCTGAATTTGTAGAAAAAGGAACAAAACTGTGTTTTGCAATGTTGTTGCAACAAATATGTTTATTGCAAGAATGAAACTCACATGCACCCAAACAATACACAGGTCAAAACAAGGGTTGTTAAAAAAAGAAAAAAAGAAAAAAAACAAAACGAACACAAGATGAAGAGGTTTTAAAAAGCTGTCTTATGTTGTGGTTGCTCATTTTCAATTTTCTTGAAATTTCTTCTTGGTAGATTTTCTGAATTAAAAATATCCCCTTACCGTCCATGCTAAAGTTAAGTAAACCCACTATTTACTCCCACTTAACAGGGTCTGTTATTAGTTTGATTACTTGTTACTCAGTTTTTCTCGAATTCCCAAACCCCCACCCTACTTCACATAATTTCCTTAAAACGCTCTCTGCTTCCAGCATGTATGCCAAGATAATGCTAGACTAAACATGTCCTCGACCTCTCTGCTGCCTGCACAGACATGGAATTAATATAAATCTTTTTATATGGCTACCCTAAGAAAAGGTCAAAAAGCAGACAGCGTTATCTCACATACGTTTTTTCTTACATGAAATCCATTTATTCAAACCACCTCTTAGTCACATCCCTGCACACACATGTGTCTCTGGGGTAAATCTTCAATTGTTTCCACACACACATGCTGACAGCTTGTTAATGACAGGTAATAAAGGTTGTGTAAACACATCTGTTGGCGCTGTGTTACCATACAGTAAAAGGCCTCCTCTCCTGGCTGTAAAACTGCAGGCCATCAGGCCTTGGTACAGAGCACCCATTATAGGCCCAGTGTCCTGACGTTGGAGCTTTGGGCCACAATGACAATTCAGCTGCTTGTCACCACACTTTATTTTTGTTTGTTTGTTTTGTATCTATTGTGGAAAGGAATACCCTTTGAATAACCCCCCCCCCC
>CM076652.1:21271233-21332965 GCA_038496675.1 Rachycentron canadum
GTATAAGAGACAGCCCCCCCCACCCAACCTTTTTTGTGCTGTCATTCTGTTTTACTGCTTCACACTGATGCTTCGCCATAAAAGAAGGCCAACGACAAATGATTTGGAGACATCAAATCCACAGAAAATATCTGCACAAAGCCGTTATAAAAGGCTAGCACACGCTGTAGCTTCATCCAGTGCAAATCTTTGGATTAATGCAAACTTAAAACACAGTTTTAAAATGTTGATTTCCCCACAAATAGAGGAAAATACACACAGACATATGATTTTGAAGGCTAGAATCAAAGGATTAGCACCTGCCCACCCCCCCCAAACACATTCACTCACACACAACACACATACACACTAACAAGTATCTTGTAGGAAACACAGCTCCACACTGGATGAGCAGGTCGCATGAGCGTCGTATGGGCATGTCTACTGGGAATAGGTGCCACATGGCTGTTAACCAGATCTGCCTCACGCTCTGAACAGATGGCGCCGGGTATATCATTAGTATTGCAGAAGTGCTCACTAAATGAGATGAAACCAATATCAGTGATTAAGAACAATCAATAACAGTGATTAAATGAGATTTGACACAAAGGACAGGACGCTGGGACGTTGAAGACAGAAGGTTTGAACACGTCCCAGAGCACCTTTTACGACCGGCTGCTGGATAAAATCAGTGGCTCTGATTCAAAGGAAGGACGCCAATAACATTAATTTGACTCAGAAATTAGAAATGCTAATGAATAAATTGATTTTATTATTTGCAAGTCAATAATCATCCTTTTGAAATTCAAATGTAACAATGCTGGAAGGAGTCCTTTTCCTTTTGATGGAAAAGTAGCTTTGCAAAGTCTGCATTTTCTATTTGAGGGTTTACTTCAAATGGCTGGCTCTGAAGCTAGGTCCTGATAATCACGCCTGTGCACACCTGTTTTTCTCAGAAACACCAGGATTTCAGTGTTTCTCACATTCTTAGCTGCACAACAGCTGAGCTTTGAGTGATGGTCTCATTAAAGGGGCTATTTGTAAAACAGTTTCTTGCTGGTTGCAGGTGGTGGTGATTGTCGTTTGCCAAGAGCTTCAGCCATCGTTATCTTTATAATACACGGGGCTATAATAAAACAGTGCTAAGTCTCTGAGGCTAGACTAGGAGGCTAAGTTGATTTGCTATCTGAAAGTGACGGGATGGGGCTAGATGGTTAGCATGCTAACTTCAATAGAAGCTAGCATGCTAACCATGAACCGTGAACCGTGAATCCCTTTATTTGGATGAAAAGTTAGAAACTGAAATGTTGTAATATTTGCACAGATACAGGCGTTAAAGTCTGTGATGGATGTTTACAACAGACAGTTGGAGGGTGTTTTTAGCTGTTGGCTTATGTTTACTTAAAAACCTGATTTTTGTCACTACACCTTTCTTGCCTGGCTTGTCACCTTGTTCACAGAGCTAAGCAATTAACATGACAACTGCAAAGCTATTGTTACCACTGTTAGGGCTGAGTCCACGACTAAAGACCTACATTATATGAAACTGGGAATTCTCTTTCAATTTCGACATCGCAGAAATGTTTTGGCCATTTGAGAATTACTGACCAAAATAAAATGGTAATATGTGTGAAAAGAGCGGAAAGAGAGGACTTTCAATGTATGTACAAGATATTTCAGATGGGAAAGGAGGCATACACACACACAGACACACACATTGGCACTGAAAGTACAACTTGTCCATCTTATAGCTCTCAGAGTGGTTCCAGGTGTTTTTGGCGTTCCGCTCTTTCCTACTCTGCAGGAACTATGAATTACAAATTATATAAAATAAAATGCTGGCTACGTCTCAAGGCCACTGGAGCACATGGTTTTAATCAAATTCACACCTTGGGGAAGGACGGTTGAGAGTGATACAGACAGAGAGAGAGAGGGTAAGTTGAAGTGAGAGTGTGAAAGGGCAAAAGAAAAAAAGGAGAGGGTCATACACAGAAAGATTCGACTGTTTTTGCTTTTCTCCACTCAGGATTTACTCTTTATCATCCTCTTTCCCAAAATGATCACTGATATTTTCTTTTCCTAAAATCCACCCACATCCTCCCTCAGAGTAAATGATTGAGAGATCTGGGACGTGAAGTGGAGCCAAAAAGGAAAAGTGAGTGCAGTGATGTGTCCTGGCTTGTTTTCATTCAGCCTCTCTGACTTGTTTATGTCAAATCAGCAAAGTGGTGGTCGGGGGGGGGGCTGGAGGTGAGGGGATGGGCGAGGCTCTATGTTTGTATGGTTGTGTGTATCTTTGTGTGTGTTAATGACACATGGTTGTTTGACTATATACATTAAAGTTTACAGGGAAACAAGTGAACAGAAAAAGGAGGGTGTCTCCTCCCGAGATCATGAAGCATTTAAATGAAGAGTGAGGGTGAGAGGCATAGAGAAATCATGTGGTGGAGAGAAAAAGAGAGAGAGAAAGAGGGGATATCAGAGTTGGGGACTACAATGAGATGGACAATACACAAGAGTTTGATATGAATAAATATCACAATTAACTAAAATTGTCTCTGCTTTTCTATATTATAATTTCACCACTACTCCACTGTACATATACAACATGTACTACATTCATCCCCAGTTCTTCTTCATCAACAGGATAAAGGCTGTTAAATGATATATAGATTGTAGAGCCCTCTGAGACAAACTTTACTAACTGTAAAAAAGAAGAGTAAAAAGAGACGATCAAACAGGACCAGACTTGCCGTGTAGTATCACTAATCATTTCTTAATCATTTTCCTTCCAAAATGTGTATCAGTATCTTTTCATCAACACTTTTATTTGCTTTTTGAAGCCACCCACTGCTGGTGAACTGTGGTTTTAAAGTATCACATTTGTAATTTGACTGTTGCCATCTTGGTTTTGTTTGAAACCAGAAGAAACCATATTTGGAGGAGAAGGTGAAGCAGAGGAGGAGTGAGGGGTAGATCTGATCTGCTCTGTATCCTGTTCGCCACGTATGGTACAGTCTGTCAATCACATGGCAGCCATGCCCTACTTCAATTTTCCTCTAAACCATAATGGTGCCATAATTTTAAGAAATTAACAGAGTATTGTATTGAAGAAGACTTGAAAGTAGAGACTGACACCATAAACTCATTAAGAAAACGTTTAGTTTAGCCAATAAATCAAGTGAGATCATTGAAGTGAAATCATTTTCACATAGACTTCAATACAATCTGACTTCTTTTTATAACCAGTGCAGTCATCCCCTGATGGTCATTAGATATAATACAGGTTTAAGGCTCTTCAAGCATTGACTTCACTCTGCAGACCCGAGTTAAACATCCATTTTTATATACAGTCTATGCTTTTAATGAATGAGAACCATTAGTATGTATTAGTATGTCCTGGGAGATACAAGGGGACAAGCTGTACAGATGGACTCTTACAGTTACAAAGCCAAACTTGAGTCCCAGACCACCAGGTTACTCGACACACCTGTTTTGTTGGTTTTATTGTATGTATTGTTTGGCCTCAGGTTGACAGTAAAAGAATGAGACCCAGGTAAAACAGTGTGAGTGTGAATGTTTTATCTTATTAATGTTTCATCTTCGTGTGGGAAATAAAGCACAGTATTGGTTGAGGCAAGGAAATGAAGTCATGCCTGTAGTGGTTGATCAACTTTTTCCAGGATGCAATGCGTATATTTACTTGTTGCATCCAGTCATATTCCTGCAGCTGTGTTGGACATTATCATGTTTACTCACTGATAATGAGCCCCCTCCACCGCCCCTAACTCCTCCCGATGTGGTGCTCTTGGTATTGTTGATTTAAACAAATTTTCTGTTGATGTATGTTTATTTGGGGGATTAGTTCCTCAGGAGAAAACCTGTAGCAGCTCACATTGTTTGCGGACTCCCTCAAGCTACATCAATGCTGCTACACTATCGTCTTGGAACACACTTCTTTTGCAGCGCTTTCGTCTCGTTTTCGTCTCTAAGGCCACATGAATAAAAGATTTTGGATTGAGTATTACTGTCATTGTTGGCTTCGCTAACAACTGTTGTGCTGTGAAGTTACGCTGTCCCTCCCTCACACTATTTTCTGCAACTAATCAGATGAGTACAACTGAGATTAGACACGTGCCCAGTGTACGTGAGTGGTCACGAACCCAGATCATTTCTGATACAGAGCAAAAAAGCTTGTCTGGACAGAGATTTTCTTTTTTTAAAACTAAAGTGTGGATTTTAATCTGCTAAATCTAATTGTTTTGACGGATAGATAATCAGATACATGGAATTGTATATAATTACAGTACAGTACAGGTGACACTGGTTATTGTAAGATGGTCCCTTCAAACTAATCAGTTTTCTCTAACAGTATTATACCTATTTGTCAGGACATATAATGCTCTGAGAGAGTATATGTGGAAAAGTTAAAGCCAGATTCTTTGGTCATTGAATGCCGGCGGTTCGGGTCCAATCAGCACCGCTGGCTCGTCTCCGCTCTTCCCTCGCCCGACATTCCACCCCTCTGGCCGGTGAACATAATCCTTCACTTTCCCCCTTTTCTTTGGGACTGTTTTCCATTGCAGGAAGCCAGATGGGACTGTGGCATGCCAGGCATTTCACCTGGTTCTGGTCGTGTCTCTTGACGTCCCCCACGTCGAGGGCCCGGGCATGAACCACCTCCTGCTGAGGCACGCGACGCCCCTCGCATTGTTCCCGGCTTTGGCTGCACCTCGGGACTTCACCGCAGGCTATTGTTCAAGCCGGTGGGGAAGAGAAGGAGGCATGTTCACACAAACAAGGGCAAACTCACTCAGACTCACACACACACACACACACACACACACACACTTTTATTTAAACTTGGAAACATTCAAGAATGAAAGGCCATTTCCAAAAGCCTACAAAGAGCACACACCTACGGGTTTTTTATATTCTACTCAATACAGTAAATCAACACTTTGACTGACTCTGGCCACAGATCTGTTGTGTTGTCGTCTCCCTGTGCCTGTTTCAGCAGGCTTCACTTTCTCCTACTCTGTTCTCCTTTGCCTGCTCTACTTTCTCATAAAATAGTTGCCCTTTTTTCTCTTTTTTTTTCACTCCTCCTCGTTCACTCCAGTCTCTCCACAGTCCATCCATACGCCCCTTTCTTTAACATATTGCATTACATTCCTCTGGCTGCAGGAGGTTGAGAGTTGCAAAAGCTCTTTCTAGGTCAATGCCTTTGTGGTAAATCTTCTGCATTAAGGAAAAAGTTGGACCAAGATTCCTGATCTCTATGATATTTGTGATTATGCATTTTCAGTCATATCAGAGGGTTAGTTTGCAACAAAAGTATTTCACAAAGTACAGAAATGCACAAATTTGACTGCGAAAATTTTTTTTGAATAACAGACCTTTTACAAAAATGTGTCCTAATTTACCTAATTAGCCACTGTTTTTTTTTTTTCAATAGTTGCACTATTACATTAAGTCCAACACAAGTAAAAGTATAATCCCCAGGCTCTCTGTCTGGGTTGTTTCCTGCCTTATTATTTTCATCACCAGGGCACAGTGAATCTTGCAGTGATAGGCTGGGTCATGACGATCCACCCGTTGGAGCCTTTGTTGCCAAGAAAAAAATTTTGAATTTCTCTGCCTCATTTGAAACCGGACAGCGTTGGTCTTCAAATGCCTCCAAAGTCCAATTATTTTTTCCTCTCTGTTCTGACTTCTACCCATCCTAAGCCACTGTTGTTCACACTTGTTTTGTTTTTTTTACATTGGTACAGCCACCTTAATGACCCTGTTTGCTACTTGTTATCATATTATTATTTCCTCTGGTTTCTACCTGATTTTTATACAATAAAATCATGTTTTCATATTCATTTCTCTGTTGGCGAATGTCTGTTATTTATTCTTGTCACTTTTGCCTCTGTCACTTTCGCTTTCCCCACACTCAACAAAATGCCACAACTTCATTGCATCTGAAAAATGATCATTTGTCCAGCCAGTCATTGTACGCTGTTCTTTAAACATCATTGCCAGTCTGTCAGTCTGTCTGTCAAACTACCACCTCCCCATTTACAGCCATTAGCTCAGCTGAGAGGCTTAACTCCACCACCAGCATCCAGATTCTGCACATTCCTGCCCATCTGTCTTCATGGGCTTAATAAAGATGTTTCACATGGACAAGGTCAGTGTTGGTAATTATTTCTACACCTCTAATGGATCGCTCCTTATTGGACTGGTACATGAAAGACGAAGACAGACTAAGGCAGCAGGTCCTGGTTTTCTACACCAGCTTAAGAAATCACACAACAGTCATCTCTGAAGACTGTGCACATCATCTCTAAAAGAGCAGTTGTTTGTTATTTGTATTAGTTTTCTGCCATGTTTGGCAATAACACCAACAATAGCTGGTGTAAGCAGGTTTTGTGTGTGTGGGTGAACTGGATTGACCCATTTTCCACTGCCAGTTGATTTGCCTTTCTCTTCAGACTGCAGACAAGGAGTCATCACATGCACTTACAGAGCACACACACACACACACACACACACACACACACACACACACACATTGGAGAGAGAGTGAGCTGCGAGCACCTGTCAGTGTCACAGTCTCGATATGAGGTGCTTTAGTTGCTGATTGTGTGTTTTTAAAACTTATTTCATGGCTTCAGCTCAATATTTCATCCCTGTCAGGTGTAGTGCTCTGATTCTGATTCTGCTTCTGATGGTGCCTTCAGAGACGGCAAAAATGAACGTGTTCATCTGGATGTTGTGTTTTCATCAATGCTGATCAAGAAACATCTCCTGCAGAGTCACTTCACCTGGGTCCGAATACAGATTGTAGCATTTTCCTTTGCCGACAACAAACAGATGTTAGCGGGTCTTAATGGGGTTTTTTGAACAGTGGAAAATGGGCTTAAGATACAGGTTTAATAACGCAGCACATAGAGCAGTACCAGTCTTTACAAGTGCTCACTGGTCTGTCTTGCATTATGTTTTCACTCGCTTTCAAACTAACTGGGAATCCACAGGTCATTCAGCAGAGCTTGAAGTGGAGCAAAGATGGACAAGCAGTGAATTCAGTGAAGTTGTGATGCAGCTCTGAGATTAGAGGAGAAGAGCAGGATTTATGGTGTAAGTTCTGTTTCAGTTGTCCTTTACATAAAGACTCTATAAATGAGTGCGCTGTATTTTTGATAAATTGGCAGCATGAAAAGACATGACAAGAAAAATTGTTTCCAGTTTTTCTGTGTGATTGCTGTGCTGCATTAGTATTTTGATAATGGTATGATGGCACAAACAGCTGGTGTATACTCTACATGTGCAGCTTGACTGAGACTAAGAGTTGGCTTTTTTTTTTCTTCTTTGGCTCAGTGCTTGGCTGTTTCCCAGTTCTGTGGAATTGGCCAAAACAATGGAAAAATCATTTTGGAGGAGAAGATTCAAATTTCTAAGCAGGCCTCTCTCCCTGTCTCAAACAACCGCAAATATTTAAGGTTTTGGTGGTGTTCTGAGTTGGGCTGTGGTGCAAGCATTTTCCATTGACATGGTTTTATTTGTTGCTCTTGTTTAAAATCAGGGCACAACACTAAAATCAGGGAAACCGGTAATGTAATGTCTCATTGCGTAATTCTGTTTTTGTACAACATGTTAAGTACAATTACACAAGAGAAGAATGACAAACTGATTTTAAAATGAGTAATTTGCTTAGACAGGTGCAGCTGAGTGCTGCATTTGATGCATCCTGCATACTATGCATTGCAAAAAAAAAAAAAGAAGGTACCACTACTTAACTCAGATGATGATTCTTCTGCAGCCAGGGCCCCATGAATAAAATGCAGACACAGCTGGCAAAGATCTTTCATATTGGCTCAACTTTATCTGAAGCTCTGTTTGAGCATCATCTATAGCAACACTCTGCTTAAACTGTTTGGTTTGCAAGTAGCACAAAAAGGAAATGTAGCTTTATATTTCTGATGCATTTCGTAGTAATTATGTTCTATGACATTTCATAGAGAGACTTGTGTAATTTAAGTGTAGTTTAAAATGCATATGAATGTCCTTGAAAGAGAAGGTCTATTGAAACCAAAGCAAATGTGCCCTAAACTTTGAATGAGCCTTTAGACTTCCTCTAAAATGTTCATTGTCGCTGTTCATTGTAAGTGTGTTAGAGGCCCTTCTTACATGTGTGTTGTTCTTACATCTGTATCCTGGGCTATGGGTCCTGTTTTAGGAATCACCTAGCAGCCGGACAGTGTCACTTTTGGAAGGGAATAATACTGTTTAGACTGTATGTTCGTGCTGTTGTTTTAAAGGCTTCAAACCAATAATAGTTCTATTTGATTTTAGTCAGAAAAACAGCAGCTATGACTTTTTTTTTTTGCACTTTCTCTCCTTCCACTTCTGCTTTTTAGATAAGTTAATTCTCTATATTGGTTCTTCTGCTTGTCTTAGACACGTCTGACAGTGGACTGTATTTAGCTGTGTCCTAACCACTGCTGCTGCCCACTTTGGATTATCACCCTGGTAAAATGCAGCCATCACTAATTACATGGGAAGGAAATCCGGGACTTGTGCAGTTTTGGGCAAAAAAAAAAAAAAAAAATGCACACTTGCAAAAGCCACATGGACAGAAATTTATTCACAAAATGTGCAAGCAACTAGACAGAAAGTCACTAACACATACACACCCTCAAACACACACATATTTACACTTCTGGGGGCCAACACATGGAGAGGACCACCCAAGAAGGCCTCTTTGAAAATAATGAAAATTCCACTGCAGCCTGGTGCTGCACAGCAGGCCGAGGCAGCGCTGCCTCTACACGGGACTGTCTATGGAGGCTTGCATCCCAACTGGCTGCAGTGGTTGGTGAGTGCAGGCAGAGAGCCACAATGATAAACAGTTACAGTTTTTCCATCTGCAAAAAAAAAAAAAAAAAAAAAAAAAAAAAAAACCTGGGCTGATTCCAGGCTGGATCACTGCATATGATTGAAATATCTGAAACTATAGGTCCTGTTTATCTGTCTATTGAGAGTAAAAAAAACATTACATTTATGTCTTTGGTCCATGTCAATCTTCCTCTTGATTCTTCAGCAAGTGAAACAAAACCTTTAGTGGATTGCACAATTATGCATAATAGCATTACTGCTGATCTAATCCAGTAAATCAGTGGATTTTTGGTGATTAAATCATTCCTCTTTTTGCCAGGAACCCCCCTCAAGGCTCCCTGGGGGTCCCTAGAAAAAAAGAGAATTAATTATTTCACTATAATTCAATCCATAAATAACGCAATGATAGAATATGTGACTACTTTGGTCATGGGTTTCAAACACTATCTGTATAAAGAAAAGCAAAAATCTTTTCAAATGTGGCCTGTGGTCTAATTTCTGTCAGTTTAGGCGTCCTTGATGTGACAAATGTAGAGAACCACTGAAGGAAATGCAAACTTTTAGATAAACATCACATCTTCTACTAAAAAGCAGCAGGCACATGGATGTGGGTTAGATCTTCACTTTTCTGTCTTTTTCTTCTTTTTGTGATCTCAGTAAAGTAGACTCTGCATAAGTTCTCTTTGAGACAAAACGACAAGATATTCTCCTCGCAATCATCAGGAAAATGCTGTTGTGGTATTTTGCTGTCAAAGCAGTTCATATGTGAAGCTATAATTGGTGGTGACAATTTTACATGTCTCCACTTGCTAAAATGGCAATCAATGCAAAATATGATGATTTAATCTCACAAAACCTATATTACCTGTTTTGAACACCTGTCTGTCTGGTTTGTATGAATGTGCAGTCTGACTGCACCAAGAATCGTTAAACTAAATTAATGACAAAAAGAGCACCACCTTCAGAAACCCAACCTAAATGGAGCATCACACCAGCTGCCAGTGGTGTCATTCATGCTCGGTGCAATTGGTGTAGGATGCATCATGTAATTACTAACTAGCAACACCCGATCAAATTCAGCCAACAAGGTGACCTTTACAAACCACATCGTCCTGAGGTGTAAATCAATCAATCAAGGGTGTATGCTTGGTTTCATTATTGGTTTTTACTTTTTTTTTTTTTTTTGCAAAATAGCCATAATAATCTGTGCGCTTGTTCTATCTGCTCATTCATATGCATATACAGTATGCACACATATGTATTTCCAGAGCCTAGATAAAAACTAGTGTCGTGTTTTTTTCTGTTATTTTAAGCACTTACTGTATTTTACATTCTGTATAATACATATATTATCAACTGATGTTAACTTTGTCCGGGGAAGACGTTTCTAATTCTCTGATATTTGAGACCTTTAAACTATATAAATACTCATTCACCAATGCTCATCACCAAATCCATTAACACTACTTCCGGGCTGCAGCTGGTCAACAATGTATAATGCTGTATGAACCAGAAGGTTGCCATATCATGGTTAAGTATCCCACATATCCTAGTCTTTCACTCTTTATTTTAATGTTTTTGTAGAAAACACACAAATGTGGCAACTCATAGTTTCTGTGTAGATCTTCGGGGAGTCAAAAGGTCACTAGCTACGTTTTTGCCTGCTGTCCACATTGCTCCAGTGGTTGTGAGCCCTGAAAATAGACCATTTTGGAAACACTGGCCCCATTTTAGATTAAAAACTTGCACTGTAGTTCAATGGGCAAAAACTGAGACCTCTGGAAACAATGACACCAACAGACACCCACATCTGCTACCTGACTGGATTAAATTAGCCTGGACTACCAGTGATGAAAGCTACATGAATAGCAAATTATAGGTGTTACTGACCTAGTTGTCTATGATATTGCATTTTAACATTACAACTGCCTCTGTTGTTCCTCATTTGTAGTATTTTGTGCAACTCGTAGTATAGTAGCACTATAGTCATAAATTAGTAGTCAATCTGCTTCCTGTTTAGACACTTGCCCAACATATGTGCATGGTGCTAGTATGGACGGAGATCGTTTTTGTTTGAAAGTGCCATTTTAAAATGAAAACATATATGTGGATGTAGCCTGACATTGTTCCTATACCCAAATCTACGTCCATGGTGTTCATGTATGACTGCCTCTGTCTCTGAATATGTACTTTAGTGTCAGAGTCCAGGAAAAACCACAGAGGAGAAAGTCTTATGCTTCAGTGTTTAAAGAAAACCTTGACAGTTTTCATTTTTGATATATAAAAGCTCACAGCACTCAATCAGTAATCTTTTAACATCTTGCTGTGGCTTTGTGTGCTATGATCAAATTACATTGAAAGTGTTTGGATGGAATGTAATCCCCTGCATTAACACTTAAAACAGCCAACAGCGCAACAATGAGCCATGACTGAGTAACACCAACGCAAACCTGCAAGAAAGCAGTCACACACACAAATCAAACAATCATCAAACCACCTACATGCACGCACCACTGTTCAACCAGAGGCTGTAAAAGGCAAGCTGCAGATGAAGTGAAAACATGGTAGTGGTGAAAATCAGGGCTTTCCTGCTGGTTGAGACAATAAGTAGGAACCACATGGAGCCAGGAGGCTCCCTGGCTTCCTGTGAGCATACGCTGTTCAGCCCAAAGAATGTGCCAAACCCATTTGTACTATTTAAGTTAAAAGGTAACTGAGGAAGGCAGGAGTATTACTTGGACCACAGGATCCTCTAGCCTCCAGACCTCAACATCCATCACTGAAGTCAAACCCTGCCCTCGCTGTCTTTTCTGCCTCAAACAACAGAAACATTGACATTCACATTCAGGCTGGCAATCATAAAGTTATAAAATGATCAGCCAAAATCCCCCCAGTGTAAAATGGGTGATTATCAGGCATCCCTCGGCTGCTCCACAAGCACTCCCCTGTTCCATTCAACCCTCTGTGGTGATGGCGTAGGATGGAGAGTCGCAAATCTTCCAGAGATGCCAAGCAAGTCCTAAAAAGTCTCATTTTAGTTTTATTGCACACCCCAGCCTTGTGAAACAGCCAGTCTAATCCGTAAATCAGGAGGTCTAACAGCACTGAAAGAGTCCTGATATGCTGGTCAATGACAAAAAAAAAACAAAGGCCTAATTCGTGAAGAGAAATTGGGTACTTGTGGTGTGCCCATGGCTGAGGGTGGAGGACATTTGTGAAAAAAAATATGTTCAGAGTCCCTCAGTTTGACTGACTTCTGTTAACTACACCCCATCTTTGCTATTTACTGCACAACTAACAAACTGCCAGCTAGTGTCTTCTGCTAATCTTCTTTTGATGGTCAAAAGGGATACAATTCACTCCCTGCCTTCCCAAACCAAAAGGCGTGGGCCTCAACACAACCACATTTAGCTGAATCTATCTAGACACTGACATGCATAAAGCCTTATCCAAACAAAAGCCAAGAGTTTCATAACTCTTAGATTAATAATTACCTAAAGCTGAGTAGATTTGCCTTGAACAATTGTTATTTTAGTTGTCAAAGCCAACATGAACATATTATAGCTTTAAAACCCACAAAATCCAAGTGAGTCATTAATAAAACAGAGTTTCCTAAAGCAAGACCAATATCACTACTAGCTAAGGTCGGTGCTGTTCATTTTCGTGGTTTGCTGGACTGCGGAACGATCTTGACTCCATTGTTTGGGCTGAAAAATGAAGGGAGGACAGTGAGTGAGAAAATACAATAAAAGCTTCATTTCCTGTGTCAGCCGCGGTATGGGGCACCAATAATAAAGGGGTCAAAGGTCAGAGCCATAATGTCCTGAGAGCATTCCAGAGGCCAAACAAATGATCATTAAAGAGGAAATATTATGGTGAGAAATAACAAGAACAGTAATTCAGAAGCTGAAAGAGTTACCAGACTAGACTCACAAGATGGTGGAAATTTTGCATTAGTTAATTTTTGTTTGTGTGTATGTGTCATTAAAAACAACACGACATAAAGGAGGAGGTTAAATCAGCATAACAGTGCATGTGTGTTTGTGTACATCTTTGGGGGTTAAGCTCGGGCCGTGAGTTAATGCAAGCCAGCCTGAAGAGTTATGGAGCAGCGAGACTGAGGTTACTCCAGTCCAGAGACTTGGTCCACTGCCAGCCCTCTTGATCCAGAACATTTTGTACCGTGGTGAAGGCATGCAGGCAACAGCCATTGTCCTCACACACTCTTACTCACACACACACACACACACACACACACACACACACACACACACACTCTCACACACACCAAAGACTTATTTTGGAGTCGAATCATATTTCCTTAACCCAAGACCCATAAATGAACCCAAATCTTTACTCTAAACCTGAGCCTACTATATTCCAGTGCCAAAGCCTTAAAACTGAACCCCAGCTGTAACCATAAAGGTCTGAACTGTTGCCAAGAAATAACCCAGAATAAAGTGTTGTGAAGGTGTGTAATAAAAATACTCTCATCTAATCGTTTTACACTACTCTCCCCTCATCTCTTGTCAGTCAGCCTTGTATCTCATTCTCCTCCCTCTCTCTCATTTCTTTGTTCTCCCTGCATCCTCTCTCTCTCTCTTGATTTTCATCTAGCGTCTCATGTTTCTTGTAGATGATTCATACCTTAAGTTTATTTCAGCGTTTAAGGTGCAGTCTTAGCAAACATCAGGTAACTTGTCAGAGCTTCAGGAGGCTTTGCAGCTTCTTGTGGAAGAAGTTCAAATTCAGGGATTTAAAGACATAGCAGCTTCTTTTGGACAGGCTAGCTAACAATGAAACCAACAGCTACAGCAGTTGTTCCTATAAATTGTGTCTGTAATGTGAAAAAAATCATGAGGTCTGCATACATACATACATTGTGTTCAGATTACAGGAGTCAGGTCTGCTAATATGGAGCATTGTCCAACAGCGAACGACAAGTTTTTTTCCTAAGTGATCAGTTTGTGTGTGTTTTTACTTTCTAATACTTTCCTTAAGTTCCTTCAGACAGATGATATTTGCATTAACTTGAACCAACTTTTGAGTCTTTGGGTGTCAGTGGGCTGCAGCAGCATGTTCACCCTGTCGCTTCTTCAATGTTTGAGTCCACTTGTGTGAATGAGGCATTACAGACATCATCTTAAATCAGTCTGCTTTTATCACACAGCGTGTATGTTGACCAAAGGGCTGGTATCATCAAAGTAAAGTGAAAGGAGGTCAGTAAATGCCTTTGATGCTGTAGAATGAGTAGCTTTTAGTGTTTTAGACATTTTCTATCCATCATTCACCTTGTGCTGCTGTTTGTTTTTTTAAAGTTTCTTAGTCACATATTCACTCTGCTTTGCCCCAATAGGCTGTAAATATGGGGCCAAATACAAACACAGAGTGCATTCCTATCCCAATCTCTCTCTCTCTCAAACACACACACACACACTGAATAACATCAATGCAGTTTTGAACTAGCCTGACAGTTTAACACACATATCTTCCACTAATACACTTTAAGCCTGGACTTACAAACAGCTCAATTTAGCTGTGGTTAGCTTTAACCGTTGGCCGCAGCCCCCACCCCAAGAGAATTAATAGTTAAGGCTGGACACAGGCATCCCCTATCTGGCAGACCCCACACCGCACCACACACACACGTGTATGCTAAGTACAGACGTGCAGGCTAACCACACACTGAGCTGGAGGTTTGGCTGCGAGACAACCCGAGCTGCCAGGCTAGCCCCCCCACCCCCGCTTTCAGAAGTGTCCGTCACACATAAACACACAATCACACTGGGGGCCAGGGCTATTTTGAGAAGCCCAGTAAAATAAGTGCTGCGTACGACGCAGCCTGAATACACACAGGCAAGTATGCAGCACACAATGTAAATACACAAACCCAAAAGCTGACATCGGGCGGACACTGAATCACATGGCACATACAAATGGATATTTACACTCGATAAACACCTGGTGGCTGAGAATAACTATGTCAACAGCCCTTTTTACCTGAGCTCAACGGTGCTTTTAGGACCTTAAAATACCCGAGCGGTAGCCACAGGAGACTCTCCTGGGAGCTTCAGTGCTTTATTTTGATAGGCTGAGCAATCTGGCCTGAGCAATGAAGCTGCCTATGGAACTGACAATATTTTACTAATTACTCCTCAATAAATATAATTAGTTCCCAACGCATCTCCATCAAATGTGTCTTTCCTTTGAGCCTTCCAACCCTCATCACATACTCTGTATTTAACATGTAGAAATAGGAAACAAGGCATTATGCCTTAACTAGAAGCCAGTTTACATTTCTAGTGTTTACTGACAGCTTTCTTGGCATTAGCCATAGTGACACAAGTGTAGTGCTACAGTGGAGCTGTGGCGTTCAGGTACAAAAGCAGCTGATTCCTAAATGATGGGTAATCTGAGCTACTCAGCTAAAGAATATGCAGAGTAAAAAACTCTGGTGTCAGGAATTATTATTATAATTATATATTATTTTTATTCCTTGCTACATGCTACATACACTCTGCTATGTTTTCGTTTTTTAAAACGCATATTTTTGATGTGCGTTTTTACCTACATCAGTTTTTGAGGCTCAAGAATTTCAGAAAGAACCTGTTTTACTTTGAAAATTCCTGTTTTGCATTGTAGTCTGGACGGGCAAAAGCAGAGACCTTTTAAGCAATGATGCAGGCACCCACAGTCACTACCAGCCTGTCTTTGTTAGCAGCTGTTGTACAGTTAAATTCTGTATTTAACGCCACAACTGCTTTTATTCTTTTTTTGTAGTGTTTTGTGGGACTAATCAACTACAGAGTAGACAATCTACTTCCTGTTTACGCGAATGGTCATATATGTGTGCATTTTCAGGTGTGTTAGTATGGATGTAGATTGTTTCTGATACGGAGCTAAAACAGTCATCTGGACAACGATCATTTCATTTTGAAATGTTGTTTTAAGTTGAAAATGTAGTAGTGTGGACCTGCTTATACACTAACCTCCACCACCAGAAAACAAAAAAGGTGACACTCAAAGTGATCAAAAAAAGGAGCATTACGCTGAGAGCCCACAGCATCTTGCCGCTTCGTACTCCGGCTGGGTTCCAGCTCAGACGCGGCTGAGCAGCGGCTGCACTGGAAGGGAGAGGAGCGTCTGTTCTTGACAGCAGTCACATTTATAACATAGTTTATTCTGCTGACGTTTCTGTGTTTTACAAGGCTGAACATATGTTTGTACCTCATTTAGATGTGATTACAGATGCTTTGCGGCTATATTTGAACATGACATACATCTGTTCAGCGGCTCCATAAACACTTCTGGTCAACGTTGTATTTACGTTTCTTATGTTATAACTGAAATGGCAAAAATTTTAAACTCACAACTACATTGTGAATTTGGCCTCAGTCAAAGTCACAGTCACAGTCACAGTGTGTTTTATCACAGAGAGTAGGAGGGGAATTGTCCGATGCTGCTGACAACTGGCAATTACAGCAGTATTAGCCTTTAATTGTGTAAATGAATACAATGATTTATTTGTGGTGTTGTAAGGACAAAAATGACTTTGTTTTGCTAATAGTTCACACTCTTTACTGAAATGATGGTATGATTAAGTAGTGAGTTCCCCTGCTGTGCTGTTTCTATACACAGAGGAACCTTTTTCTTTTCAACATCGCAAATCCATAATACAACCCATGTCACTTAAAGTCTTGCAAGCATCATTAATAATGTCATGACCCCAGACGACAGCGAAAACAAATGGGACTCTGTGCTCCAAAGCAGCTGTGGATCAGAGGTATATAACTCTATTGAGGACTGTAACTCAGCCAAATTAGTGGACTATCAAATAATTACAATCACAGCCTCTTTACTACTGAATTGAAAAAAAAAGAAAAGTCAGGGTCTGCAATTTAAAACCTGCTCTGTAAAATGTGACCACCCCAACACAGACCTCAATTATCTGGCACCGTGCCCCCAGCTCTGGCCCCACTTCCATGGTAATAACCTCCTTGAGCAGACAGGAGACCCCTAAATAGCAACACTTAGACCACGGGTGGGCAAACATTTACCCACGGGGCAGCCACTGTTCCATAGACTGCAAATTCATATATACACGCATGGCGCCCCCAGCCGAGAGCAAACCCAGCCAAGTGATTAGGATTGGGCTAATGAGTAGCCTTCAATAAACCAGTGGCTCCTGTAAGCTCCTGTGTGTACCATTACTTCCTGTCTTCTGGGGTCTCCTACCTATCAGACAATATGGTGGCTCAGATGATATCATGGTTGAAGTAAAGGTTTAAGATGATTTGTTCAGTTGCATCATGGAAAATCCCCCTAGAAATGCTATCATGAAGCCTATAAACACATTTATGAAGTATCTCATCTGCTCACTGCTGATGGCAGTGACTGACTTGACCTAGCCTCACAGAAAAGGTCAGGGGTCACAAAAGAAAAATGAACACTCTGACACTCTCCAGAAATAACTGCTTACAAGGAGTTATAGTGTGAAGAACTGCTACATTACTAAACCCTATAGACAAAGAGAGTCAGGCATCCCAGACACTTTATCATGTCTTCCTCATTAGACACGTTAGCGGTGGCAGTCATACTAATTTCCACAACTATCTCACAAGCAGGGGCAACCTCCAGGTCTGAAAATGAAGGCAAAACAGAAGGTCCAAAGCTGCAGTCCCTCAAATAACCAGTTGAAGCTAGGTCCAAGTGGGTCAATCCTCATGTTTAGGAAAACAGTTTTGGTCTCTACAGATCAGTTCCCCCCTTCACGACAACTGTACAGGTGGTGATTTTTTTTTTTTTACAACTCACCTGTTTCACCACTTACCAGCTAATTGGAGTCAATGAACACGACCTCCCGACTGTAGTTGTAGTGTTGGTGGCTGATTCTGGTATTATTTTATCTAATTAGCAGGTCGTCTGTCTGTGTCTGCGCTCACCATACCTGTCTTGTTATCTTAGCTTGTTAACTTGCTTATCAGCCAGCAAATTAATTAGCCTTAGGTTAACAAGCAAGACACCCGGAGGCCAAGCCGTGCTTACGAGAGGGAGCATACACGCTCGCCACAGTCATTGAACCGGCATGTAGGGAAGTCTCAGCTCCAAACACACCCCACAACTTTGCCCATTTTCAGATTAGCCAGGAGTGTGGTGGTGTCAAGCACAGGCTCGCGGGACGACAATAAGGCAGAAACCTCTGGATGACGTCTTTATATACAGTCTGTGCTAATTAATTACAATTTCAGGCATGTATATACTTTCTCTGAACTGTTCTCCCAGGAGCAACTTGATGTTTTTCTTTCTTGGAATCAGCATCTGTGGAATCGTCCCACATAGTTGTAACGTCAGTGTTGTCTCAGTTCAGCTCCATGAATCCAGCCTGTCAGAACATGTTGTGTTGCAGGCCAGGAAAATGAATGCCACCTTTGACACCTTGTGTATTTAGATATGCAGATGGGGGGGGGGGGTTTATCTGTTGGTTGTTTTTTTTAAAAATATATTTATCTGCAGTGTTTGCTTATAAAATATGAAGCGTCTGGCCCATGCTGCCATCCTGACCCTCTGCATCCTGTAGCTCTTGCCCCTATAGTGTAATGTAAGACTACATTAAAGTTTGGCCCATTGTGATCTTGAAATCTTCATATATATTTATTTAATTTAATTTTCATGCATATTACTATTGAAATGGGCCTTCACTGTCTGGAAAACACATTTTTAATGATAGCTTTGCACTATACAGGCAATATAAACACTTTACCATCTGCGATTTTACAAAAACCATCATATGAAACCCGCATCAAAAATGAAAAATGAGACCAGTGAACGGCAAGGCAGCTCATTTTTACATTTTTAATGTATATGAAGGTACACATCTATTCTTTGTTTTATTTAGGCTGAAGAAAGCACAAAAAATCTTCTGTCTGTCTAAAATTGAGGTCCCCAGTCAGGGATCAGGTCTCAAGAAAAATGTAATTCTTTTTTTTTTCTTGTGAAATACTTCTAGCCTCTAAACTTGAAAAAAATAACTAATTTAATAATATAATATATTAACTTAATAATAGAATATGTGAAGAGGCTTAGGTTTATCTTAACCCAGTCAATGAGCACATGAGCACAAAGTCACAAGCACAAAGAGAAATCTAACTTTTCAATAATCCATCAACTTGTCCACATTGTGAATCTGGACTCTGACTCATCTGTTCATCTGCAGCTGTATAACACATCTGAGCCTAAACAAAGCCTCCAAATCTAAACTTCTGGATGAAGTCAGGGGACAATCAGCTCAGTGTTTTCTTCTGCTGGAGCTTTACGAGTGAATCACGTAGCATCCAGACGTCCAGACATGCCATTGTTGGTCTGCATCCCCACAGGCACCGAGGGTAAAGGTGATGAAGGGGTGGGGGCAGGCTGAGTGAGGGTGGGACAGCGGGATGTGTGTGTCTGTGTGTGTGTGTTTGTGTTGGAGTTAGTCAGTCTGCAGGTGTGTGAGTGGGAGGATTAAGGAGCTGACTTCTGTGTCAGTCAGTAGCTGGTACGGCGTGAGAAACCATCTCTCAGCAGAGTCAGTTGTATGTGGCTGTGATTTTGTAGATCACGGTTTCTTTACTTTGCTGTTGTTTTATGTTTTGACAATGACACTGTTGCTGAAAAGCCTTATTGTAACTTGTTAACCGACTTGACAAATGTACTTTTGATTCATAAATTTATGTTTTAGCAATAACTAACACAAAATACTTTAAAGTGACCATTTGAGCTTTTAGATGTGGGTTGTGTGAGTTACTTATACATAGTGTGTTACCTGCAGTAGATTTGAATCAGCTCGCTCACAGTTTAGAGAAGCACTGAAGCTGAGCGATGTATTCGGGACCAGGCCATCTGCAAAAATGCATTTAAGGCACTTTAGAGAAGCAGCATGAGCACTGGCACTGACTAAGTATGAGCAGCTCACACAACCCCACATCAAATAACCAGAACTCTCACCTTCATGGACGAATCCTCGTTGCATGTTATCTACATGCTTTGCTGCACAAAGAGGAGTATGCTACTTGCACATTTACACGTATATACACACACACACGCACACACACCCACACACAATAGTTTTGACACTACATTGACTCATATTCATTTATCACTTGACTAACCCAGTTACTACCCCAAAATGGCATGATTTGCCTTAAGAGGACTTTCTTCCTGTCCCGAAAGGGAAGTTGAGTTCCCACAGTGTGACTGTGTAAACAGATTTATGTCCCCACAAGTCAATTTTAAGAACTTCATTATTATTATTATGCATTATATAACATCATTAAGTGTGGAAAAAATTACTATGCACATCTTCAGTCTCACATCAATGAGCATACATACACAAGCACTACACCAGTGCAAGGAGCACAAAGCTGCTGTGTCCATAAAACACCATGCCATAAAACATGAGTGGTAAATGTACAAAGACACACACACACATACACATATGCCCCCGTCCCAGTAAGTGTCAGGATGCCCTCCAGTAATCCTAAACTCTAAGGCACCTGGCTGACGTCCAAACGTCCAAACGACCAAACGTTAAGAAGGCAGTTCCTACACGCACACTCACAGACACACACACACACACACACACACACACACATAGTTTCTACACCATCTTTAACACACGCAGAGAGAGCTGGAGTGTTGTAATCACACTCACAGCTCTGTTCTAGTTTTAGGGCACTGAGCCAAACAAACCTTCTGCCTACGCTGTTACTTCTCGGCCACTTCTGCTGCAAAAGCCCAGATAACATCTATCACTACACTGGACAGGGGGTGGGGGGGTTGGGGTGCGGGGGCAGATAGCGTGTCAGAGAGGATTATTTGTAACAGATACAGAGAGAATGAGAGCCAAGGATAGATATGGTGGTAGAGAGAAGATAACTTCTGTCTCCTTAAAGTTGATGAAATGAACGTAGAGTGTAACCTGCAGATTATATGTTGCAGACACAAATTATGTGATGATTATAATCCTCCACCACAAATGATGTGACAATAGCACACATTAGATATGCCACTGTGCTGTTGACTACATGTAATCACAGCTGTGATTAAGGCTGAGGTTAAGAAGGAAAAGCTTAAATTTCATCCATGTATTGACATGGAGTGAAACTTGAACCTGGACTCTTTGTTTTACAGAGATTTATCCACCACTGCACCACCTCAACCTCCACACTCTTAAGAGGCCAGTATTAACCATCAGAGCTGCTTCTTGGATGGTCAAATGGTATCTGAAACCCCTCTCTCTCAGGAGTAGATGATGTGATTGTTCTTGCACAAACAGTGTATTTGCTCTTAACAACAGTTCGTTTTTAAAATGCAAAGACTGTTGAACTAAATAACCTCGTGATCAGAAATTACACAAGCAATTGTTTTACTACTTGCAGTATATTGAGAGAACTTGTCTTTTAAAGGAAACCATATCCATAATTACATTGTTATCATCTTTTTCTGGACCTTTTTGCAGACAGCTGTGACTCTGGATGGTGAGCTGACTCTGGCCATCTTGTTGCCAATCTAGAGTTCACGTTTGAGCTCTGAGCTCTGTTAGTGTTTACTGAAGAGACACCTCAGGCTACAAGAAGTGAGGCTGTGCAAGTCGACTAAACAGTGTGTGGATTATTCAGCTTGCCTCTGCCAGGGCACTAACGCTGCATAATAGGTGTCTACCGATAATGAGCTAATTTCCTGCCAACACAAACAGTGGAGATGAATTAGTCAGCAGACTTTCAGCTTTGTGTTCGCCTACTTCAAGGATCTGCTACTGACAGTCCATGCACAGTTGTATGGGATGTCAATTATCATTTTTTTTTTAAAATGCATGGTACACTCGTAAGAGAAACAAGTAGAGAAAAAGCTAAATAATCACAACGATAAATTTTCCACTTTGAGCATTTTCAACAACAAAAGACACTAGTGTGATATTCCCACTGAGTCTGTGGGTGGAGACGAAAACAACTGTTTCAAGAGCAAGACCTCTGTGGAGATCACTAACATGGCACTAGAGCTTAACTTTTAACCCTAAACAAATGAAATGAAACAATGAATAACTTACAGACCTTTTAACTCTTTCGAACAGAACATATGTCTCTGCTATTAACTATTTTTAAACACGTCTCATGAGATATTTCTCATGACCACACATTTTTTTACCTTTAACATTAATTTTAAATCTTATTACAGACTATGAATTCACTGCATTCTTAAGCATGTCACCGACCATTACTGTATGTACCCTTGTCACACATAATGATGATGCCTTTATTGGTGATTCAGGTTGCTTTTTATTATTTTTGCTCAACTGTTTAGCACATGTAGGCTTAAAGAAAACTGGAGGCTATCAGCTAAAAGCAAAAGTCCACTAGATTCACAGATCTATACAGGGCGACCACTCTTAAACTGAGGGGTGATGTCAAAGGTCAGGCCAAACATCAACAGCTCACAGTGGAAATTATACATGGCTGTTTGAGTAGCAGCTTGTGTGTGCAGGTGCCTGCTGGAAACTGTGTGTGTGTGTGTGTGTGTGTGTGTGTCTGGTGCATGTGACTGCAGTTTGTAACCTTCCATACACTTAGCCTCCTTCCTCCACCTACTCCCTGATGTAAAGCTAATTAAAGTGCAGCCACACTTCCGTCCCCCTCGACTTTGACCTGCCAAAAGCTGCTAAGTATAGACTGACCTTCACAGTGCTGCTTCATGGTGAACTGCTGCCCTCCTACTCACTGTGCAGGGCCTAGTCATTACATAAGTAACTATCACTCTGGGTCAAAGGCACCCACACTCTGTCTTCCGGCACCCTTCAATTGGTTGATAGTTAAGAGTAGAGGGAGTGTGTGTGAGGGGGAAATTTAAAGGAACACTTTGATGTTTCTAGCGATTTGCTGACAAAGAATGACCAGATACAATGACTTTCCAGAGTCTTAGTTACCAGGCAAGTAAGAGTGATTCTCAGTTTTCTCAAGTGTTGGGTAGATGAATGAATTGTTGCAATTGTTACAAAAAAGGTACAACATTTAATTAATGTGCTTCAGAGGTGTTGTTGGTAGCAAGCAATCTTTTTACTTAAGCTGTTTCCCCTTGATTCTTGTCTTTATGCAAAGCTAAGATGATCTGCATACAGACAAACACAAACATGAGCATGATGTCAAAGAGATGAATATGCCTGTTTCCTTTCTGGGCTACAAGTTATAGCTGTACGTTGTACCATGTCAGAGGCCCGGTTCATAGTGTTGAACCTACAGTGAATTATTACTGGAACCAGCTTTATTGAGCTTTCTTCTTCTTCAAATTTCAACTTTACAGTTTTAGTTCACTCCTGCTGCTCTTGTAGCATTGTTTTAGTATTTGTTTTCAGAAAAGACACTCTTGCAATCAACTGTAGTAGCAAACTGCTAACAGACAAAGTTAGCAACTAGATGTTTAACGAGTATTTAATCGCTAAAGAGACAGATATTTCCCTGTAGAGATGATGGAGACCAAAATAGAGCTAAAAGAGAGCAAATTGGTTAACACTCAACAAGTTGGCAGAAACACTCACAGTAGGCACCGGGCGTCAATGAAACCTTAGAAACACATTGGACTCAGACAGACGTTAAATCCATCCATCCATTATCTATACCGCTTATCTGTGCAGTCCCAAGGGGCAGGAGCCAGTCCCAGATGACACTGGGCGAAGGCAGGGGATACCCTGGACAGGTAGTTAAGTTGATAGCATATCTATATGTCATATATACATGTAGAGATATACAGACACAAACAACCATTCATGCTCACACTCACACCTACAAGTAATTTAGAGTCACCATTTAACCTAAACGTGCATGTCTTTGTACTGTGGAGGAACCCACGCAGGCACAGGAAGAACATGCAAACTCCACACAGGCCTGGGGATCGAACCCAGAACCTTCTTGCTGTGAGGCAACAGTGCTAACACAAATTTTGGTTGCAAATAGAAATCAGGTTAAAGTCAAAATGCAACTTTGCAAATAGAATTTGTGATGTTGAAAGAGGTTAGATTTTTGTTACATAACAGCACAACCAACAATATACTAACGTCAGCCGTCAGTTTATTCATTGTTGTCATTAGATTCTGTCCTGACATTTGGGTGACACCTGCAGGGCCACAATCACTATATGTTGATCTGTAACTACTAGGTGTGTAAATAAGCAACTGATTTTACATTCATCCTTCATGCCCCCAGTTGGACAAAAAAAAAAAACTGATTTTTTTTTTTTAATGGAATAAAAAAATTTTCTTTTAATAATAAATCTTTTTTTATTTTTGCATTAACAATTATGTGAAAAATAGACAATGCAGGCAGAGTAAAAGAACATTTTCAGTGATATTATAGTCTAAATTTTTTGAATGACTCATTTCCACAAAATCAAAGCACAAAGATAAAAGAGAAGCTGCCAGGCTCATAAATTTACACCACTGTTCAAAGTCGTACACGGGGAAATCCACCATGTCAAAGGATGAACATAGGGAATCGTTAAAGTAGTGAGGAGGGGTAATTGGTAACCAGAACTCACACAGACAATTACTGGTACAATTATAAAAATAATAATGATATACATGCATGTACAGGAGTATCCCATGCTCCTACTTCATACTGACATAAGGCCCTTACAGACAACAGAGCAACTATCAGTCAGCAGTCAGCCTCGCTCACCATCACATGATGACTAAACTAAAATTAAAGTGGCACTGATCACACGCAGCTCACCACATATGTCTGAAGACTCACCAACAAACTGTAAACCGCTGGAGCCAGAGTGGAGCCCTCCCCAGACAGAGCTGCCCTGGGGCAACTGTGCTTCATGTTCCACAAGCCACCCCAAAACAGCAATTTTGTTTCTTTGAGGTCGCCTTGGCAGACTGACTTAAAAGACATTGGCCATGAAGTATCAAAGGACATTTTCGGTTGCTCTGAATTCTATCATCTCAAAATATGTCATAATATAAGAATAAGAACATACATGTTGTATTTTGCCAACAGGCAACAGCTAAACACCACTGTGAATTAAAGTGTGTACGCTTTTAGAAGTTGACATGTTTTACCTTATATGATTTTTGTCTGCTAAGGGATAAGCTGAGTGTAAACATTTGTTTTAAATCAAGTGGCCACTAAAACAGTAGTTTTAAACTGCTAGCATCGCTCAGCCTCTGTCCCCCTCTCATTAAAATCATTTGCTGAATTTGGGCTATAAAAGCAAATGCAGCAATTGCTGGCATGAGGCTTCAATTAGAGTTACGACTAGAGGGGGGGCTGCATGGGGGATTTTCCAGATCTGTGTGTGTGTGTGTGTGTGTGTGTGTGTGTGTGTGTGTGTGTGTGTGTGTGTGTAAGTTCACCATACACTCAAAGTAGATGGCTTGCAATGTGCTTGCTGAGATTTAACAACGTCCTCAAAACATCTATGTTGATCTGTGACAGACCGTAGAAGTGTGATTAATCTCTTTTAACAAAGACGTCTGATCGTGCAGCAGCTTGATCGTCTCTTCTTTTTACTTGTACTTGACCTGAAAGTTAAAGCTTCAGGCACTTTTCTGTTTCATTAATGATGAGATTTTATAGTATCTCAATGGAAAATTAATTGTCAATATTCAGATGTAAAAGCACTTGTGGCATATACCCAGTAATACAAGAGGCAGATGTAGCATGTTTTTTTTTTTTTTTTTTATATAATTTAACATCATTTCTGTTTGACAAGACTTTTCTGAGGTTTAACCTCTGGGTTGAATTTTGGATACATCATAAACCTATTGTGTGTGTCTTGATTCATTTTACCTTGCTCCGTAAAAGAAAATACAAATTATTTCCATAAGATGATTATGTTTTACCAGACCTCTAAGACTCACATATAATATGTGTAAATACATGGGTTTGGTCATTTTATGATACAAGGACAACAAAACAACTGCAAGAAGATTTTTCAAAATTCAGAAATTTCAATTGAAACAAATGCTGATAATCAGAAATGTAAGAAAAAGACTCTATACTGACTTAGCACAGATAACATCAGTGTTCAAAAACAGACAAACAGTATCAGTTTTAGTCAAGTTAGACATAAATAGTTAGGACTACAAATTCAAATAAACTTTTGGTTGTATTGCCTAACATGAGCTACATGATATGGAAAAGCTCATGCATAAAGCAAATTAACTATGGTTAGAGTATAGTGAGAGATGGGCAACAAAAAGACCTGGTGCATTTCGATAAGGATTGTATTTAACATTATTGGTGATTGGTAACATGACTCAGATGCTGGCTTGCGCAATTACACTCACAACCATTCACCACCCAGACCTTTATACTACTGTACTTTTGTATCTTACTAAAGGAATGACACACTACTTCCTCCATTGAGTACCTTTGTATCCCTTACATAAAACAATGGAATTTTTATATGGGGTTTGTAAAAACACTTTGTGAGAAACAAAAGTTACTATGGTACTTGCATGTTTTTGTTCAGCACAAAAATCTTCACAAATGAATATCATTTGTATACTTTTTGAAGACTAAATGCCATTGCCAGAAGTAAAAAGCTAATGCTAGGCTCTAAAGGAACTGCACCACGATATATATATAATATACGATACTATACTATCACCACTGCTAAACTTTGTAGTTTGATTCAGCGCTGACCTCCTCTACACAAGCCTTTCCTCTTCCTAAGTCATAGTTTGCAAAAGTGGAAAAAAATTAGAGGAGTGGTGAGTAGATCCATTTTTGTGTCCAATGTGATGACCTTTAATGTCTCTGACATTTAGCAAATTTTTAGCAACCAGCCTTTTTTAATGCCTAAAGAAACCATGACTAGGTTATTTTTTTAAAAAAATTAAAAATAATAATAATAATTTCAAGTTGAAAAGGACCTTAAAACTGCTGTGCTGTGGGCAGGTGACAAAGACATGAACTGCTAGCAGTGTTTTTTTTCTCTTTTCAAATTTTATTAGACCTACATGTTGTGACACTTGTAGCATTCAGCCTGCATTTCATTCTGATTTGTTGGGAAATACTCACAAGATCATGTGCACTTCACAGAGAATCTTTCTATCTAATTTAAGTCATTATAAATATGATATCCCCAAAGTTTCCTTGGAACTAACACAACAAACAGTGTTTTGTGTCATTTTAAAGCTTTAATCCCAAAGAATTACACCTGAGTAAGATCCAACATTATCAGATTTCTGATGTGATTCATTATACAGTAAAATAACATCTCAAGGTAATATTGAGAGCAGCTGAATCACCTGAGGCTCTACAAGAATAAACACAGTCCCAGTTTCTTGCTGACTTGAAGATATTGAATCAAATCCAACATGAAAAGGGAGCCAAAGAGTGAGTAAAGAAAAAGAGGGGGGGATGGATAAACACAAAGTGATGAGAGGGGAGAGGCAGATCGAGATAAGAATCTTTATCTAATATTTATTTGAATGGAGCCAAATGTGTAAACAGACAACTGAACAAATAATCTGATACCACAAGACAGGTTTATAACATGAGTCCTAGTGTTTGTCCCTAATGGGTTTTTGTTAATAAATCAGATATACGAAAGATTTATAGTGCAATAAATGTGGAGATGGGGAGGTAGGGTTAGAGCTACCCAGGATTTTATGACTGGTGGCTCGGAGTCAATTTATATTTTAAATTGTCCAGATTATGATTAATTCTGTGCTGTATGGGAAAGAATGTCCATATGTTGACCTGTTGTACAGCTGTGTCCACAACAAGCTTAAAAGTCTGGTAGGTTAATGGCTCTAAACAGTTTTACCGTGGGATCTGATACATTCGTTTTTATTATCTTGAGAGATTTGATTTTTTTGTTTTGCTAAAGTCAGAACAGTGTAGAATAGTTTAGTGCAACATACAAAATAGGCTTTTGCAGTATACTCATAACTTAAATTGGATTCTCTGCTGAAACAAGATATTTGCTGACAATTACATCAGGTTACCTTTGGTGTTAGAAGGAATACTCAGCCATTTTGGGAAATGTGGGAACAGTTAGTTGAGAAGACAGATACTCTTATTCGTACAGAAAATATGGAGCCTAAGTGGAGCTCGCAACAGGTTATCTTAGCACAAAGACTGAAAACAGGTGGCAACAAAGGAAGCTCTATCTGCTCCCCAGAACGTCTACAGCTTACCAACTCTTTATATATTATTTGTTTAACATTTACTCTGCCACAAAAATATGGTTTCAATCCGGTAAAGGGTTTTGTCGCTTGACAAGAGCTTCTCCCATTGTTCCATTTACAAGGCAAGAGGTTACAGTACACCCTCTGAGCGGTGCTACGTCTTCAGAGTCGATTGGACACTATAGTTACTCTACTGGAAAGAGACGTGACAGGGCAGGACTAGCTGGTTAGCATTCATTTCAGTAGAAGAAAAGAAGTAATAGAGATGAGGATTAATAAGATCACTTAATTGCTCACTTCAAAGCTTAAGTTGACTCAACAACAAAAGCATTTTTCGTTGTTGTTTCAGTCACTGACATTACTCATGAGCACATGAGAGATCTAACGCTCAAATACAGTAATGCCTGGGTATAACCACACAGAATGTAATCATACAACCAGGTGGCAGATCAGAAGACTTTGTGGAAGGTAGTGACAGTTTTAAGATATGAAGACTTGCTGTACTTGATTGTCTGCTGACAGTTGGGTTGTATGCTGATTGAAAGGGGGAGACATCAGCCATAGAAAATGTATTTATGTATTATGTTGATAATTCACTCATCAGCATCATTTTGATGTGAAATTCACCCTGAGGAAAACTGATTATCGTTCATTTTTTATTGGTGTCCTTTGAGCTATGGATAAAAACTGAAGATAAGACATTAAAGAAAAAGCAGGGAATAAAGAGTAAGGGAGCAGGAAAAAGACCTTACTGGCTTGTAAGGACGAGCAGGCTCAACGAGATGTGTCAACATGGGAACTGACTAATGCAGAGAAGAAGAATGGATTTTTGCAGTGGGACTTTTTGACAATAAATTTCAAGCAGGGTCGGTGAGCGAGTCATACCTCCTCTTCATCATCCAGCAACTAATGGAGTCTGTTTCCCCGTTACTATAACAATGAATCACAACACAGTGTGGCATGACCAGAATTCTGGTGACTAATTAAGAAACAATGTGACCAAAGCATGTCAACACCACAAGGTTGTTATTGAAACACAAAAATAGCCCCTTCTCAGCATTTAGTTTCGACTTCCTGATACTGATCACCAATGAGTCTCAGAACAGGATAAATAAAAGAGATAAGATTTAAATGTGCAACAGGACATACAGGTCTTCGACCTCATAATATCTCACTGACATTTATATGTGATCAAGTTTTACCACAATCCAGTTTGTACAAATGCCTTAAATTATGATTTACGGAGGATCGCTGATTCTTGTTGTTGGTGTATCATGAGTCTATCATGTTAAATTCATCCTGGGATTCACTTCTTACATATAGAAATGAATTCAGCAGAAGCAGAACAGAATTTAAACAACAGCAAAATCACTTCTGCTTTTTATTCTTATCTTTACTCAGTGGTCTGTGCTTCTATGAAATGCTGTAGGGTGTGCCCAGATATGCCTGCAGTCAGTGTGGATGGACTGAGAACTACCAGTAGCAACAGCAGACAGATAGTCACAACGAAACAGTTGGTTTTTCCAGTGAAGATAGTCACACCCCTTATTTTAAATCCTCATTTACTGGTCATACTGGTCTGTTGAGGCTACTTTCATTGGAGAAATGTACATCCCTTCTGGCTTTCAGATAAGCTTTTTTCTGTGTGATGCGCTGCTGACTGTTTTTTATTAGACAGAAGCACTTACTCTTTGATTCAGGCATTATTGTAAAACTATTACTAATACTATTACTAATACAAACTATTAATGAAATAATGTTTTTGGCTAGTTTTGTTTTTGTTAATTTCCACAACATTGTTATAAAACTTATATCATTCATGCTGCTAAAATTGTTGGAAACATAATATAGGTGCTCATTTCAATAAAAATATAACATAGCTCTTGTCATTTTTAATTTTAGTGTGGAAAAGTAGCATACAGTATTATAGCTTTAAGTTGTCACACCATAATCTGACATGTGTCAACCTCAGGCACAGTCGTCTTTTAGGACGCTATAATGAAAGTGACGAGGCTAGCTGGTTAGCATAAACGTCTGTAGAAAAAAAGAAGTAATGGAGATACAGCTTAATATTGGCATTGCTTTCATGCTGGAAACAGCTCTTGGCGAGTAAAGGAATAAAGTTTGATGCTTAACTTATCTCATGAGTCGTAAGTAAGAAGCTGCTAATGCTAATATTTACTATGTAGCAATAGCAAAATTTACACATTACTCCTTTAATCTTTACCAAAAAACAAGGACTAAAATGACAATTCACAGTATTTCTTAGCCAGTAAAGACACCAGTTACATTTACAACAACAAAGAAAATAATAAAATGTAACTCTTATCATTTTTAGACATTTTAATGTGGAAAAATAACATATTATAGCTTTAAGCCAGTGTAAACTGACATGTGTCAACCTCAGGCACGCTGTCATGTTTTAGGGTTTTTTGTGGTTGTTAGTGACAGTTAATTACAATGGCAGCTCCTAGTCTCTCCTACTACATTAAAATAAGGTGTTTATCTGTGATAACCACAGTGTCATTAGTTATCACTGCTCATCTCACTCAGGCAGATATCTGGCCTCTTCATCTATGCGGGAATGTCTAGAAGTCACAGGCGCGATTGTTTTCACTTCAAATACAAAGGTGAAGTTGATTGACTCGTTTGTTCGACACAAAAGTGAAGGGAGACAACCGGGTGGAGACAACTAGTGAATTGGAATTTTGCTATCGTCGTCCAGACGACTACTTTCACATGCTAATTGCTGCTAACGATAGCCAAAGATTGACTAGATGTTGATAATTGACGTCGGGCAGCGGATCAGGAGGATCTGCTGCATCTCTAACATTGCACCAACATGTTGCTCAGCTTGGTTTCTTCCTGGCATTTAACTGGATAAATAGGCTGTAATTTAGAATTTATATATCAATCATATTTATTTCAATAAATTCCAATAATTGTGAAGATTATTATATTTATTAGTTTATATGGTTATATATGCTGCAAAATGAACTAAAAAATTGCAAATATCAACCATTTAGGCCGAACCCTCTTAATCGAAACGGTAAAATCAGCCAACGGCTACTTGCCCTAAAGAGAAAATGGAGAAAATTGACTTGAATTGCGATGAGTGGCAAGTGCAAGGACGTCCATACAGGTGGAATGAGGTTCAGTGAGATTCAAGTGGCTTTTCAAATTGTCAGAATCCGCATCTTCTTGGCCTCGTACTCACCTTCCTGCTGTGAGAAGTGCCACAACCTTAGGAAGTCCCGTCTGCATCCAACATGTGTGTTATGTAAAGGACACCAAAACAACCATTTGACCTCTACCAGAGCGCTGCTGAGTTTTTTATATTGGGTGAAAAACACCAGTGCATTTTCTAATATGGGCTGCCTCCTTCTCTTTCTGTTTTCTTGAGCTAAATTCCCACCTCTTGTTTCGTCAAAGAGGAGTAATGGCAATGCTGTGCAGTGTTTATAAAGTTTTCAACCACTGAAGATTTAATTAGCATTTAATTTTAACTAATCAATAGAGAAAGACCATTCACTGTCAAAGTAAAACTGATTGATTACTGAACCAAAACATACAGTGTCTTCAGAAAGTATTTTTCCCATCAAACTGCACTTAATAACTCATTGCGAGTGAAAACATGTTTTTAGAAATTTTTGCAACTTTACTAAAAATGAAAAGCTAAACTCTTTCATTCAGAAAAGTATTCCAATCCTTTGCTGTGGTTGAAATTGTGGTGGGATTCATCCGGTTTGCTTTACTTTTCTTGAGATGTGTCTAGGATTCGATTGGACATGGTTTAGAAAGGCAAACACATTTTACAATGCACATCGCGAGACAAAAGCATTGCCATAAAGTCAAAAAAACCACTCTGTGGACCTCTGCAATAAAATTGTGGCGAGACCTAGATCAAAGTTAAATTAGTATAAATACAGAATTCAAAAACAAATTCTGTTTTCACGCCACAGTAAGTCAGGAAAAAGTATTTTAAAGCCATTTGTTTCGAGCTTTTTGTTTGCGATCAGCCTAGATGCATCGATATTTTTATCTGACCTGGCTTCAAGACCTGTCTTCTGAAGCTGCACTGCTTTGGTATTAGGTTTTATTGATTAGTTCAAAACATATAGTATCTTGTTGGGCTAAATTGGTTCTCAGTGGTGGCTGTTTCTCATGATGAAGTCTGTGAAGCCTCTGATGCAGTTATCATCCACCAGATATACTAACACTATAGCTCCACCACCTACAGCACATTAGGTTGGAAGTGCATCTGACCCATAAATCATACACTCATGTTATTTAAGCACAGTGTATGAGACTGTCAACAGCTTTTGGCACATTTAATGGTGTCCACTGTCCGGTGATGTCACCTTTACATGAAAGTGACACTTGTTTTTGTGATACCTTCCTTTTCTTCCTGTGCCACCATTACATAATCCCCTCTGAATACAGAGCAGCGGATACTTGCCTGCCTACTTTATTCACCATACATGGTGGCCCTATATCTCTTACCTGTGGTGAATAGTACTTAGTGCAGCAGGTTCTTTTGTACCTGCAGGTATAGAGAGGGAGGCCCAGGCCCCCGCAGTGATCCGGTGTCCTACAGTCTCAGGTTTCCTTCAGGGAACCCCTGGTGTCTTTCCGTTTGGCCAACATTATGTGTGACTTCCTGTCTGTGGCAGGGATATGACTGGAAGACCTCTCTGGGGACAGGGTGACAATTGTCCTCTTCTTTAGTTTCTCCTTCTTTTCTTTTTGTGACTATTTTTTTTTTTTTTTTTTGCAGGTGTCTATCTTTGTGAAAGCATATAGTTGTGTATGCAAGCAAAAATAAGATTATGGCCCCATATTGGAAAAACATTTTAAATTTAGTTTTCTTTTTCTCAGATGTATATTTTGGTTGACTGTTCTTACTGTATATTACACATAAGCCCCTTTTACACTGGCCAAAAAACCCACTAAGACCTGCTAACATCTGCTTTATGTCTGCAATTGAAAAGCTGACTATTGGCATTCAATTCTGGGTCAAATGACTCCACAGTAGACATGGATATTTATTGGCTAAGACTCCAATCAGCAGTGATGTAAACACACTACCCTGGTGAACCCAGTAGTTTTTGCCCCCTCTACTGTGCTGTGACGTCTTTCAGAGCACAAACACTGTAAACAGACCCGCTCGGCCCCGACATATGTTTCAAACACATAATCACCGATTAAGGGGTCCAAAAGTTACAGGGGCACCTTCCCCAAAAAAGTGCGACCAGTCTGTACGGCTTTCTCCCATGAGTCAGTGCGTGTCTGCTCTGAAGCGCATGTGATGACATTGCTCCCTGCAGGTGTGTCCTCTCTGAACTGAAATTGAGATACAATTGTGAAACATTTGAACCAGATTTTATTCTTTACCATAAGGAGAACATGAACTTCTTCAGTGGTGTAACTTGGGGTCCAGTGGTTATCGTGACCATGGAGACAACAAGGACTGGTGACTTTTATCCTACACCTGTGTAGAAGACCAGATTGTCTTCTTTTCAGTACAAACTGTGTACTGTCTGCTCACTGTGATTGTTTCTCTATGTACAGATCAATATTAAAAAATACACTGTATAATTTTAGCTTAGGTTGCTTTTTTGTCCATGTTTTGATCCATTTTAATTCAGTAAGCCTACTCATGGTATATGTACCTTTAGCTACATCTACATGGGCATGTGTGGCTGCAATCACCCTACAATCTATGCAGACTATAGAGTGACTGACTGACTTTAGTTTGCCTCGTGGTAGATATTGACACATTTCTTTATATTGGTTAAATGAGAGTTAAATTTAAATGAATATTTATACTTAAAAAAAAAAATACAACAGCTTTCTGTCCTGCTCATTTCGCTTCGAAAAGGTTGTCATGTTTTCCTCAACCTGAGAAAGCCAAGAGCATCCTCATGGGACCCTGGTGAAAGGTGAAATTCAAGCCGATCTCTAGTTAGTGTAGCGTAGGTTAAGGCATCCTCCTTTCAGAGGCAGGCAGAGAAAGAGTGAAGGAGACAAATAGGTTCCCACCGGCAGAGAGAGAGAGAGAGAGAGAGAGAGAGAGAGAGAGAGAGAGAGAGAGAGAGAGAGGTCAGCTCTCCTGGGAAGCATCACCGCTATTCTCTCAGAGTGAGGTGTGTTAGAAAAGAGTTTTTTATGTGGGTCTGGAGTAAAGAAAAGGCTCCCACCCATAACCTCACATTCTGCCTTGGACAAGCACACAAAAACACGCACCATCCCTCTCACACACACACAAACTCACACTGCATTAACCTGCTAATGGATTGACCCGCTCTGCTCTTTGTTTCTGAACACAGATCACTTTCTTCCAGCTCCATTGGAGAACAGCAGGTGAGTTGCGTCCCCTCACATGCCCATCATAATGTACACAATTAGATGAACAACCTTGTCATATACATTTTACTTTGCTACTTCTACTTACTACAAGTGGAGGCCTGCGGTCTATCACGAGAACAGCTGTGGGTTGCATGGTTTTACTTGGCATCTTTCCATTGTTTTCTGCTGTACTTTTGATGCATTTCAAAGACCTTGTGCCAACAATGCATGCATTAACACAATCTTTTCTTAATACCTAATTAAAATAATTTCTCTGGAACTCAGACAGGCCGCAGACAGTATATTTTAACGAGGAAACAACCTTGAGTAAATGTCGGTTGGAGCATATGCCAGTAAAAATGCATGACATGTTGCATCTGGATCCAGGTCTCTATTGAAATACGCACAGTGGGATATTTTACAATCTGAGGAATTATCATAAAATGATGGACTACACACTTGGAACTGGGTCGTCATTGTTAAAAATCAATGGAGGGGGCACAGAGAGACTAGTGGGATGAATGTAGCCAAATACAGAAAGGTCTCTGAAGAAAACCTGGGCAGGGTCTTCACCCCTAAAGCATAGGGTCATCAGACACCCTCCTTGACCCTTCTGAAAATTGACATGCCTGCAATTTAGTCCCGTTTACTGAGCAGTGCCGAAATGCAGTGACAGAAAATGAGGAGTGGAAGCAAAGACAGAACCTGTGATACAGATGTTACATCATTTCAAATAATTTAATCTGCTCTGGAAAAGTGTCTGTGAGTGCCTGTCCTGCGTGCTAAGGTAGTCACTGACTATTTTTAACCCGGCAGATTGGAACTAGTTCAGACTGGTTTAGAGGTTTTGAATATTCTGATTCAGAGAACATGTCCTGAGCTGTCGTGCTACAGGCGCCGTGGCTTAGTTGGTTAAAGCGCCTGTCTAGTAAACAGGAGATCCTGGGTTCGAATCCCAGCGGTGCCTTTTCAGCAAAACACGCTCCTCTACTAAACCTGCACTACTAAAGCAGTAGCCTGTCACATCAAGTCACAAATGCTCCCTGCAGAGTAGAGTAGTATATGTCTACACCCATCTACTTAACCATAAAGGCCCCTCTGCCCCTCCTACTCAATCAAGTGTCTGTGTCACTAGCTCCCTGCTTATGTTGGTTCAAGAAACATGGGTTCAAATCCCCACAGTACCTTTTCAGGAAATGACGAAGTGACATCTCAGGCTGCACCTCTCCACTTCAATGTAATCATGAACCCTCAGATGTCCTCCTTGCCCACTGCATTCCTCCACAGGAATATAGGTACAATAGACATGTGATCTTAACATGGCGCTGTGGCATAGTCTCTTAAAGTGCCTGTCCTGTAAAAAAAAGATGTTCTGAGTTTGAATCCCAGCTTCTCAGCCTTAAAATGCACATCACTCCTCTACTGATCAAGCTACACAGGATATCTATGACCTTCAGACCAAATTCTAGTCACTGATGCCACCTTCACAGTGAAATATGCACATTCACACATGGATACCCATGAGCACATTGGCGCCGTGGCTTAGTTGGTTAAAGCGCCTGTCTAGTAAACAGGAGATCCTGGGTTCAAATCCCAGCGGTGCCTTTTAGGCCCTAAAATGGACATTACTCCTCGACTTGTCAACCTACAATGGCTACCCATTGGCCACCCAACTCACATTAAAATCACAAAGCCACCTCCAGACCTTTGGGTCTGTGCCCATCTACTTGACCTGGATCATAATGTGTAATGACTCCTGTTGAAAAGTGTGTTCAGACCAGCTTTTGCTGCTGCTAGCTCTCTGTGTTTACTTAGACTGTACAGGATACGTGAATGTTAAATTTCTCTTTTTGAAATAAAATGTGGCTTATTTTTGGAGAAAATGTCTCTAAAATGCCCCTGTTTCCACATGCAGCACATGCATATGTATATATTTCTACTATTTCATGTTTGTCATATCTGAGCTAGCCTGGGCACAGCATGTACAGTGGAAAGTGTCCGTTTGGTATAATATTTTGTGATGATGTCAAAATGACAGACAAAAGGTATTTTATCTGTTTTTTTGTTTGTTTTTTTTGTTTGTTTTTTGTCAGATGCAATGACTACCAAGACATTCTGCAACCACAATGCACCACGTATTTAATTTTCCTCCAGTACAATGCTTTCAAACAGCCCTGTTCATTGGCGCTGTGGCTTAGTTGGTTAAAGCGCCTGTCTAGTAAACAGGAGACCCTGGGTTCAAATCCCAGCAGTGCCTTTTTTTTTTTTTTTTTTTTCTTAAAGTTCTTAAATGTGCACATAACTCCTCAACCTACACTCGCTACTTGCAACTGTCCGAATCAAATTCAAGTCACTAATGTTGCCTTTAGAGTAACTCCTGGGTTTGCACCCATCAATTTGAAGCCAGTCATAGAGCTTTGAGCTCCTTGTTAGGACACCGTGTCCCTCCCAAGCAATGTTGTCTGGCATTGCCATCCCTGCAAACAAGGCAGTTGCAGTCAAAACTGTTCTTAACCGTGTTTCCCCATCGGTGGAACTAGATACCAAGGTTTATCAGAGCAGGAGCATCCCTCTCTATCTTTGAGAATATCTTGAAAACTCATGTCTTCTTACAGCACCTCCTTTCCTAAACACTGTGGCATGCTTAACTAGCATTTACAATGCACTTTTGGTGGACTTTTTTATTTGAGCTCCTTGAACTAGATCTAGTACTTAATGCCTATGCAAAGGCCTCTGTGCTGCTTGTGTGTGTGAGGTTTTTACTTGATGTATAGGCAAAAAATGATTTCAGCTCTATGCCAAACCCAACATTGGTGCTGTCGCCACTATACAACACAACTGTTTGTCACTCTAATCCTTTCAAAAGTAATCTCTTACTCTTGAACCTCTCTGTGAGTTTCTATTGAGGATTCATCCTGTCTTTCCATTGATCTAGGCTGCTCCCTCACTCTGACCTTTCCATTTAGAACAGATAATCCTCCTGTCCGCAGACATGTGCAATGTTTGAGTGTGTGGCGAATGCCCTTGATCTGCCTGGGTGAAGGATTTTGTGACAAACACACTACCTCACACCGCCATCTGAGCCTACACAACTGCATCAAAGAGATGTAGGAGACGACTAGAGTTTCACATTTATCCGTCTTGTTTGGGCTTCAGCCCAACAGATGTATGTTTGCGTTTAAATGTATTTGAGCAGGGCTGTTTGTGTGTGTGTGTGTGTGTGTGTCCTACTCATCATCACTCTTGCCAGTCAGTGTGAAGACAGTGTGAATTAAACAAGCAATGAATGCCAATAGCTTACCATGCTTGTGATCTAAGTGCAACCAAACTGTCACAGGTTTGGCCCCTGACTGCCATCTTTTCCTCTTCTTTTATTTATTTATTTTTTGCTTTTTTGCAAATGAGTGGAGGATATGACATCATACCAGGTGTTAATGCAATCAGGCTGATACAATCAGGATACGAGGTGTATTTTTATGCCAGGTGTTAATGATGTGCTCATGTCAGTGTAAAGGAACTGAATAGCATCAGATTAGTCAAACTATTAGCTAGAAAATCTGTAAGCATATAACTCTCTCCTATATCAAAATAATGGCCTTCATGGGCTTCATTTCTAAAGTCATCAATAGCCTTGAGTCACTGACAATGGCACTAACTGTCCCCATTCAAAGTCAATGTCCCATTACCATCTGTAGGAAATTACAGCAATAGCTGGTTGTTGCAGTCACTTATGTAGTGATAGATAAAAAAAACCCTCAACAGAACAATGCACATTGAACTTCTAACTTCTAACAACATCAACTAACTCTTACAGCAGAAACATTTTGGGAAACAAACCATTTCACAAGTGCGAAATTCCCACTTTACTTTTAAGTTTTTGTTTTACATTTGTCAACTTTCTTTTTAGTCTATTTTTAATTCACAGTTAAAAAACAGCAGCAGCTGGGGACAAGTCAACAAAACTGGGACTGTCCAAGGATGTCGCCTTGCTTGACACAGAGGGCTAGTCAACTATGACAGCACCCACCTTTAACTGCAGCAACACTCTCAAATATACTTTAATATAATTTTAAGTGATAATAAGGTTTAAACCGGTGAGTTATTGAAAAACTCACTTCACAGTTGTCATGAAGGGGTAAATTAGCCATAGAGACCAGGCTGTCAACATGTTTATTTTTGTTGTAAATTTGGACATTTTGCCATGGGAGTCTATGGGCACACGATAATACTTGACATATGGCCATGCACATTCGAGTATTTACACATCTTCACCTCCCAAAATTTATTTTGCTACTTTCCTGTTGTCTGATTTGATAAACTCTTGCTGCAGAGCGAATTCAGCCAAGTGTCAAGAACAGTATACAGCTGCACAATCTTTCATAAACCCTGAACACAGATGCTACCTCAGAGAGGAATTGTAACATAAACCATGTGTCTGGAGCTGGGGCTAGTGTGATATGAGGAGGAGGAAGCCAGCCCCCAATTTTATGGTATGTTTGTCTACTTTTTACTTCACAATTTATGCTTATCTGTGTTAGCCGGAGCATAAATGTTTGTCACTGTCTTTGTCTGTTTATAACAGACAAAATGGAGTGGGGGTTGTGTATGTGTGTGTGGTGGATGAAATGTGATCCCAGTAAGCTGCCCCCCCCCCCCCCCACACACACACACATCTCTCCTGGGCCATTATAACTCTCCTTGCTTGCACTACCCGCTACCCCTCCCTCCAACTCCCATCCCTCTCTCAAAGCTTGGGCACCTGCCAGGTCCCACAGTCATTATCCTAATGAGCACTGACAGCATAAAGTCAGTCTGGCTACAACACCAGTGAGCACACACACACCCACACACACATTCAGACTCCATCTACTCCTATTCTACACACACCCATATCTGCCATAGCTGTCTGTCTTATCAACTTTATCAGTGTGATTCACTGACTGAATCATACACTGACAGAGTTTGGATCCATGTGTTAATTCACTTTCTAATTTGTTAATCGCCTCTCCAGGCCTTCCACACCACATTTGGAGACTATGCAAGTTTTCTCCACATTGTTTATCACAGAGAGCTGAAGACAGGAAACTGTTAAAACACCATTAGTTGTTCATAAGTGCCTGTGGCCAGCTGTAAGGACATGGCTGAGGATATTCGATATCATTCTTATTGACAACAAACCTATGAAAAGACCAAAATCAACAATCAGAATGTATCCTACTATGTGCACTATAGTCGAAACACACATACACCATCCTGCTGCAGTGAATATTCATTATGTGTATTAATCTTCAGCTGAAAATAGCCCCAACATGTTGACTGGTGAGGACTATTTGCCAAAAACTACAGCATTTGACTGTATAAGGAAATTACTGAGGTAATTAAACTATATAATTGTGACATATTTTTAAAGATTTTAAAAACTTTACTAGGAGCACATTTGAAGCCTCAGACAGTGAAGGGCAGTCAGGATATTTTGGGAGATGGACTAATGCAGCGCTTGTTTTGGTCTTTAAATGAGATAGTTCATTGGTTTAGGGTTGGGGTGATCTTGTCCAAACCCTCACTCAAACTTATCTTAAAGTAGTTAAGGTCTTGACAAACACATTTTAAAGTCGAGTGATAATTGAAGGAAACAATGACAACAAGCCCATATCCGTCCATGTCTGTTTCACATGGGAAATTTCCTGAGAGAGACACCTGCCAGGCTGAGGAGAAGCAACGTGACCTGATGAGACAGTGCACTTCCTGGCGCGACACCGCCCGTCTGGCAGGAACATACACAGGAAACAGGTTCTTGGAGTGGCTGGTGAATGTGTACGTGTACGGGCTACACCCTTAGGAGTGTGCCACCACGGCAACTGTCTCCGTGGGAACAATACCACCTGTCGCTCAGGGCTACCAGACAATGGAGGCCAGATGGGGAGCAAAGGGTGGAGGACGGAACTAAATGCCGACCTCAGAAGGGGCATCAAATCAAATTCTTTAGGTATTCCTGATGCCAAGAGCCTATGGTTTTTTTGTTTATCACGTCGTATGGGTAATACAGTACATGGCCATCTGTCTTTCTTTATTTTAGCCTCTTTTTTCTCTACGTCTTTGTGTCTTTGTTTCTTTTGAGCTTTGATACATATACATACATGGGCACGATGAAGTGATCAAATTAACTCGTCCTGCGTTTACATTTTTATGGCAACATCGTTGGAACAAAGCCACTTTTGTGTTCATGGTTTGCCATCTGTAGAGTTTCATACAGTACTTTTTCAAAGTTGGCCATGATTGAAACATTATATAGAGATATGTGAAAATTTTAAAGTAAAATGAAAAACATGTAGTTTTTGTATTTTGTCTACATCTGAGCATTTTGTCACTGAAACACTGTAAAGTTGTTTCATCGCAGTGTTGACAGTGGACGTTAGCAGCTCTTACCATACAAATGCAAAGACAACAATGCTGAGCTGACGAGCAGGCAAGGTAAATACATATAAGTAGGACTACATAAGTAACAACTAGACAACAAACACATCTACACCAAAAATATCATGGAAAAATTTATTATTTTTATTATTTGCAATTAAAGGATTAAAATACTGGGGCATATACTTTAATCTAACATGTACAATTAAGTTAGCAGTGTATGAATGTTGCAGGTTTACTATTTTGACTTATTTCATGGATGACTTTGAATTTTTTATTTTTTTTTTTATTCTTACAGAATATCAACACCAGCTGTATTGTGGAGCCACTGCAGTGTGGCCTGGAGTATTTATAAAGCAGTACAGTTGATAGTCAGCAGTTCAGTTTCATGTATGCTAAAATTTCTTCGAAAAATCAGGTAGTCCAGTAAATGTCACTGTGACAGTCTGAAAGAAGTAAAAATAAAAGTTGACTTTGGCCTGGGAACCCACAAATAGGTTCGGTCACAATTCACTTCTTCAGTCAAGCTCCTCTTTGTCCTCGGACACATCTCTCATTTCCTCTTTTGTATCCCCCATGTCCTTCTCCCTGTCTGTATCTGTGATCCCCCTCCTCTCTCTCAAGATTCAGGATGTGAAGGATGTTTGTAGATCAATAAGATAAACTATCCACTTAGTTTTTAAAAAATATGAAACATGTCATTCCTTAATGCTTTTCAAGTTGTATATACATTTTGAGGAAATTGCTGCTGGTATATTTCTCAGTATTTCTCAGTTCCAGTCCATCCACTTCTCAGAAAAGCTATTCAAAAGTGCATGTAATATCTGGACCACTGTATCGGGTAATGGAAATATATTAGCTGTTTTATGCTAATGCTTAAGAGCAGTTACTGTCGGCGCAAGAGGTTATTATGAAACAAAAGCAAGTTGAATTTTGTGTCTTAAAATTTGCTTAAAGGATCCGTTTGTGTTTTATTATTGTTACGTAGCCAATGTTAGCAAATGGCTTCAGTAATTTTCAAGCAAGCATTACAACCAACCTCCTGGCCGGAAACAATTCTTTTAAAGTTAATTCACGATGATGTTGATACATGATGAATAAATGAGTTGTTTTATTGATGCAATCATTTGACATCACAAAAGCAAGAAACAAATGTGTCTTCCACTATAGGTACCCTAGGTATTGTATGTTTATTTCTTGTTGTGATAAACTCTCTTTTACATGCTATAGAACAAAATGCAACAATAGCACAAGTAAATAGAGCTAAAGTTAGTTAGCACATTAGCCAGCTGTTAACCCTAACTCATGAGTTGAGTGAAGTGAGAGTCAGCGATAGGTATGGTGTCCTTTTTTCATTCAAACCACACATAAACTACTTGACTGTGACTCTGTTGTCACAAAAGTCATGGGAAATGTGACTAGTCTAATAATCAGGATGACTTTTGTTTGCTATCATTTTCAGTTGATACCTAAAATATGGAGACGGTTGCTATGAGCATTTCACAATCTTCACATTGAACCAAAACTTAGGACCTGCACAGCTGCACTAGACTAAAATATGTTTTCAAAGCTCAGATTGGTCACATTACACAAGTCCTTAAATTTGATGTTGCAAAATTCCGGGCAATAGACCTTTTTCACTACAGACATTTTCATTTATCACAAGAATCACACGAAAAGAACATGTGAAATACATTTTGTTAAGGATGACTCAGTTCCATGAAGTTTCTTAGAAATCCATGCCAGGGAGCCAACAAGCAAAATACCAGGACCCTGGAACCAGCCACCAACCACCTGAATGTGTGGAGGAAAATCAGAGAGAGAGAGAAATTTTACACAAACAAAAGCATGTTGAGAATCAGATTCATAGCATGGACGCAGAGGGTCTTCATGACTCAGTGCAACTATATAATGCAAGAACAAGAATATTTGATTTTATTTCTTTTTTTTTTAGCTCTGCCAGTGAACATTTTTCATCATCAGCCACTTAGCACCTCTTAAAATATACAAAACATGAGACTATATGAGATTTTGTTATCATGCCATGGGCGGATTCAAGTCTTCTTGGAGCACGCCTTCTTTCCAGTCATTGACCAGGCACGACTACAGAGTTCCCATAACTTGTATGATTACCCCATGAAAAGAAATAGTACACACAAGAGAGCAGACGTTTTTTGCCCCCCCCCCCTTTTTTTTTTTGTTTTGTTTCTCTTATAACGTCTGTGCATTCAAGTATAAATCTAAGCTATCCTTGTCACACATGCCATGGTGCCATTAAGAAGTATAGGAGTGAAGGCTGAATAGAACAGGAGAATGTGGGAACTGGAGGTTTTCTGCCCTGTCAGGGTCGCCATCTGCTCTTTATCCACGCTGGCACCAAGCCCCGGTCCAGCCCTTGGCACCTACACACACACACACACACACACTCACACTGCATGTGTAATATAATTGTAACTTTGCAAAGAAAAGCCCAGAATGCCATGTGCAATGCGCTGCAGACAAACAAATTAAGAAGCAAACAATGCATTTGCAACAAAGAATCTGCGATGACGCTCATTTGAATGTGCAGGGTGTGATCCAAGTGAGTGGGTTTGCATATTTAGACTTTCCTACAGAGTTTCTGGCTCCTATTCGAAATGAGTCAGTGAATGGAAGAACAAGAGTAAGTGTTTATTTGTGGATGTTCTTCTGTGTGTGTGTTTGTGTGTGTGTGTGTGGGGGGGGGTCCTTGAGTTTGTATGTGTGTGACTATGCACTTGTACACATGCAAACACAAAGAATATGTCTTGGCGTTTGAGTGGCAAGACAAGGGGGCCTTAAGTATTTTGTGTGTGTACTTCAATGTGAATGCAAACCCAAAGTGATTGGCTTTTGTTTTTCGAAGGAGTGGGTGGAGAAGGTGCATGAGAAGCGCGTTTTCTCTCCTTTTGGGTTACTTGGCTCAGTTGGGGTGTTGGTGCCTGGGTATATGTGTGTGTGTGTGTGTGTGTGTGGATGGTGATGCTGTTGGTTCCCAAAACAAAACCAGCAGCTGTTTTTACAGGCTCACACACAAATCCATTCATCTGTTGTCATCTTAGACCCCCCCCCCACCCTTTCCTCCTTTAACCACATCTATACACTTTCAAAGAAACAAAGGCCAAAGGATATTTAAATATCATTTATCTATAATATCATTTCATTGGCTTTAGAGCCAGTTAGTTTCCAACCCGTGCACTTTTTCTATACAAAAGTGAGATTAACAGAGAGGAGAACAGAACCAGGGCTCACTAGCTCCACGGTGGTAGCTGGAGTTGGCTCAGCAAGTAATGAAGCGCAGCTCGCCGAGGTTTGCAGCTGGTGCCACATCTGTGACCAATCAGATTATTTGGCTAAAACTTCCTGTTGTGTAATGGCATTTGAAAACATCACTCATCAGAAATCACAAAAACATATGCATCATTAATGCAAAAGGCATGAGGAATTCAGCAGAGATTTATTTAACATGTACACAGAAAAACTGATATATTTAGTAAGAACAGTACCTGCTGCTTTCTCTGTGAACATACATTACATACAGATCAGTACTGATGTATTGTTACACTGTCAGCTTAGCAGAAAGTTTCGCAACGCGTGTGAAGTTCAGGGCTTCTCGTTTCAGACGATGCCCTAACAAGCCCATTCACACAAACACACTCAAAAGCTGGAACAGCCATAGGCTGCTTTGTTTTGCAAATGGCACCGGGCGTTGTAGCCCAGCGCCGCACACTGAGCTACAGAGATTTAAAAGGCACCCGGTGGCACAACAGGGGAAAAGTGAGAAAGGCTTATCTGCCCGCTGAGGGACTGTGAGCAAACGGTGGTTGAGTGGAGATCACGTCCATCAGGTTTCGTCTGTTCAGTTGTCATTGCTGTGTTTTTCTAATGGTAAAAACAGAGCAATCAAAGCTTTTCTGCACTCAAGACACTTACAAAGTTTGAGAATAGTATTGGGTAAGTGAATTATGTGCTTAACACAACAGAGCCACAGCTTCTGCCCACAAATTCCTATCTGTATGGCATTTAAACTTGCATGCACATAAGCATTTCCAGTTATTTCAGTAAAGATCTCCATCTCCTCTGAAATGCATGAACAGGAGCTGAATCACCAACCGCTTCTCAGCTGGCAAAGCTTAAAATGGGTATTTTACAACCAGTATCTCGCGTAGTTGGTAACAGACTGAGTCTCAGATGGTTAAACTTCCACTCTGCCTCCTCTTGCTCTGTGCGGTCATTGATCATTTGGTTCTTCCTATTTACATGTATTTCTGTCTGATTTTAGACACTGGATTAAACGTGGAAAAGCTGTGCCATGTGATCAGCTATATGGAGATATGTAATCACAGAAAGCTTGACTGATACAAAAAAAGCAGGCCTTTTTTTTGCTGTACTATTTATCCACTTGGAAAACTGGAAATAAACTCCCCAATCTTCACGAAATAAAAAAAATATATAAATAATTTAGATATCTTAATAACAAGATCCTTTCAGCTTATTCTGATGTGCCAAACTGTTTGCATACAGAATGTAATTGCCTGTCAAACGTCTGCACATTTAATACAGAGATTTATTAATAGTGATTAATTAACAAACATTACTTTACTTATTTAATAATCTTTTCCTTGTCCTTCCCCATGTTTATCCACTTAACAAAACAAAACAAACTCTTAATTTATCTTTCTTTAAGAGTCAATCCCCCCAAACAAAGCCGTCATTAACCCTTGTATCTCTCAAAGGACCACCCAGAACTGTGTGTGTTTGTGTGCGTGTGTGTGTGTGTGTGGCCCACTGACTGGCATTGTGTTGCGTGTTATCTATCCACTCTAGCCTGTTCATTTATGCTGCTGAGACAACAATCCCCTCTGGGAGTGGAAGACAGAAGTGTATTACATCACCACAGCAACAAGCAGTGCTGAAAACGAAGGGAACAAAATTGGCAAAATAAATTTCATCGGGATAAAATGAGATTATGATGATATGAAACAGATATTACAGTTGCGACGTGACTGTGCCCTGATGCGACACTCACTCTTTCACCCAGTGACCCACCAGAGGGGCTCATGTGCCCTCTGGTTGGCCTAAGGACCCCTTATATGGGCCTCCACTGGGCCCCCCTGGTCACTATGAATATCCTCCTGGTCAGTTAAAGTGCTGCTCTGCTTTGAGCTAAAATGAAAACCTAAAAATCTGGATTAAAAAAATAAACAAATGTATGTATGATAACATACAACAGAGTCTAAACAAAATAAATAAAATCAATCACAACAAAGATTCTTTGATTTATATGAAATTGTAAAAAATAGAATTTGGCTGAAAGGATCAACTTTACTACATATTTATTCTGAGCTGCTATAAAACACACAATGAAACCAATATGTCCTGTTATGCCGAGTATTAATCTCATCACACCTGGTTGCACAAACAGCAAAGTAAAGCACAGCACCCCTGATACTTTAAACTTCATTAGTTACATGAAATGCTGTGACTGCTCAAACATCTGTATGACTTAAGTACTTGAATCCTCTTAACTAAAGATTATCCCTGCTCAATTTACTGACAACAGAGATAAGACTGTTCTCGGTTCGACTGCGTGCTAATGACAGCTGTGTATGTATCTCTGAGCTGCAGCAACAGTAGCTGAAGAAGACCTGACAAGAGCACTCCTCACCTGGGAGTCATAGTAGCATCAGATTCAAAGTTGGACTGTTTCAAAGGCACATTTAGATCTGTTCAAATACATAATCTCCATTATTCAGATTTGGACGGTTTCATTATTCGGTCGTTATTCTGCATTACTTTAATTAACATCAAAGCAAATACTGATACTTAGGCTTTTTGCATCTGAAGTGCACCGCTCAACTTTCCCAACCTTCAGCTTAATTTTGTGCTTTAACATTACGGTCCAGCAGTAACCAGAGCACCACAGCCGCTGAAGCATACAAAGAGTCCCTTCTTTGTAACTTTATATTCAACACACCGGTCCTCTGCTCAGGATATGTTCAAAGATGGGAGGAGAAGGGGCATTACATGGTAGTTTCAAAAGGCAACCTTGGCTGCAAGACCTCAAACGCACTCTCACACATACAGCCCTCACACACCTGTGCAAACTCTCCATCTGACTTCCTTTCTCCAAGTCACACACACACACACTTTTCCTGTGGGCTCATACACTGCCCAGTCTGTTCTCCAGGGCGTTGGCTGCCGGGCACTTTGTCAATGTGTACACAAGTGTAATGCTTTAGCGCTCTGGGACTGGCATTCAGACAACATAGACACACACACGAACACACACGTTAATATTACATATTCACATATGGTAGAATCAGCCAGTTTCAGGAGGGTGGCACTTTTTGGATTGACAGTTGAATTAGTAATCAAAACTATGTCCATGATACAACAGTGTTCCCAAAAGCAAATACATTTTGTGAAAGACATAATGCTAACCAGATTCCATTTTTAAAAATGCAACAAGGAAATGTTTGGTATCAAGGCATTTAGAAAGGAACATCTTTACATTGAATATGTCTGTTATGACTTTTTTGTGGTAAAACATAAAAAAATAAATAAATAAATAAAAATTAAGGCTGACTTGACGTGAAAAACATGAAGCTTTGACATTTTGACATTTCCTGCGCATCCATTGATGACCAGCATCCTCCATCCGTGAGGTATATTGGCCCTGTCACACCAGGGCGTGGCTGTGACTGTTGTAGCTGCTGAGCTAAGTGCTAACACAACAGGCAGGAACATGTTTGCACTAGTCAGACATAATATTTCTGCAGTTATGAAACTCGTTAACATGGTCACTAACAAACAGTATATCCACGCAGTTTATTTAAGAATCATATTTGTGCTATCAACTCTTAAAGCAATAGTTTTAAGTTTCTGACTTACCATTCCCTCTTTGTTGAGCAACTGTGTGAATTTAGTTGAACACAGAAGACTTGCATGGGTTTCCATAACCCCAAAGAGCACATCCATTGAGTGATAACACTTGAAATGAACTGTTTTTGTGCCTTTTTAACCCTTTTAGAGCCACATTAATTCCATTTTTTCATACATTTGAGTTTTTTAAGTTGTGATTTTCAAAAAATTCACAAAGTAACTAAAATAGTAGTACTAATAAGGGGATAATAAATAATAAAACAAGAAATGGATATTTAATTTTTACTTATTTTATGAATAGAAGCACTGTAAACCATCATAATGAGTTTAACAAGTTTCACAAATGTTTGGGTTGTTCAAGAGGTGATTTGAAGTTTCTCTCTTTATCTGATCATGAGTTATTCTCACTCTTTTGAATCTTAATCAGTGTTTTCTTTTCCTTATCCCTGAAACATCAGCTCCAAGGCCTCTAATGCTCTAAATATTGTCCATGTCTTTATTCTGTCACTACAATAAACTCAGACCAACATCTCACTCTGAAATCAGAAAAATACAGGACTGATCCCTTTTCATTTCTGTGGCTATAAAAGCAACTGAGAGCTAGGCCTCTGAATGAGACACTGATGGGCTGTGACATCACCCACTGGAGCCAATAGGAGTGTCCCTTGTAGAGACGTGACTCTAGACGTCACTAACAAAGATGGAGAATTACAATCACTCAATAAACACGTGGAAGTAAAGCAGAAATGTTCAAGTCAAAGGGTCAGACTGATCCAAATTTCTAAGTAAGTGTAAGTGACACTAAAAACGTATTTTCTTGTTGCTTGTTTAGAAAGACAGCAAAGCTTTCTGTGCATTCATTACACATTCTCGTTATCACTGCCCAGCGTTTGTATAAAACAGGTGTTTGGTGTTTTACTGTTTCGCTTCAGGTCCAAAGTGCTGGAGTACAGAGACAAAACAATGAGAAACTCACAATTAAAGCATTCAAAGTCCTGTTAGATACACAGTGTTGTATCCACACAGCTGGGCAGCTGAGAAGTGAAGGAAAGAGCTGGGCGATCTTTAACACACACACACACCTCCACTGTTTACACACCACTAAGCAAATGTCTGAAGAACGACGAAGCCGTGAAAAACTAAACTAAAACCCTTGTGTTATGGTTGACATCTCACTCAACATCGACCCAACATCAATCCACACCACACAGGTGACATGACACACCATTTGCAAACACACCACGCACAAGCAACGCATACACATATGGACACACACACACACACACACACACACACACACACACACACACACACACACACACACACACACACACACACACACAGGGAAGATTGACATCTTTGGCTTTTATTTTGAGTAAAAGCTATAGCAGCTTCGTTTTAACATTGTTACCCATGGTTGAAAAAATCACCACAGTCCCTTTAAGAAATCCCTCAATAACTGACAAATTTTCCTGCCTTAAACTAACTTAACCTAGCTTTTCTATATGTAATCCCCTGGAGGCACAAGTTTGCATTGAGTGTAGTGTAAATGCTCTTTGCCAAGTGTGAACTACAGTGTACTGTAACACACAGCTGACACAAGCAACACACTGAGATGAATTCATTTCTGTCCGATTTTGACTCCTAAACCCTGGTGAAGGTAACTCATCCAGTTAAAGCTCTAACAAATGTGCCACTGTTCCCTTTGCTCGAAGACAACTCCCAGACCATGAGATATTACCTGACATGTACAGTATGTTTGACTATACATTATCATGCAGTGGTGAATTCCAGCACACATACCATCAGCAACTCCGAGGTCAGGCAACGTGAGAATAAAAAAGAAAAGAAACTGGAACATGGCAAACAGATCTTGGATTTCAATGTTTTTATCTGATTCAGCACTTTCAGTTTTTACACCTTAATAATTCTTCTGCAACATTCTATTCAATCAGCAGTTCTTCTTTTCCAGTTCTCTCTTTTCTTTCCTCGAACATTTAGTTTACATTTACTCACACCCTTCATCCAAGCTGAATAATGAGCATTTCCTTTTTACCATTACAGCTCCTCATGTGTACTTCTCTTTTGCTTTGTCTCTCTTTCACTAGTGTTAATCGGACCAGACATGTGATGCAGCTCCTGACTGACAGGATGGAAGTGAAGCCAAGTGTTCATTGTTTCACAAACTATTGTTTAGAGAATGGATTTACAGAGAAACTCGCTCTCTTCTGTGGAACATTAGCCAGTTACAACATCTTTCAATTGAATATGACTTTTTTTTTTTAAATTATACTGTTGTAATTTTAATAAAAAAAAAACCAACCATGTCAAACTTTTTTTAAGTGTTTTCAAACGTTTTCGACTCACTGTGTAGAGACACAAGAGATGTGATCAATTTAATTATGAAACCAACACTAATGCAGTCAATCTGCACTTCAAACTTGTTCTAATCTTAATAACCAAATTAAAAATGTTCAGTCTCATACTAGGGACCCAAACTCAACCGTAGATATGAGGCGGTTTTTTTGAGCACAAACATTCCTCCACATCCATCTCACAGTATTTACCCGCTTGTCAGTCCTTTACTTCCTACTGACCAAGACAATCTCTCTCCCTCTGCCCCAGGATCTGACCTTTCCCCTTGGTATCACCTGCCATAAACGGCCGGCGTTTGAACAAGGCATTCTTAGTCGGGGTGAGGCAACAATCTGTGTCAGGAGGCACCAGCGACCCTCAGGGAGGGCTGGAGCCGACCCCTTCTCTGCTTTATGGCGCTCATTTAGGACAGCAGGCAACCAGGGTAATGTGTGTGATGATTGTGTGTTTGTGTGTGTGCTTGTGCGGTGGGGGGAGGGGTGTGTGTGACAATGGTGTGTTCGTGCATCCGTGTGTGTGAATGTGTAAGAGATGATTTAGGGCTGGAGGCAATGAGTGTGCTGGAATCCAGCTGGCTCCACAGTTAGCTAAGCATCAACTAGTGACGAGGCCCAGAGACAGACAGACAGATAAACAGAGACAGACGGACATGAGAGCGGATAATAATGAGACAGATTAAGAAGAAACACAAAGAGATGGGTGCAGCGGAGAGAAAACAAGGGCAGATAACTGAAATGTACTGTAGGTAATTTTGTACTGTGGCGTCAAATACGCCATTATATTTCACGCCCAAGATCAAACCTGTTGGTGTTCGATGTGGACTTTCTGCCTTTTTAAAATCAGACAAGCGAAACACAGACTTAAAGAGCAAGCTTTACATTATCCCTCAGGAAAAAGTTGAATGCTGGATCTTTTTGCTTTTCTCGTCCCTTTAGTTTACGTTCTTTGAGGTTTTTGTTTTTTAGTTTTTTAGCCAAAGCACAACGACTTGATATAATGTGGCTTTTTTGTATAGTGTGATACACAGTGGTGTTAAAGAATAGCTGACTATAAAAGGACTCAAATACAACCCAGTGGTCAGTTTTGCTACGATGAAAATTGTAATTTACATTTCAGAAGTCCTCCAACTTTTAAGTCTATGCAGAGAGATGGCAACTTAAAAAAACACATCCTCCACATTACACTGTCACTCCACTCCATGTCTTTTCTTGTCTTTTCTTGTCTTGTTTCATAATTAACTAGTGCAGTGCCTGTTCACAGCGCTCCTGTCGGTAGGGGCCGATTGTTTGGCCTGCATCAATCCATCTTGTAGCAACGTTGTCCAAACAACTTCACACCCGACACTGCACTTCCTTGGGTGCTGAGCAATACATCCTGCAGGCCAGACAGTCTTGTTTATTAATGCCAGAGTTGGCTGCTCTGTTCCACTTTGATAGGGTCTGGGTGACGGCGTAGAAAGCACCGTCGAAGTTGACTGTGTGCTGCACTGTCCCACATTTAGAAAGTCACATTTAAACCCGATGTTAGTGGGTCTTTAGCAACACATCTCTGCAGTTGATCAGAAGAGTGATTGATGAGAAAAAAGAAATACAGACACAGGAAGTCATAAACATGTACATTAAGTGTGACAAAGTTAAGGATTTCCCTCATTTAGTATATATCACCGACACTGGATTTACACTCTAATGTAACAACTTTGTGTTTAAGGAGCTTTTCCATTTAGAGAAAATAGTAGAGACTATTAGAACACTTTAAACTGTTAACATCAATAAAACCAGTGTTATCTTCTAATAAGGTGGAGGTGTTTAATAATTAGTGGTAAAAAAATCAGATGCCCCCCACTTGTTCGCACCCTCATGCTCCCTGATGGGAAGGAAGAGTAGCTGTAAATTTGTTACACACTCAGCAGGGGACATCTGTTGGCGTGACGAGTGGGTGGGTTAGTGGGGGTGAGGTGGGTCACTCAAGAGGAAACCAGCCGGAGTGCCGGAGCAGGACAGAGGACGTCACGATTCTGGTGTCAATGGACTGTGTGTGTGTGAAGTGAGCGACTTCCTGTAACTTGAATTCAGAGAGTCCTTCTGTGGATGTGGTGCCTCCACTGGTGTATTTCAAAAAGTGCTGCTGGTTCATTTCAGCAGCAGGATTTAAAATTCAATCGACATTTTCACCCCTATTTTTGTGCTTTACTTAGACTAAAGTGCAACTCAGACACAACTGATCTCTGTAATATACATTATACTGCCAGAACCAGCAGTGAGAGTAAAGTGGAGTGAAGGTTGCTGCCCATGGGAGCTGATGTGTTAGAGTTACTGTGTCATGACACCAGCATATCCTGGTGTCGCAATAAAGATGTCAGCAGTGTAGTGGTAGGTCTTGCTGGTGTGTGTTGCCCTTGACACAGCTTTCAGCGTGAGGGGGCAGGATCAATGTGCCATAATCTGTTTAAAACTAGCTAAATAATCTTTCCACAACACTTTGTCTTCCTTCACGTCTTAGAATTCAGTCTGTTTTAAAGGCTTATTTCATCCCTCTGCTCTTTATGTCCACAAGGGTCTGCTCAGACTGTCCACATTCAACCCAAACACTTAAATGTCTCATGACGACAGGATCCTCACAGGATTTCTAACAATGTATTTCAGCAGTCAATTAATTGGCATTCTCTGGATTATGTGTGCTGCTGTAGGGACACAGGGATACACAGCAATGATTAGGTCATCTCTGCATACCTGAGCATGGCGAGGTGAAGCACATCAGCAGCAGTCATACCTATATGGCTGTTACACGATTCTTATGGAGAATTAATCAACCATTAAACACCGGGGAGAATAAAAGAGCAGCTGTCATGAGATGTAAGAAAATATCAAACACAAAAACATACATTGATACAACATCGTATCTTGTGTTGAGAGACAGTCCAGATTTGTTTTGTTAACCTTGGGTGGCTCATCTTACCTTTAGGGGACACTGGATATGTATCAAGGATTGGTTTACGTTTAGTAGCAGATGGTTTGCACAGAGCAGGGAAGATGCCTTTAAACACGTAACCTTATACCTGACCTTGAGTTATCACCACTTATCGGTTTTAAATGGTTAGACGTTGTTGTCCCAGCACGGTGGATTTCTTCAGACACAACCTGATTCCTGTCGGGTTCTCTGGGTTTGAACTCTGACAGGCAGATTGTTCCAGTTTAATAACATATTACTTGAAAGCTTTCACTATTGTCTGTAACCATCGTCTTTTAAGATTGTGTTCATCTTCACATTTCATTGCTTCTGTTCTGTGTAATCCTAGACCACCACTTATCTTCTCACATGAGTTTGATCGTAATGTTCTTCTAATAGCTACTTCAACTGATGACCCGTTGAAAGGATTACCTGTCTATTTCCCCTCAACCCTCCTTATTGGTTTTTCCCACTATTCCTACATGGGTGTTTCTTATAACAGTGAGTGAATATGGCAGAAAAACGAGAATTAAAGGAGCTTTTTTTTTTTTTATGTTTTCTTATGAGGAACAGATGATAATTGTTGCTCAACAAGAGCTTCAACCATCGTTTTTTTTTTTTTTTCGAAGAAAAGAACTTAGAATACGCTCACTGAGCAGCGCTATGTCTTCGAGACAGATTAGCGTGATAACTTTAGAAAGTCGATGAAAAAACATGATCAACAAAAGAGACATTGGCGTTGCCTTCCGCCTCTGGCGACAACTTTAGGCGAGTAAAGAAATGAAGGTGATGCTGAACTCGTAACCTTTCTTCTAAACTGCTGCTAATGCTAACGCTGGCTATGTAGCAATAGCAACATTTACAAGTTGCTCCTTTAATCCTTTGTAAAATCCAAAATACCACATAACAATCCTGCTTTCATACTTTTTGTCTTTTTGTGGAAACATTTTTACTGCATTTTAAATTTTACCCTCGAAGCATAAAGAAAATAAAACATATAACTTATTCTGTTCAATGCTGTAATTTCCATCAAATCAGTTCGTGTCACAGTTTGATAAAAATAGAAAGTTGACAATTTAAAGTGGCTCATACACTAGCCTAACCTAGCTGTCAGCTGCTTGTGTAGCCAAAGTCAATGGGATCAATCCTGTATTTTTCTGATCTCAGAGTGAGGAGAAGTTGGTCTGAGGTTATTGTAGTGACAGAATAAAGAAAGAGAGACATGGACAATAAGATATTTAGAGCATTAGCGGCTTTGGAGCTGATGTTTCAGGGAGAAGAAAAAAAAAACACCCATGATTACTCATGAACTCATGATCAGATAAAGACAGAAACTTCAAATCAGCTCTTGAACAACTCAAATACATGTGTGAAACTTTCTGTGTTGAGGCTTTCTTTGTTTATTATGGTTTACAGTGCTTTTATCTGTAAAATAAGGAAAAATTGAATGTCTTTTCTTTTGCTTTTTTATGAGCTATTATCTATTACAGTGAAGACAGATCTTTATTGTCATATAAATAGCTGAGGTTGTGCTGATTGTGAATATGTGCAAGCACTTGATGACATTTTTAAACGACAACATTATAAGGAAACACAAAGGCATGAAAAAACAGGAAAGGCCTTCATGTGTGTCTCAGTTTACAGTTATTTAAAAATATATAAGTTGCTGTAATTTAAGATGCCTAGACAATAAAGAAGGTTTATTCCACTAGCTTGTAGTTAGAGCATAACTACATATAGAGGGAAAAGTTCGGCCATTCCACATCTGCACAGACAGTAGTGCCTGCAATGCTTTTTTCCTGCCTCACAGACCTCCCAACCCCCACTGACTTCCTTCATGCATGTGTGTGTAAAGTGTGTGTATTCTCCCTCTACAGCACAAAGCTGCCATTGGTTGGCCAGATTTGTTGGAGGGAAAAAGAGCGCATTGCAGGGAGACTGAAGCAGGGAGATAGTGCTGACTCAGGCACTCGGCCCATTGTTCTCGTAGTCTCGTAACCCTACACCTCCCTGCTTCCAGTCAGACAGCCCATTGGCCAGCCGCAAGTGCTGGAGCCAGGGGGACTACGGTGTTAAACAGCACCAAAAAAAAAAAAAAAAAAAATCTTATCTCTTCCTCCATTAGTCCCACAATGAGAGAATTCAGCAGCTAAAATCACAATAGACACAGGGCCATTCACGTTGTAATATCTCTGCTGCATCTTGACGAATCAGAGACAGGTATTTTGGTGATAATTGGGGCATTTTATGTAAGGCCTTCTACCTGTTTGCTGTGTGCTGCTTTGACACAAAGTTCACAATTCGTTACCAGAGTTTTCTGTGAGTGTGTGTGTGTGTGTGTCAGCCTTTGTGATTAGAGCTCAGCAAGACCTTGACAATGACATTTTGTAGTTCACATCAGTGTTTGCCAAACTGTCGTGCTGTGCTGTGTCTCCCTAAAACAAACCAATGTCTAACTGCAACCCCCTATGAATGGTCAAGTGATTGTTTTTCTGCTTTTCCCTACCATGTCACTCATCTTGTGACCCACCAGATTTGTCTTAAGACTGACGCCCACACTAATGCGTTTTAAGAGTGCTGGTGTAAACAAGAAGCAGATTGTCTACTCTGCACTTAGTTACAGTTTCTACACCAGCTGAGTCTGCGTTTCTATTCTAAAAAAAATATGCACAACTGCGAGAGCAATGTCATCACATGCAGTTACAGAGCACAGGCGCAAAAACACAGAGGAGAATGATGCCACACACAATGGGAAAAAACAGGTCCGTCGCAGTGAGTAGCCACTGTGTTAGAACCTCCAGGGGGTGCAGCGAACCTGAAACCGCGGTTAAAATTCACCCGCTATTAAAATGAACAGATTTTCGCAGCAGGTAAGGTTCACAGTTCACAAAACAGCTACATGGATAAAACAGATAAAGAACCAAATGAAAATAAGATAGGAATCATAAAACATCGGAGGATAAAATGAAATTGTGTTAGGCCTAAATGTAGTTCATTTTGTTCTTGTCTCTGCTACATGTTGCTTAAACACGGTCGAATGACGACCCAGGACACATCGCTGAGTCCTGAAACCTCCCTGACTATTCTTCACTCGGTGAAACGGCAGAGTTGAATTCATATTTCTCTTTTTCATCTTGAAGGTTATCCTCTGCTGATTCTGCTCCATCAAAGAGAGGCGTTGCCACACCAACATCTGCACATGCAAAATTAACAGCATGTTAACGCCAGTGCAGATCAGAGCCACAGCTGATAAAGATCCACAAATACTGCTGAGTCATGTGACCCAAAAGTGAATGCAGATTGTTCCCTTTCCCTTTGTTAACAAAAGCCCAGATGTTAGCAGGACAACGAAGTGGAACCTGTCACTGAAGCTCGCACATGAGTATAAAGTGGTCACAGCAGTGGAAAGCATATTGGGCACATTGTTTCTCTTCCCAGGTCACATGATAGAAGTGTGATCAGGGAAGGATATGTCATGTCACTGAGACATAGTTGTTCTTCATGGGTTCTGAAATCTCAGTTTTTGAATGAACAGATTTTATCTCTGAGTTTTCCAACTAAAACAGGGCCAGTCTCGGTATTAGGGGCTTGAAAAATCAGAAACACAAATCTTAAAAACATAAGGACACCTTTTGGCTTTGCCAGTAAATATCTGTCCAAGAAATGACTTAACTAACAGGAAGAATAAAACATTTGTTTTTTGCAGAGCTCGTCTTACAAAATATGGATGAGGTGCTGACCAGCTTTCTTGGACCTATTCATGCGATTTCTATCCATCCCCCTAAAACATAACTCATATTGTCATAATACCACAGGATAAGTGATATGGGAGAACGCTCACCTTGGGGAGACAGATTACCAGGTTACAAATCAAGGATCGACAGGGGAGGAAAGTGAGAGTTGCTGCAGCGCCGGTAATGGGATCCTCAGTTAACTAGGCCATTTAGATTCTCAAGGTGATAAATAGGTTATGCCTGCTGCAGGGGGCTGAGATTACCGAGCTGAAACTTACACGGAAGAGGCTGAAAACATTTTTGTGCCACATGACTTTGTGTTCTGTTTACTGCCGCTCGATTGTGTATTCTGTGTCAACGCTGGGACAATTTTCTCACATCAGGCACAATACAAATAATCCACGAAAATAGATTCTTTAAAACTTTGTTTACGGTTTCTTCACACTATCATTATGTGCTTTTCATCCCCTGAGTGCCTTTATCCATGGCTATGGCTTTTTGTTTGTTTTACTGTTCGAAATGAAAGTTCATTTAGATGAAAACACAACTATGAAAACTAAGGATCAAACTGTTTATGGAGATTATTACAGATTTGATCCATAACTAATGGTCCTTCGTCATCTCTCCGTGTTTAAAAGATTTTAGTAAAAAATATCTTCTGCATGTTCTGCATTAGCAAGGCACAATCGATATTGTGGTTCCACTGAGACACTGCACAAAGGGAGCTGTAGCTTTATAACATCAGGACATTTCTGATTAGTATGTAGACCATTTACAGGAGTAAAAGTAAAGATACAATACTATATGCAATTGATCATTACAACTGCATTAGTCCTACAAATTACCAGAAAAATAAAATAAAATAAAAGTATATGATTAATAGCAGAACAATGTATTTCACATTGCTTCCATTTCCAAGATACTTTTACAATATGTGCATTCCTCCTCCTCAGGAATAATATGGTCATATTGGAAATGTATCCTTCCCTATTATAAGCATTAAAAGCAGAATAGGTCCTTTCACAGCATCAAGATAGATTGTTTGGTAATCAGCTCAAAAGCAGGCATTAAATAAATGAAAAGGAATAATGGGACTTTCAGACCAAGCATAGGTGAAGTTTTCCAAACTTGTTGCTGGACACTACAATGCGGGAAGCTCCGCCTGTGTTTAGGGTGCCAGCAACAAATATGTATGTTTCCAGTGCTTAGAAACAAGCATTGGCATTAGCCATGCTAATCAGAGGAAGACAGGAAGAAGCGAGGAAAAGACTGTGGGTGCCCTCGGGTACAGAGAGGAGCTTGGGGGAATTTAGGCTTGTGAAGAAGCTGTGTTTTGTGTGTCTGCTTTTCGTGACTGGCTGGATGCCTCATTTCTATTAGTGTTTGTCACAGCGCACTTTGTTGAGCTGTGAGAAATCTCTGTGGCACAGCACAAGTCAGTGGAAATAATGGGTTTTATTGCAATGGTGCCAAGCCCAATAAGAAACAGGCTACTACATTTTGCTCTGAAAAGGGATAAAAATAAAAAAATTAAAAAATGAAATTCCACAAAGAGAAAAGAACCAAAAACATTTTCATCATTGCTGCTCATTATTCTTCTACTTTTCACTTGGCATATTTGTGATTTCATAACAATAAATAATAAAAATGCCAGCTTCAAAGACCCACAGAGCAAAATCAGTTAATCTTGCGCTTCTGGTCCACACTTAAGTAATATAAGTAACATAACTCCACACAGGACAACTTGAGATAAGGAAAATGCTTCAGCTCTTGTTTTGTTCAGATTTAGTGTCATGCTTCCTGTAACAGGCCTGTGAATGCCTGTGGGGCTACAGTAGTTATGCAAGTTTTGTTTTCGCCTTTGGGTTATGGTTGTTTATATTTCTGCTTGAAATGCTCACTGTACAGCAGTTGGTTAAACAATAAGAAAATTATTTCATAACAGCTGATTTTCACACATCAATTAACAGGAAGCTCTTCATATCATGGCACAGTGAATCGAATTGAACATTGTGTGTGATTTAGAAGAACAGCGGAGGGAAATGTAAGAGCAGGCGTATTTGAAGATGCAAAATGCTTGCCTTCAGGCACTGCTGAGCCTACATGTGTGTTCACACGGATATATCCACCCTCGACGGCGTTCTTAACGTTCTCAACAGCGGACACATCACACACGGAGTCACAGCAGTCGTTTCCACGTTCTCATAGCTGAAGCATTGTTTGCCTGTGACGCCAAACAATTAGCCGCTTTTCCCATGTGAGACAATTGATTCCCCGAAGCCCACGTTTATTAGATTCCGCCCTGGGTGTATGAATATGGAGGAGGGCTGGCGTTGGGGGCACAATGCCCTGCTCCTGTCTGAGGCTGCACATCAAGCTCGGTCATAGATCGAAAATTCTGCCCACTGCACGAGACAACAAGCCTCTTTCAGCTGGCAGACTCTGCCTTGGCAGCCAAAGTTTGTGTATTTGTGTGTGTACTTCTCCTGGGAATACGAGGCAGTAGGTTAAGTGTCACTTCGTCACGACCAGATTTACTTTCCAAATGCAGCCGCAAAGTTGATGGATGCAGTTTAGCAACGCACAAAATCTGTTTTCCTCAGACCTCAAGCTCAGGCTCGACAGTGACAGGGTGGCTGTTTGTTTTCTGGCTCTCCTTTTGTGTCAAGCTGGGATAAAGACAGACAGACAGACAATACTGCTGAGACAGCAGATCGGGGACATGAAAGAAGAAGGCCTAACACGTACTTTTTATTAATAACAACTGCATCCAGAGCCTCACTGGAAACCAACTTTTCAATTTAGGCTTTGCTTTGCACAGCTCAACATTTGGCAATTTGTAAAGTTATGCATTTGCAATGTCAGACATGGCTGCCCTCTAAAATAGTGGTTGTACAGTAACAGTGGATGCAAAGGAAACTCTGAGGCACTGCATGTTTGAACTCTGTGTCTTGTGGTGCATTTTCACCTCCACCATCCTCCACCGTTTATACTGTAGTTGCTCTGCTCATTTATCTTTTTTTCCCCCATCATTCTTTGCTTCCTCTCCCCCTCCTCTCGATCCCTCCCCTCTGCTCTTGGTTCGGGGTGTACAATCAGCTGTCTGGCCCCTTTTCTTCATCCCCATGTTCCTTCAAAGAGTCAAAGCGGGGCCTCTCTGAGGTATTAAATATCTTTATTAAACTGCTGCTTTGGGTGCTCCCCCCTCAGCCCCCTGCCTCTTCCTTTTCTCCTCTGTACATCCCCACTATCCCCACAAACTTGGCCTCTGTTGGCTTCTCCTCAAAGGCTCCCGCCATGCGGCTTCTGCCGGCTACCTGCTGCGCTGCAAGATCATGCACAATGGCCTCCGCTGGTCCCTGCTGCGTTAAACCAGGCAAGCTCCGCCACACTCGGCTGGGCCACATCTGACGGGGGGGACTTTGCCCAGGCGGAGAGCAGGATCAGCGAGTTGACTGAGACGGAGGGGGGAGGACAGTGTGGAGAAGGGGGAGTGGATTTCGTAGGCCAGCTGTGTCACGGTTTAGTGACTGCTATCAAAAGACAAGCTCAGGGGCAACCAAGTCCAACCCCCCCACACACACACACTCTTACTCATACACACACACACAAACACACACAAACACATGCACCTTTTGGTGGTTTCAGTCATGCACGTAGTGTCACTGTGCGTGTGTGAGGGTGTTAGGGATGTGATTCGCTCCTGCGCTATGTGAACAAAAGTCTACACTCTTTGGCAGATGGTTGCTACAAATTTGTCCCCTCACAGGTCCGACACTCCTCTCTCTGAGGGTGACTACACACTCAGAGGCGTTCCTGACCTGCATTATGCTAAATCCTCACACCGTGACTTCATCCAAAGTCATCTGTCACAATAGTGACATCACAGGAAATCATGTTAGTGGCGACAAAATATCCCAAACACAGAGCTCAGTAGTATAGGAATGTGTCATAGGAGGAGGATGAGTATTCAGCATGTGGCCTCCTGTGATGTGGATGTACCAGCTGAGATGAAGCAGCTAAAATGGCTAAATTAGGCATAAAGCTGACATCAGTAACAATAACAGTGATAGTATATCAGTAATTCAGTAGTAATATATCCTACTGGATTTTGGTGTAAACACATTTGCTGTGGCTGACAGCAAACTGACTTTGCATAATGAGGGAAGCTGATCAGGTTTGTCGAGTTGCACCTGTCTGATTGACAGACAGTGTGTCTGCTTTCATGTTACCTGACCAGCCGATGACACCAACTAAATGACTTATCGCTGTCACATGCTTTTGTGTCAGTTAGTTAACCTTTAAAACATTAAAGTGCCTCAATTTAATTAATTAGCGTCTCTGAGTTCAAGCTTCAACTTAAACGCATCCTGGTTTAATTATCTCTATTTAATTATCTCTATTATTATCGCAGCATCCGCTTTGGCTGATGCTGCGATAAGAATGTAAATTGTTCTGCCCCAACAGGTGCAACAAAGCTAACAGGAGATATCAGTCCTGAGAAGAGGCCTAATCAGGCTAAATAGTGAGTGCAAGATAAAGCTGCTCTTTGACAATCAAATCAGACTTGTCAAGTCAACATGATGAATAATGTAGTTATGTAACTGCAGGGACACGTCTTGCAGAAAGCAGGATCTTCAGTGTAAGAAGCTGATAAACACAACTGAGTAGTCCCTGATTTTCTTTTTTTTAGCCCATAAACTACAAAACAAAAAAACCAGTACAAATATCTAAAATCAAAAGGTTAATGTGTGTCTGCATCAAATTCAAGTCCCCTTGTAAAAAGGGGACTTGAAAAAACTACATCATACAGTTGTGAGCTCTGATGTACGCTATCCATCTGTCCCATATTTTCATAATTTTGTCCTGTTGCTAACTAACATAAAAAGTAATTTTTTCCATGTGTTTCTTTTTCTGCCTCCCTGCCTCTTATTTCATACTTAGTTGATTTTGGCTAAAGGGATACACACACACA
>CM076652.1:21337950-21340450 GCA_038496675.1 Rachycentron canadum
GGGGGGGGGGGGGGGTGAGTTTGGCGGGAAAACAGAGACCTGCTGGAAAGTCACCTCTTACAGGCAGACGGTGAGTCATAGTCTGCTTCTGCTGCAGCCTCTGAATCACACTCACATGATCATGCACAACAGAGAGCTCAGATATAAAGCAATGCACACACACTCACACGCAGACACACACTACACAAAACCTCGCACACCTTAGCAGCCTACACTCTTAAACCAAACAATAACTGCACCCCTTGCAGTCACTCCCCCCCTCCCCACCTCCTGATCACACACACATACACACTGTGCGATGAGGTCATCTTTCTTTGCCTTGCTGGCATTGCTACACAAGCATGACTCAACATTTTGTGTGTATCTTTGTCTTAGTGTGTGTATATGTGCCTGCGTTAAGTTGACTCATGTGGTCAAGGTCCACATTTCAAGCCTGATGTCACTTATCACTAACTAATCCTCTCTTGACCATTTGAACAAAATAGGACAGAGGGCGGGAAGAAAGGAAGGAATTGGAGGGAAATTTTCTTTGTTTGTGTGTTTGAGAGTGTGATTGCAGGACACATAACATGGCTTTTGTCCCCTGCTATTCACACATTTGCTACACATGCACATTGCATCACTCTTTAAGTCCTTAATTAGATACACACCCAGCACTTACTGTTCTAACTTAACGAAATACGAGCAGCTCTCCCCTCGGTCTCTTTCACACAAAAACGCACAGAACTAATAACAACTTTCACCACAGGTATTTAAGAGTGTGCAAACTCCTCTAATCACATGCATATTAGCTCCCACAGCAAAAACGTGCACGTTTAGGCCACACATTTCCTTTAAATGAGGAGTGTATAAACACATTGCCATCACCTCCACTTCAGTGAAACGATTAGAGCGTGGGTCCAAATTAAACATCCCCTGGACCCCGGCCTGGGAAATGAACTCATAGCTAAACCCATGACATGGCCCAGTGGACATGAAAGCCCTCATAGAGGCAGTCAGGTGAGACGGGGCAAAGGCAGGGTGGCACCAGGCCCGCACGGATGTGGCAAGAGGGCATGATGTCAGTCGGGTCTCTGCGGGCTCTGGATCAGGCAGGTAGTCCAATGCCAGCACAGGTGTACTTACACACACACACACACAGCTGCAACACACAGTGACAGCAGCTTGGCAGGAGCCTGCAGGGACATGGAAAGAAGGGTTGCAAATTGCACACTTGTGCGTACAGTATCAGCGCCAGTAGTGGGTACAGCAGTGAGGGGAGAGTGAACAAAAAGTTGTCTGTTTTTAAGTATTAGTTAATGTGTGTTTGCATTTGTCAGTGTGAAGGGGAGGTGACAGCTGAAACCAGTGACAGCAGGTAAGCGTTGGGCTGCAGCTCTCAAAAAAGAAACATATTAACATGGCAGCAACAAAGTTGTACGTAGTTATATAAACATAATTATAAACTTTTTAATAGTCAGGGAATCGCGTCAGAGTCTTGGTGGTTGGCTTTTGGTCCCTTGCAGGATGGAGCTCAGAGTAGGGCTATTGCTTCTGGCGTCAAAAGGAGCCAGTTGGGATGTTTTGAACACCTCATTAGGATTCATCTGAGATCCTAAGGAGATCCAGAACACTTTGGTGGGCCTGGGAACTCATCTGGTCCACTAAAAGCTTAACAACTAGGCTGGGGGAAAGGACATCTGCATTAACTTGCTGCCACTGCAACCCAGGCCCAGAAGTGGTGGGGATGGGATGGATGGCTATGTTTTTTTTTTTGTTTTTTTTGTGGCACTGAGACATTTTATCTCAATAACCTCTCTCTGAACATAAGCCAACCGTCTCTAAACAAAGCATCTATATCATCTAAAGCAAACAAGGATCCTGATTCTCTCTCCTGTTTGTCACATGCCATTGTTTCTAACAGAAGGAACATGAGACTACCGAACACACAAAAGCCAAGTAAAGCCAAAACACGTGTTGCAAAATTGAGTAAGTAACAAAGAAACAGTATCTACTTTATAACGCCTCGGTGAGTGAGAAAAGAATTCTGACCTTGCTCAACAGTCCAATAATATCTCTACACTCGAAAACACAACAAGTGAACTCAGTAATGTAGCAGTAATTCACTGTAGCACTGCTGAATGAAGTAAATGTGGGATTTCAGCAAGGCTTAAGCTGTAATTAGGGCTAAATAATGTCAGAGATATATGACATCCCATGTACAAGACAACCAATCACTGTACCAGTGTAAAGATGTCAGGATCATACTGTTTCCCAGATGTGCTGCGGTTGAAACAAGATGGTTTGGTAAATGACAGACAGACACGACAATGTCATGTCAACAAGAGGGGGTGAGGTTTTGCCCCAACACTTAACTACATGTTTTTTTGTTCAAAATGCTAAGGGTCTATAGGTCTACCTTTTTTTTCCCCAGCACAGCCCTGATTCAAACATTGACCCGTGGCAGCTGCTTCTGTCCACAGCAGCTCAGCTGATGCTGTGATTGTCAAGGATGAAGAGG
>CM076652.1:21345450-21357490 GCA_038496675.1 Rachycentron canadum
GCTCTTTGCAGGGGCAGTGTTTAATATTAAAATAACTGCTGTTTAAAAAAAAAAAAAAAGCACCAAACTATTGCCCTAATGGGCTATAATGGCTGGATGTTTGCATTAGAGTGTAATGAGGCATGCTGAAATCTTTCCAGAATAGACACAGTTCACTGGTTTTATTTTTAGACATAAGAACAATCCTGACAGAATCAGTCTTTAATCAAACACAGGAAACACTGATAAGCCATTAGCTCTGCTTCCAGATAGAAAGCGATTGAGACCACCACTTACAGCTTACTGAAAACACACAACCTCATGCAGTCTCATAGACACACTCACACTGACTGTGAGATGTTCTCACAGCCCAGGAGGGCTGATAGTGGAGGTCTGTATTTGATAGCAAACACAAAGTGACACCAGCGTCACCAAACACTGAGATTAAGCAGCGGCCGACAGGAAAGACCCGACACCTGACACAGAAAGAGAGAGTGAGAGAAAGAGAGAGAGGTGACGTGAGGAAAGGCGAGAGGGATGAGGTGGGAATGAGCTTGTGAGTGTGTTTTGTCATTTAATACAATGAATATTCATTCTGGGATTTTGTCATTGTTTGGGTTGAAAAAAAAAAGAATCTCATCAACAGGATTTGTGGGAAAGACACAACAGAGAGGCCACAAACCTTCAGATGAACTGATTTAGATGATTGAAAAAATGAGGCTCAGAGATTTGTGCAGATTCATGTTAACACACCAGACTGTGTCATTAAATATAAACTTGTTGCATAACATGCTGTTGTTTTTGTTATGTTTCATTTTCCCTCTCATCCTGGATCAAAATCAAAATCATTCTTTACATACTTGCATTCCCTGTCTTAGATGGGAAGACAGTTTTAACGCACACATGAAGAAAATCAAGTCAAATCAAACATTGACACTAACAACACAAAAAAGGTTTTTGGTTTTATTCCAGAATATCTAAAGCATATTATAACATCATCTGAACTACTGTCAACCAGATTTACACAACTAACACATTAATTGAAACAATTTTTAGCAGTACTTCCTGTCTCTTCCCTTGGCTCATATCTGACAGACAATATTATGAAAAGTCCATTAATTCGTTGCAATTCATTTAATGCACCAGGCTTCAAATGTAAAGGGATCAGTCAAAAATGTGGAAACTATTGTGTTGGCTCATCTCATCTCTCTAAACTCAACTACTTATGATTTATTTCTCAAACCAGCCCATTTGTATTGTATTATACATCATATGTGTATTCCTTTAACATAGGGAAAAAAGACGCCACTAAAAGTAGTGAAAATTCACTTGTGGGACGTGGACATAACATTTGCTCGATGTCAGCATTTGGACTTTTTTGATCTCATCTCTTTCCTTGTCAAACTTTGTTTATGCATGATGGGTGTAATGTTGCCATAAGTGATTGCAACAGTGGCCGAAACTAGAAATAAAATTTTTTGAATGTCCTGATTTGCTTCTGGAGTTTGTATTTGAACGATTCGTCGTAGAGATATGAATGTCGCAGTCTTTGTTCTTTGACAAGGTTGACCTCACAAAAAAAACAAGAAATTGTACAATATGTTCTGGTGGCAGTCTGGAATAAATTATGGCAATATGGTCAATTCATCTTCGGAGTCCATTGACACAATGCGCTCATTAAAATCTACAATACAAACATCAGCACAGCTTTCCAAAGCCACTCAGTGCTCTGTCAGTCATCTGTCATCCATTGTTGTGCTCTTAATCCCACCATTGACAGTGAGGTCCATTTCCACCATCAGGGACCGAGAATTAATCAACAAGCTTAAATTAGCCCAGGGCAATTAAAACACCCAGCAAATGGTTAATTAATTGACCTTGGTGGTCATTAAACAATTCATGGAATCAATAAGGGATCAATGGTTACCAGCGACCTTTCATGCTCGGAGCAGATGGGCTATGGCCACTTAGATGAAACCATAGCTGGATGACAGTCGAGATGAACTGATCGTGCTTTATTTTGCAGACAGATGGATATGTATAGCCCCCATCCTCCACCTCTTCCTCCCTCCTCCCTTCTCATCCTCAACTCTCCCCAAAGAGCAAAGATTTTTTAACCCTGAGGATACAGTGAAGTTAAGCCCGAGTGCCTAAAGTGAGTGAAAATCTGCGGATTATTTCCTTAATCTTTATAAGACATGCAGCTATTACCGTTCCATCAAGACAAATACAGTTTACGTTTGATTTCAATAGATACAGTTGAGCTGTTGCCTTGCAGCTGAATCTCCTTCATGAAGTCATTAATTTACTATTCACTTCTTAATATTATTTCCAAAGAAATAACAATTGAGTTCATTTCGTGCCAAATAATATTTTAAAATTCTTCTAACATTCAGTCAATATAACACAGCTCTTAAAATGTTTGATTTTCGTTCACATTGAATTCAGACAAACAACTGGACAACTGAGCTCAGGGCAACATCAACCTCTCGTCCTTTCTTTGCTTCCCTCTTGAACCAAGGTTCGCTCCTGACCCCAGACTTTTTCAGGACAAAGGAACTCTGCTTTCTAGTACAGCCATCACCTCCTACCCCAACCACCCCCCATCCTCCCCCTCTACTTCTGCTCATTTAAACTCCCAGACTCCCCCATCCCCCAACACACACAACAACACAACCTCTACCCCACCCCCACCTAGCCCATCCACTTCAGTGCCTGCTGATTATGGGCTAGTGTTGATACACATCCTAGACATACAGGACACAGGACCTTGATGTGGGGGAAACCACTGTTTGTTTCCCATTTGAAGCCATCGTTGTTTCGTATATTCAAAACCAATCAACAACTTTGACCACGTCAACAAAGGTTTGCAACCTTTACAAAGTAGCCCAATGTATTGCTCTTTCCCTAAACCTAACCAAGTAGTGTTTGTGCCTACATTTATCCAAATAATGACATTGCATAATCTTAACCGTGTGATTATTATTGTTACCATAGCAATAAAGGTCCAGGACTACTTCCTACATCAGAGACCAAACAACCAATGTGGTCATCTTAAGAATGAAAATGCTAAACAAATAAATAAATACATAGGCTGCTTATTAAAAGAATTGATTCTAATGTTTCTTCAAACACTGTGCACTTTGATGGATCCATTTATTCTGTGTTTTTCATGTTAATATAAAAGTTTCATTTCAGCAATTTTTTGGAAATCTCCACAGAACTAAAATAGGTTTACCTGAAGGCAGGGAACTGTGGTTTTTAATAAATGCTATCCAAACTGCAAAGTTTGTTGAGGACTATTTTTAGCTGCGGATTAACACACACGTAGCATGTTCATGGTAATGAAGGAACGGGTCACCATGTGCAACAATGTGACTCGTGATGTTTTTAAATTGTTTTTGAACAACAATCGAGCTTCTGCGACATAGAGATTTGAGATATATTGGATGTCAGATGTTCAATATATGGGAGAATGGATACGCACATGCTATGTATCATATGTGCAACACACAGTGAGAAGAATTCAAGCTTGTTTAGTAGATTTGACTGAACAACTAGAAAAACACACACATAACACACATAAATAGGATCCTGTAACATAAAGCAAACATCTACAGTTAGTCCCGGTCGCCATGTCAGTGCGTTCACAAATTTTGGGTCGATGATGTAATAACGTGATGCCCAACGCGGCCTTGTGCAGATGTAGGGCAGCTATTTTGGATGCTGAATTCAACAAACTCCCCCTTAATGGGATCAATTCATTGTTCTTGTTTTGTTGGTCATGGGTTTTGTTGGCCACAAGAAAATATTGAAACGCCTCAGTCATATCCCTTAAGTCATAATAGAGGTATTTGATGCAAAAAACTTGTCACCTCATCACTTCATCCTGTTCAATGAACAGGATCAAAACAATGTATGGGCGAGTTTAAATGCATCATCTTTGAAATGATGTCATTGCTGCTTAGTCTACCCCCACTCACATGCAACACACACACACATAAACACATCCTCCACCCTCCTCTTTCCCTGGTAGCACCGGCCAGCTGTCTCCCCTGCTGCTCTCAGCTGACGGAGTATGGGGGTATGGTGGGGATACGAAGGAAGAGAGGTGGGGGCGGGTGGGTCGACAGCTGAGCAGATGCAGAAGCCCCTCCTGGGTTTGCCGGGGACAGGCTCTTTCCCAGCCACCCCGCAGCCGTGCAGCTGCCTAGGCACCAGCTGTCCTGATGATCACACCAAACAGATCAGGAACTTCCTCACTGTGGTGGTTGGCTGAGGAAGGAGTGGAGGTGGTGTGGTGTGGTATAGTCTCACTGTATGGACCAGCTGACACCCTTTAAACAACCTCAACCCCCCCCACCCCCCAACACCCCTTTCATGCCACTCCAGACCGAAACTATCCCAGACAAAACATGCCTGGAAATGCACAATGCCTTCCCTTTGACCTCTGGCCACTGGCTCACACACAACAAATGCACAAGTGTTAAACTTAAATGTTGCAATTTAGCCTCAGGAAACTTCAACCGACCATGTTGCGTTATGTCTCGTGCATTTCCTTTCGCTCTGAATGGCAAGGATGGAAAATAGCGTGAAAAGGCTCCTTCCATTTTGTGTCTTTTGCATTCTTTTTTCCTCCTTACCAGTCTTTCATGGTGCTGTCCATTCAAAAAGCAATGGACGTTATTGTGTGAAAAATGAAAAAAGAAAACAAAAAACAATGCTTGAGAGAGAGGCCACTTCCTGCGTAAGGTGGGCGTGATGATTGTTTGTCCCAGAAAAAGCTTCAGGTGGCAATTCAACAAGCACTTGGTCCAAAATACAGTGAGCCCATAAACACGACAAAGCTGTATTTTGTTTAATGCTAACAGGCTGTTTCAATACAGTGACGTCAGTAATGACGACAGGGAAGACATTGATGTCAATACAAATTTGGGTGAGTTAAATTTTATTTACTGTTACATTCCTATGCAGCCACCTAGTCTTCCTAAGACAAGGTGGAAATACTGAACTGGCCTCTTCAGTCTTTTTTAGACCCCCACCCACCCCAACCCAATTTATAACTCTGGTTATATTAGTGTAACATAGGCATATTTGTTTATACAGTCCATTATCAGTTCGGGGTAAGGGCTTAGTGTTTGGACAAACATTAGTTCCACGTGAAAGCCTTCTCAAACTGTATATTTAGGTCAAAACAAGCACCTGTTACAAAACTACAGCGCATTTAGATCAACTGGGCACATTTGCACACAACATTTGAGACGAGTTAGCAAATCCTTTTACTTTATGTATGTATGCATGTGTGCGTCCAACTCCACGTTGTTATCTTGCTGTTCTCGGGTTTGCTTTTCCAGGAGGAAAACAGAACTTAACGCTGGATAGAGAATAAGTCTGTAAAAAGAGTTATACTGACCCTGACCTTGGCTATGGCCATATGGTCATATCCACTTCAGTTACACCTAATGAGACCATTAGCACAGCTGGGTCAACAGATCTTAAGTATCAAGACAAATATATCGCAGAGGGCGGACGTGATGCCTGTGTGACTGCTGGGTTTATTTTAACTCTTGTTCACCCCAGATAGGTTTGCTCAGCGTTTATATTGTTTTCAGGCCTAACCCGTGAAAAACTAAAACAATTGTATACGTTTCACCTGGCAGCTGTTTGGGTAACCACTTCATGCTGACCTACACTTATTAGACCCATTCTTAATATCGTATTCATCTGGAAAGAGTGGTGTGGTTAACATTCATCTTATTACAGGTTGCAGGGCCCAACAGATGCAACTACATTCGACAAAAAAATAGAAGTACTTTCAACGCCGAGTATCATCTACAGGTGTTCTCTTGAGACTCCTTGAAACTCAGGGCAAAGGAAGAACTTAGAGGGGCCATCAATATTTTAAAAAATCAGTTTATCACATGGTCTATGGTGCCTATATTTTATTATTGATAATGATAAATGTCAATCTATCTAGATCTATCTAGACGCCATGATTGACAGTTACTACACTAACAATGCAGACATTTACATACCATTTTATTGTAAGAGGTATAATGACTGAATCCTAATTTGCTATACGTTACCTATGTTAAACTCAACATGCAGACACACACAACTAGACCTATATCCTAATACACAGGAACTGAGTATTAGGATATAGGTCTAATACTCAGTTCCTGTGTATTAGGATATAATAATACACAGGAACTGATTGTTACAATTAAATAATCTGTAAAGAGAAGAAATAAAAATAAAAAATAAAAATGTCTGTCCTGTTTATGTGGGTGGAGGAGGAAGGGTGGAGGTTCAGATGACCAAACAGGGAGGAGTGTGTGTGTGAGAGAGAGAGAGAGAGAGAGAGAGAGAGAGAAAGAGATACATGGAGGGGTGGTGCAGATGGACAATGGAGATGGGCTTAGAGCTGGCCAGGACACAGCAACATGCCACCGGTTGGATACTGAGGTCAGACCTGCCATCCATGCAGCTGACACCTAATTCAATTAGACTTTAATTTAATGTAATAAAATTATATGTTAAAATTACTATGTAATTGCATTTTCTCTCCAATGGGAATGCCTCTAAGGTCATTTGGTGGATGGAAACGGAAAACTCCAACTTAATTACATTATATCACGTCACAAAATTTTCATGTCATCATCACAGGTGTAAAACATGATCATATTTCAAGTTAGCAACAGTGAAATGACGTAACAACAACAAAAAAAAGGTACCTAAATGTAGAAGTTTACTTTTCGAGTAAATGCACACAGTTACCTCTGCTCATCATAGACAACTAACTTTAATCCAATTTAATCATCTAATCAAATTTTTTAATTTACTTAATTGAGCAGGACTGATGAACTTTTAACATTTTAAGACCAACTTCAGCTTGTTTTCAAAATTAGGTTTTTCCCCCAAATTTCAGGCAAAATGACAATATTTTTCATCCTTTAAAATATGAGTAAGACCATTGTTGGCTGCAAAAAAAAAAAAAAAAAAAAAACGTCAACCAATTGTAATGAAAATAAAATGTATTTGCCTTTACACAGTAAAGAATAGTGTGTTTATATTTCAGAGAAGAGCCTTTGTTATAATGGTGGTCAACAGTTGGCAACTGATATTGGATATACAATAAAAAACCTATAAACTGTGTAACAGAGTGGTACATTTTCAGTGAGTGAGTCCAACAAACATCAGAAAACACTGGTCTGGGTGTCCTCAGGGTCAGACTGTGCTGCCCACCCAACCAACCATCATTAGATCAGTTTCCCCCAACCAGGAGCATTTCAGCTGTACCAATCCATCACAGAGGCCCCGGGCACTGGCCTGGGAGCCCCTAAACTAACACTGAGTGACCGACCACGGAGAAAGGTGAGCTGCTGTCCCCGTCCCTCCCTCCATCACCTGTCACCTGTTGTTGTCGTCACACATCAGCAGCTCTCCACAAACTGTAAACTGGGCGGCAGCTGGCCTAATGGAGAGCAGAGCGTCCTGTGTGTTGGGGGTTTGCCTCCGTAAGTCTGTTTATGGTTGGTTTCTAATCCTTTCTACTGTAGATTAAAGCCACTTTAGCCCAGAGGGACGAAATGAACCATATCACAATGGCAATGCAGCACTTTTATCTGAGGGTAAAAGAGGTTTGCAGACCCCTAAGCAAAACAGGAAAATGGCTGTCATTTAGCAGGAAAGGGGCGGCAATATGACTCTTTGTTTGGTTCAGTGTCACTGATCAAAAGCTCTTTCATGCTTTGAAGTTATCCCACTGATCCACTTCCATATTATTCACAGCATTTGATGTAACAGTATAATACTAGATTTTACTACTATATATTTTTTACTTTAATTTTCATTTTCTCCATCAAGCAGACTTAAATTTAGATTTTCATCTGAAGTCATAAATGAACAGAAGAATGCTGTGTATACTTCACAATAAAAGCTCTGACATAAAAGCAGTCTTTCAAGCTTGCAATAACATTTTAGAAGGAAAATAAAGAAGGAGCTATTTATACAAGCACAATGGACCAAGCATGAGACATAAAATTATTCAACTAAGAAAGGGAAAAAGCAAAGACGTGTGTTTTAAAGGTGGCACAGATATCCTAACCAACAAACACACTGGATGCATAATTTCCCAAATTGCAACTTGGCAGTATCTTTCATTACATCCTCCCTCCTAAATACTCACCTCATTCAAACCCTGACTTTCTGTAAAGTTTAGTTTAGTTTGTACAATTTAGATAAATCTACTTTCGGTAAAAAGCCCAAATTGAAATCACTGAGAAACCCGGTGATTACCCAGCACTGTTGGGGTTATTGTTTTCAACATTATAAGGCTTCACTTCACTTCACAAGTTTTCTCACAAGCTGAGAGCTCCTCCTCATGTCCATTAAAACCAAAATTAAAGGATTTCACATGCTTCTCATGGATGTGGTTTTGCTGAAGAGACAACGGATGTAAACTAGTATTTTTTACTATAATAATTAATAAACATGTACTGTCCCTATCACAAATACATAAATAAGTCTTCCAAATTCATTTTTTTGCATTAGTTTTTGTTTGTAGAAAAATTAGATAATCCCAGTGAAAATTGGTACTTTTTTTTCTGTTGATATTGGATACAGCCACTGGGGGGCGCCGAAGCAGAGAATGATCAAACTATACAGAGCTCAAAATATGATCCTCTGTCCTTGAATATTCTCTAATATTAGCATTGCAAACACAAATTATTTTACTTTGATTTGGTTTTCAAGGATGCAGTGATTTATTCCAAATGATGGAAAGTAATATTAATTAGCAGCTAGTTAGCAAATGCTCTTCTCTTTTCTAAAGGCTGCCGCTGAGAGATTTGTTGAGCAATTATTGAAATCAAAGAAGTCAGATTATGACTGTTTGTTGCCTCGCGTCGTACCTTTCACCTCATTACAGGACACAGCAGGATCCTGTCGACTGCCATCAAGGAGATGGCGGTGTGTGGCGTGAAGTCACAGCACCGTGGTGCTCTGTGATGCTTCTGTTTCAGATGTCACTTCCCACAGCTCCGGCACAGGGTTGAGGTTGACTCTGGCTCCTGCAAGTGACAAAATCTTCACGAGTCACAGGAGCTGTCCCGTTCATAGGACGTGTCTGTTGAGCTATTTGAAGGGTTTAACGCTGCCAGTGTATTACGGCAGCTTGTGGGGATATAGGTGACGGATGTGAGAGATTTTACACAAAAAAAAAAAAAAAAAAGAACAAATGCAGGAATCCTGTGAGGAGCTGGCCACCTGTTTTTGTTTTTACCATGACAGCGCTGGAATTCCATTAAGTGAAGTGAATCACTCACTAATATATAAAGCACAAAGTGTTTTTAGGCACATCAGGCCTTTCAAAGGTTTATGGCGATCATCCTCTCTGCAGCTGGACCAGTAATTGTAGCCTCCAAGAGAATGATTGACATCGTTCATTCATTACCGTGTAGACATGAGTCAGACAAGAGTTGACCTAGAATATATTTGGCAAGGCCTGACAAAGGTGGCTGCTACCTGGATATATCAAGTTTAACACATACAATGATAATTTAATGCCCATCTTTGTGAAAAAGGTTACATTTAAGCAAACTCTCGAACTCTTACTCTGAGTACAAATTGTAATTTGTGAGATCTAAGCAGGTATAGGCTCTGACTGAGATGACTAAGATAAGTTACCATCATCATTTGAAAATGTCGGATTTTATTATTTATTTGTCTAAGGAGAGAGGTTTTACCGATGTTAAATGTATGATTAATGGTCTTATCTATTCAGTGAAATTACGCTAATCCATTAAGGCTAATGTCTTAATGAGACACTGGTGTTAAACTGGTGCATGTAATACAACAGAAAGACACGTAATCTTGAATAATTTTGTATTTTAATTCAATTACACAAGACTGTGGTTTTTCAATTTCTGGAATTGAAATTTCACAGTCAGTCATGATGCTTCCTGTTTCAAATGTATTTTGGTTTCTTTTATTTATTTATTTAGAAAAATATGATGGTGTGTTAAAGCTAATGCACTAATGAGATACTGATGTTTAACTAATGAATGTAATAAAACAAAAAGACCAATAAAGTTGTTGTTTTTTTTAATTTCACTTAAGCAAGTGAGAATGAAGACAGAGAGTCCTCCTCCAATTTTAAGTTTAAATTCCACCAGAGAAAAAGAAGTGCGTGAATATGTGAAGGTGATGACAGGAAATAAAGAGAAAGTTAAGTGGACGCAGGATGATCCTGAGTAGAAAACACATGGAGACAACTGTTAAAGTGTCATTAGGACCTCACACACAGACAAAGGAGAGCCAACACCTCAGCTGTCTGTTGGCATATGGGTGTAAGAGATGGAAGCTGGCGGCCATGACATCCAGAGGTGTGCAAACCACACAAGGGAAATTAAAAATGCACTCGCCACCACAAGGCAATTCAAATAATGAGAGGGTGTTACATGTCATCTTCCTGTCTGATTTTCATTTGCTCTTCCCTAGTTTCTGTTTCACCAAAACAGCAGCACATGAACCAAGGACTCTTTCACACACAGAGACTTGTTCTTTTTCAGGCAGCACATTTACACTAATAGCTGTCAGACAGTTTCACATAGGTGACAGAAGAAGCCTGAATGCCAGGTGTTGCAGTTGTGGTAGAAAGATGGAAAAGATTGGCAAGATGGAAAATGAGCTTCTCTGAACTGAAGTGTCTTCTATACGCCATCACTCGTCCAAGGTTGACATGAGCTTTGTCTTGGAGTCTTGGTGCGTTTCATCATCTTATACATGCTGTCTGTCACCTTTCTCTGAAACAACTCTAAAGCACTATCCCAGAGTTAGCACTGAGTTTACATTGGCGGGAGAGTGAGAGAGAGAGGCAGTGTAACCATATATATATATATAAATATATATATATATATACACAGCTCTAGAAAAAAGAGAGACCATTGCAAAATTATCAGGTTCTCTGGTTTTACTATGTGTTTGAGTAACATGAACATTTTTGTTTTATTCTATAAACCACTGACAACATTTCTCCCAAATTCCAAATAAAAATATTTTCATTTAGATCATTTATCTGCAGAAAATGCAGAAACTGGTCAAAATAACAAAAAAGACGCGTGTTTTCAGACCTGGAATAATGCAAAGAAAACAAGTTCATAATCTTTTTTAAACAAAACAATAGTAATGTTTTAACTAAGGAAGAGGCTTGATTTATGTGTCCTTTGCAAAGACAAATCTGCCCAATTCCAGCCTTGCTTTAGCCTCAGATCATCACCGATCCTCCACCAAATTTCACAGTTGGTGCGAGACCCTGTGGCTTGTAGGCCTCTCCAGGTCTCTGTCTAACCATTAGATGACCAGGTGTTGAACAAAGCTGAAAACTGGACTCATCAGAGAAGATGACCTTACTGCAGTCCTCTACGGTCCAATCCTTATGGTGTTTTATATATATATATACACACACACATACACATACACATATATATATACACACACATATATATATATATAAAGAGAGAGAGAAAGAGAGAGAGAGAGAGAGAGAGAGAGAGAGAGAGAGACTTGAACAGAATTTTGATCATGATGATATATTTTTCAAATACTGTGGCTCATCCAAGTAGCTTTTTGTGTAATCTGGATGAAAAAAAAAATCATCTTGGCAATTTATAATTTGAGACTGAAAACAGGTATTTATTCATTGTTATGATTGAAACACTAAATAAAATGATATACAGATGTAGACAAGTTTGCATTCCCAAGCAATTGAAGGAATCAAGACACCAGATGCTTTGCTTTTTATTTTTACGTGTTCGCATCAGTCGCTTGGAGGTATGGTAGCCTGAGCAGGACAAAGAGCCAAGGCCAAATATCTTGGCTTTGTAAGCACAACAGCTGGAACGAACAAACCAGGAAGTCGCTGCACTTCATTAAAGACCCAGCAGGAGAGCAGCAGATCTTTTCTAGTGCTCCTCCCACTCCCTCCATCCCAACACTCCTCCCTTCCTAAGTCCATTTCCACTACAATTGGAACTTCGTCCATGAAATTGAAGTTCACCTT
>CM076652.1:21358856-21423796 GCA_038496675.1 Rachycentron canadum
CAAACCACACAAGGGAAATTAAAAATGCACTCGCCACCACAAGGCAATTCAAATAATGAGAGGGTGTTACATGTCATCTTCCTGTCTGATTTTCATTTGCTCTTCCCTAGTTTCTGTTTCACCAAAACAGCAGCACATGAACCAAGGACTCTTTCACACACAGAGACTTGTTCTTTTTCAGGCAGCACATTTACACTAATAGCTGTCAGACAGTTTCACATAGGTGACAGAAGAAGCCTGAATGCCAGGTGTTGCAGTTGTGGTAGAAAGATGGAAAAGATTGGCAAGATGGAAAATGAGCTTCTCTGAACTGAAGTGTCTTCTATACGCCATCACTCGTCCAAGGTTGACATGAGCTTTGTCTTGGAGTCTTGGTGCGTTTCATCATCTTATACATGCTGTCTGTCACCTTTCTCTGAAACAACTCTAAAGCACTATCCCAGAGTTAGCACTGAGTTTACATTGGCGGGAGAGTGAGAGAGAGAGGCAGTGTAACCATATATATATATATAAATATATATATATATACACAGCTCTAGAAAAAAGAGAGACCATTGCAAAATTATCAGGTTCTCTGGTTTTACTATGTGTTTGAGTAACATGAACATTTTTGTTTTATTCTATAAACCACTGACAACATTTCTCCCAAATTCCAAATAAAAATATTTTCATTTAGATCATTTATCTGCAGAAAATGCAGAAACTGGTCAAAATAACAAAAAAGACGCGTGTTTTCAGACCTGGAATAATGCAAAGAAAACAAGTTCATAATCTTTTTTAAACAAAACAATAGTAATGTTTTAACTAAGGAAGAGGCTTGATTTATGTGTCCTTTGCAAAGACAAATCTGCCCAATTCCAGCCTTGCTTTAGCCTCAGATCATCACCGATCCTCCACCAAATTTCACAGTTGGTGCGAGACCCTGTGGCTTGTAGGCCTCTCCAGGTCTCTGTCTAACCATTAGATGACCAGGTGTTGAACAAAGCTGAAAACTGGACTCATCAGAGAAGATGACCTTACTGCAGTCCTCTACGGTCCAATCCTTATGGTGTTTTATATATATATATACACACACACATACACATACACATATATATACACACACATATATATATATATATATATATAAAGAGAGAGAGAAAGAGAGAGAGAGAGAGAGAGAGAGAGAGAGAGAGAGAGAGACTTGAACAGAATTTTGATCATGATGATATATTTTTCAAATACTGTGGCTCATCCAAGTAGCTTTTTGTGTAATCTGGATGAAAAAAAAAATCATCTTGGCAATTTATAATTTGAGACTGAAAACAGGTATTTATTCATTGTTATGATTGAAACACTAAATAAAATGATATACAGATGTAGACAAGTTTGCATTCCCAAGCAATTGAAGGAATCAAGACACCAGATGCTTTGCTTTTTATTTTTACGTGTTCGCATCAGTCGCTTGGAGGTATGGTAGCCTGAGCAGGACAAAGAGCCAAGGCCAAATATCTTGGCTTTGTAAGCACAACAGCTGGAACGAACAAACCAGGAAGTCGCTGCACTTCATTAAAGACCCAGCAGGAGAGCAGCAGATCTTTTCTAGTGCTCCTCCCACTCCCTCCATCCCAACACTCCTCCCTTCCTAAGTCCATTTCCACTACAATTGGAACTTCGTCCATGAAATTGAAGTTCACCTTTTTTTTATTCTACTTTTGTATAAAACCACTCTATAGTTTGTATATCAGTAATATTCAAGACATTTAATGACATTTTTACCTGATGTTATTATTTCAATTCCACAATGTCTGTGTGTTACATTGCTGACATGTTGTCAAAGTGGATTATAAACTTGAATTGTGTTGCACTGACTTCCTCAAATACCTTCTCTTCATCTGGGGTACAACACTATCATGGTATCAAAAAATGAAAGACTAATTGTTTTAACTTTCAGTATTTTCATCTAAAGACACAGACCTCACTTTGGACACTTTTCATCAGTAAAATAATGATGAAATAACAAATCAAGTCTTCTGCCTGTCACACCTGTCCTATCTGCAGTGTAGTACATAGCATAACATTCCCTGTGTGTGTGTGTGTGTGTGTGTGTGTATGCAATGCTAATTCTTAGCTAGTGGTTACTGACAAGCTCTGTGACTTCTAAGCTCTTCTGACTGATCCTCCTACAGTGAGAAAGTGCATCTCTGCAGCAGCAGCTACACTAATCTCCTCCGTTGTGGATCAGTGTAGAGCTGCTGCTTCACAGTCGTGACGACTGAGCAGCTGCATCAGGACGTCACCTTCTCCACATGTGTCTGTCTGTGGGAGTAATCTCACAGTTTAGCATAGCTTTATCTAAAAGGTATTCCTCCTTTGCCTCGCACCCAATTCACTTCCGCATTCCCTGCTATGACCCTGGTTAAATACGCCACCACACTCACCACTATAAGCAGCCAGTCGTGTCCAAAACCAAACACTAACTAAGACACACATGCCATGGCCTTTTGGCATCACTGGCCCCATCAGTAATAGCCGATCACTTCATGATTTGCTCGTTCACTGAGTGACGGACAGATCCCCCCTCAGCACCACAAAAGAAAACACCTGTTAGAATCTGCTTAATCCTAGCCAGTGGCCCTGCTCTCTGGGCTCTTTGGGGCCCTGTTTAATCCGCACAAGGGCACCAGGCCAAGGCCAGGGTAGATTAGACCCCCACCATCCATCCATCCATCCATCCAGCCATCCATGCACACACACCTCTGACTCTGCCCCCTATAACGAGTGTTTGAATCGGCCCCTTAATCCTCGGACTCGGTGGAGCCCTCCACTCAGCACACACCCACCTTCCCCCCCAGCAAAAACCTAATCTCCATGGATCCCCTTCATACCCACTTGCAGACCTGGCCGAGCCCAGCCCAGCACTCACTGGCCCCCCTACCCCCCGCTCTCCTCCACCTCCTTTCCCCTCCCCCGGTGGGGCTGAAAGCCCATTGATTTGTTGATTTCTCTTCTTTTGTCTGCAGCCAGCCGAGTGTTAACGAGACATCCAGGGTTCGGGGCCCAGTGCCAGGACTTTTGGCATGGGAGATTAAGGTCCTGATCTGGGCATCTGTCACTGCCCGGTCTCCCTTCTCCCTTGTGGATCTGGGATAGACCTTTCCTCAGTCATTTTCAATGAATGAGCCGTAAACTGATCCTAACAGGAGAAGAAAACTGTCGTCCTCCATGCAACAAAAGCAGACAGATAGTTTGCAGCTTAACACATAACTCATAAACATTTTAATGTAAATTTCAGTTGGACTTGTATCATAATCATAAAGCTACAATAAAGTAAATGTATGACACATATGCAGAAACAGATCCATGCAATACATTCGTGTGCACACAGCTCACACTCATACAGATATTTAAACTCTAAGTCAGTGTGGATGTAGGTCAGGTAATAATAATATGCTAATTTTAAAGAAGAAATATCATATGACAGTGCACTGTATTGGGAGGGGAGCTCAGGTACTATTATCCTTAAGTTTGTCTCAGTTTTTATAATAAGAGAAACAGATTAGTAAAGTTTTACATCATTATAGGATTAATCCAAACACTGTTCCTTTTCATTCATGATATTCATGACTCATCACTAAATATCAAAATGATCCAGTCCAGGTTTTCAGGTTTCAGGTTGTTATATATAATAAGAATATTTAAAAGCAACTATCAAATATTTACCTGTATGTTTCAGTACTGTTCATTTGTGTATTTATATATAATTTTTAAAAAAGGATCATTTATTGTTATTATTGTTATTATTATTATATACAGTACATACAGTATACCCCTTTAGTATATTGTATTTTGCCTTTACTGGGCAACAAGTGTCTGGTCACTTTCCCTTATTTCTGTTCCGTTTCCTTTTTGCTTTGTCTTTATACAGCCAGGGATCAGCGTGGAACAAAAAAGTTAACTGCTCACACATGAGCTTTTAAAATTAAAATAAAAAACATATTAACTTCTAGTAATGATACCAATATCACAGAACAAATGAAATGAGTGGGGGAGTGCGATGCCCCAAAACCAGGAGTTCAGTCAGTCTATGTCTCCATCTAGTGGTAACAAACGCTTACACACAAGCCCCTAACCTCCTGACCTCATGGGTTATCTCATCTTTGTATCTGTGTGAAGGTTTGTTTCTGTTGCATAAGATTTCATTCTAAAAGGAATTTGAAGATGAAAATAAAGATGAAAAAGAAGAATTATATTACAACTACAAGATTATATGATCATTTACAAAGATTTTCGCTGGAGTGATAACGTCAAGAAAATACTGAGGTACACAGTGTGTTTAACTCAGTAGACCTGTCACAAATGGAGTTACATTAAAAATGTGATTTGTGTGGCCCTCTGGTGGTTGACAATCTTTAGGACTCTTGTTTTGTATTTTTTAACATTGATAAGAGACAAACATGAAGAAAGTAATGAATTAATGCATAGCCAGTTTAGTAATGCAATCCCAGTTTTTTTATTAAAAAATGTTTTTTATTTAATAAGGCACATAAGACTGATGCTTTTTGGTGCTTTTGGGGTAAAATGATAATTTAAACTTTATTAGTATTAACAAATGTCCAATTTAAAACACTTTTTTAAAAAATTTAAAATATTATCTAAAAATTATTTTGGCAACACACGGTCACATTATTGCACAGTTATAAAATTGCACCGCATTAAATCTGTAGCAAAGTAAAATGGCTCCCGAACAGGGAAGGTCCCCACTGTGAAGTTACAAACCACTATGACTTTGACTCATCTTTCAACGTCAACACACAATCTTTCTTGACACATTCACACCCAGGCATCCATCATTCATAAATCTGTGGCTTACAAATGCTTCAGACAAAGAATGTGCACATTTTTGCTGTCAGAGATTCGACGCCTTGAAGACATGAAAAACATGTTTTAAAAGAATCCCTTTTTGTTACGAATTTTTCTTTTTTTTTTATTACAAATTTCATAGTTATAAGAAGTCTAAGTGTCAAAAGATTGACAAACCCGACAATTGTGGTTAAAATCCAACTGTAAACATGCAAACATGATGTGCGTGAACAGCATTTCCAAGTTGTTTTTCCACTGCTGACATTCTTGAGTGCACAAGTTAAATGGAAACAAGCTTGTCACAAGGAAGCAGTGGGTTGGCTCCAACGTTCTTGGCACATTCATTCTGCAGGCATAAAATGCAAAAATTAAGTCAGGTTTGTGCAGTATAAGTACATGTAAATATGAAACTAGCCCGGAGCCGGTTAGCTCATCTCAGTTTGGCATTAAACCTGCAAGCAGAGGGAAACACGGCTCTGTCCAAACATAACAAAATCCGCCTGTTAGCACCTCTAAAGCTCACTAGTGAATATTCCACTTTATATCTTGCTTGTTTAACCTCTAAAAAGCCTGGAATTCAAAGACAACAGGTCACAGTTTTATTCAAGGGGATTGTGTTTCAATTTGTCGACACTTTATGGCATCCTACCATGTAGTTGACGACATTGATGTGGTAGGGAATCCCACCCAACTCTTCGCACTTCTTCATGTTCATCTTTTCTGGGTCTCCAGCAGCCAAAACAGGAGTGTCAGCGTCAGCCTACGATGAACAGCAGTAACTTGCTTATAATGTGCATGTCTTTTTTCTTGAGATATTTCAACCATTGGACATAATCTATGTTCTTTTTCCCATAATTAGTCAGTACATGGACCCTGATATACTCACGGGATCCAGGCCTCTCTGGATGGACAGCAGGTCTGACATCCTGTCACTGAAACCAGGAGCAAAGTTCTCTGGGTTGATCGCCACAAAACACTGACCCTGAAAATGGATGACGACAACACTTTGAACTGACCCAAAACAAACAGTAAAGAGACCTATGATGTATTCATAACATGCCCTCTGTCTGAGCATCATTGATTTTGTCTTTCAGATAACAGAGGCTGTCAAAGACAACAGAAGTCTCTGGTCATGGTTGATGTCTTTACTACTGTTGTTGCACATGACCAGATATGCATGATATATATATGTATATGCTAATATATATGCATGAATGAATGATATTATATGTCCATATCATAAAGAAGTATCTAATGTATCTAACTGCTGTAATGTGTTTTATCATTGTTATGCAAACTTTAACTAAATTACCCTGCTGTTTAATTAACTCCGCAATAACTCAGTAAACAGTGATGAAAAATTTCAAATTAAAATTAAAATAAATAAATAAAAAAAATAGGATTTAGCACCTATGAGTTTCAATGATTATGATAATGATATCTATGATTTTCAACCTATTTCTTATTCTCTTCCATTTCAAGACAAGAGGACAAAGAGGCTAACCATTAGCATGTTATGTCACCATCTACTACAAAGAAAAAATTACCATATTATCTTTTTAAACAGGGTCAATATGTCCTTTTTAAAACAACACAAGCCAAAAGAAAAAACAACCGGAAATGTACCAGGTTGGCGACACGGTCTGTTACTTTCCACGTGCGGACATGTTTGCTGTAGGTCGCACCGGCCAAGATACCACAGAAAACCTCCACCATCATTCCCAAACCGTAGCCTTTGTACCCTCCTGTAAGCCACACAGACAAAACATTGACTTAAATGAACTTCAGCTCTTTGACATAATAAAACATGGTAAAAGTCAAAAATGTTGGTGGCCAACATTTGACCCCATAATAATACTGAGGTCAAAAAATAGCTTCCCAGAGCACTTTTTATTTTAATGACAATAAATTCATATTCGGGATTAGAGGTCAGATTTTCTTTTTTGTTTGACTGTGGGCGATCACTTGTTCATTTCCCATCTCATTCATTTTAATGCATCCTGTTGCTAACTAGCTATCCACTTTTTTACTTTTTGCCATGAATGTCAAAAATGGCAAAAGTCTAAAATGTAAGGGAAACATCAATATTTTATTACAATGATGAACTGAAAACATCTTGAACAGGGTCCCTGCTGAAAGCTAACAGTTGTATCTACCGGTTTCTGACCTGTGGCTTCACTGCCACCAATGGGCACCAGTCCTCCTCCGCTCAGGACCTTCTTGGGGTCTGTTGTCAGCTTCCCCTGAGCGTCACAGCCCCAGCCTTCAGGAATGGGGTCTCCACGCCGCTCATGGAGCTCCACCTGTGCACATCGCATTATTTTGCACAATTATACAAAACAAACTAAAATTAAACTAAAAATGATTTTTTAATAGATTATTGTAGCTCTGCATCAGCTTTCAGCTTTATACTTATTCAGTGGTCAGGAGGATTGTGATTCTTCTACTAAAATAGGTTTGAGAAGCTGATGGGCCTTTATTTGATTTCTATTTTAATTAGACTAATAATGGGATTCCTACCCTCTTTCAGCTAATAGGGACACAAAGCCATTACATGAATCCATTCAGAATTTATATGAGTCTGAGTACTCACAGCTGCTACTAAGCTCAGGCTGTGTGTAAATTAAATGAATAATTCATAACTTCCTTGCCCATATTACAGGTTACTGGAAAGCCAATCGTTGACCAATTGATGTTTGACCTTACCTTTCCAAGTGCTACTGCTGACGTGGCCATGTCCAGAACAAAGCTGTCTCCGTCTTTAGCAGGAGCTGCCATGCTGATGGGGTTGGTGCCCAACGTGCACTACAAACAGCAGGTTCAATGTCAGGATGGGAAAGATTTTCATGTGAAACAAATTGGCGAAATGTGCATTTAATCAGTAATGTCAACGTGCATACTGAGAGTTTGAACAGTACCATATGAACAACCCATGGTTGGCGTTCAGTGCAGCTAATTCTAATCATCTGATAATATATTTACCTCTTTACCACGTGTTGGAACCACCAGTGGAGATGTGTTGGTAAATGACATGCCCTGTGGTGATCAGACCAACATTAGAAAAAAAACAGACAATAACATCTGGAAATAAATCAGATTCACACATTTCTATTGTTTAGTAAGAGAATATAGATAAAAATATAGGACATATTAGTTTGAACTACAGTTTCCTCCTTTCTGAAGCTGAACTGAAACTGAAATTTAAAAATTTTAATATTATTTTTCATTGTAAATATTCAAAATGGGTCAACAGGAAAATGAATGTCACTCACAATCATGTTTTCCTTCAGAGCTTGCATTGCGTAGTATCCAGCAATACCGTAATGATTGGAACCTAAGAATGAAAAGTGCCACATTTTATACCATTAAACATTTCATGGTTTAAAAGCAATGGTAATTGATTGTTATTGTTTTGTTTATCAGAATTACTTTTCTGCTTCTCCACTGTAGTCAGATCTCAAATTAAGATTTGGCCATTGTTAAACCTGAGAGGTATTTCATTATTGAAACTGGGGTGAAATATATAGTATTACATGTCCAACTTGCTGCACAGGTTTTTTCCTTAGTCCCAGACTTAACTGCTTGTTATATGATCCAAACACTGTACTTACAGTTAAAGGGGGGAAAATTCCCTTTATAAATGTCGAACATTCAGTCCAATCAAATACTGTATCTAATGCATGAGTTAGTGTGAACAGCTCGCAATAAAGGGCTAAATATGTTTATGCGACAGATGATTCTTTGCCTGAATGCCAAAATGTAAGTTTTTGCAGTGCAAATGTTATGTTAAATGTTGCCTTTTAAAGTCCCTAAAAAGAGGACTCACCATGTGCTACCACCCAGCCAATACCAACTTCTTTGGCTTTCTTTATGGCCAGATTCATACAGAAGTTTCCCACCACAGGACCCAGGAGGTTCTTCCCATCCACCAGCGCCGTGGCTGCACTCTCCTTCTCCACCACCGGCTCACCGTCCTTGGCACAGATTCCTGACTTGATGTCCTTCACGTACATGTCTGTCGACAGGCACAGATGACGGAAAGCACACATATTTAAACATCAGTCATGTTTTTACCCTCTTCCTTCTTCTATACTGACTACAATGGTTCCCCCATTTTTTAAATTTAACATGCAGATCATTTATTAACCTCTAGCTCCACACTAACCCATCCTGTTGAGTCCATGGCTGTAGTGGCCTCTGCGGTCCCCCTCCACCAGCACCTCAGCCAGGCTGCGAGCATGGTGCTGCTGGGTGCCCACAGCCATCATGCACCTCTCAATAAAGCCCTGCACATCCACCTGGCTGATCAGACATCTGCAGCAACAGAAGCACATTAAGTAAAGAAAATAACGTCACCAGTGTAAACAAAGTATTTTAGCTGCAGTGGTGTAAGGCATTCAAAAGGTGACAAAGACTTTGATTTAGTTGGTTAATGATTACAACACACATAATTAAATTGAGGCAACACAATTTGTGAAAAACAATCGTTTTTTGGCTGATGTTCTGCTTTCCATATAAACACCGGTTTCAGGAACAGACTAGGGACACTGACTTTTGCCCTAAATAGCAAACTTAGACAAATGCAAAGCTGCCTCAATTACGTCCTGCTGAGCCCTTTTTTTTGCCCCACATGTTGTAGAATTTGGCAGAATGGTCAGACCCATGTTTATTTAAAGTATGAAGTCCATCTTTGCAACAGTGATTGCACAACCTGTGAACATATAGACAATGTAGGTGAATTTATAAACTGTCAGCACATCATGTACCAGACTGTAAATAGCGGTGCCACTGTCATAGTTAACATCAAAGGCTTCAGAAAAACTGCATTATTTACAGTTTGACCGTGTGACTGACATCATGTGAGTGGATAATGATTACAAAGTGATCACTCAAAATGATAGTAGCGATTTATTTGTCTTCAATTCTAGATACAACTTACTGTGGAGAAAAAAAAAGTAACAGTATGCAAGTTCCTTGTGTAGATCTTATTTCCTATGGTTGGGATGGGAGTAAGTGTTTTTTAATTGGCTTTTTCACTTATTTTCTTTGTAAAATCCAATAATGAAGTAACATAATGATTAAGTCACATGTCTACAAAAAATCTTCACACAAAGCTGTTGAACTGAAAAATATTACTTTTGGTCTAAATGTAACGCCTCATTGTGATGATGCAACCAGATCAATGAGAAGCTTGTGTTTTCATGAGCACTGACAGAGAAGAACACATCTGTATCCATTATCTGTAATGCTGAATATGTAACAGTCCACTCCCTCTCTTCCTGCTCTTTTCTCCTTTACACCTCCCATGTTCCCTCCATTGGTATTTTATGGCTGCTGGAGGAAGGACAAAAGTCGTAACTCTGGGAATGCACCATAATTATGTCCAGATATAAGCTGCAGGCGAGCTGGTTCTGATTTGTGATTGGGTGATTCTTAGTTTGTCTCCAAAATAACATGGTGTTCTTTACAAACAGCTTCACTGTTGTTTATTAGGCTATACATCCTGTTTCCAGAGGTTGACTGTAACTGAGGCTCATTACCCAAATAACTGCATCAAACTTGCCGCTGCGTGTTACAGTGTCTTGTGCTGGTTTCTAACGCACGCGTCTCTGACTGTGAGACAAACAACTCATATGCACACATGCTCACTAAAGTCTGTAAAGTCTATCTTGAGAACCAGCATATCTGAATCCTTGAATCCTGGACTCACCATTTTGTTTGAGATGTCACCCATTCCAACATTTAGGTCCAACCTCACTACAAAGCTGTTGTGAGGACATTTTGTGGAACTTGTTTTTCAGCTGTTATTCATGAGGAAACCTATGTAAAATCAAGCTGTGGCGCAAGGAAGAGTTCAGTTAGAACACTGTGTACACCTACAGGTCCACACCCCGACCCCTCCCCCCACCACACCGCCTTTAACTGGAAGGGGAAAAAAATGTCTGCATTACTTTTAATCGAGCTAACCCTTGTGCTCTGCAGCGCCTTACAGCATTTAAGGAGCCCTTGCTGTTTTTCAGCAAACACCTTGCAGTTTAACTTAATTACCCTGGTACAATGCCCTAAAGCAGGGACACATGCTCTTCTCTTTTCCCAATTGAGTTACATGAGAGGACAGATTTTCCACTCCAGTGTGTGTATGGTAAATATGAAGCTACAGCCAGGCTACAGTTTGGCTGTTACCAAGGGAAATAAAATCCACCTACCAACACCTCTAAAGCTCACCAATCAGCACATTACATCTGACACTTTAAGAAACAAAATTTGCCATCGTAATTTCTTGGAAGGGACCGTGAGGGGCCACCATGGTTTGAGAATACATTTAAAAATTGTATGTAGGTTTACGTTAAATGTACTTATTTATCTATATCTTTAGTTTCCACTTAAGGTACCAACACAAAACATAGTTTTTGATCTTTACACTAGCACTAGCAGACTCTACTCTGATGTGGAAACATGTCATCCCTGCATGAAGGAGTCACAGAAAAGAAGCGCAACACCTTCGAACTTCCAGCCAGTCTGCACTAAAGAAAATTATGTCAGCATGTCAGATAATATTTGTGTTTGTTTAGGAGCCACATTATACATGTCATTAGGTCATTGCATTTCAAACATAGCTCAAAGAGCAGCCATTGTTCATGCCATTCCTGCTTTACATGGAAAAAGTGAACATATTTCTCACTAAAAAGCCAGACAGCAACACATGTGAGCAACACAGATGTGTTCTTCTCTGTCAGTGCTCATGAAAACACAAGCTTTTCATTGATCTGGTTGCATCATCACAATGAGGCGTTACATTTAGACCAAAAGTAATATTTTTCAGTTCAACAGCTTTGTGTGAAGATTTTTTGTAGACATGTGACTTAATCATTATGTTACTTCATTATTGGATTTTACAAAGAAAATAAGTGAAAAAGCCAATTAAAAAACACTTACTCCCATCCGAACCATAGGTAATAAGATCTACACAAGGAACTTGCATACTGTTACTTTTACTTAAGGGGATGTGACGCAAGGTCACATCCCCTTTCATTGGTTCATGTTAAATAGGATATAATGGGACACAAGTATGCATATCAGGACTTGCCTCGCACTCGCACAAACATATGACATATAATGAGAAGAGATCCACTTGACGCAAAAACTTGAGGAACCCGGAGGAAGAGAGGTAGCAACAGAAATTCATGTCTCCTAATCATGTGAAGGAGGGTGCGTAACTGTATTTATTCGAATACATTCAGTCGCCAGGGCAAGTCTACACATGCACAAACTAGTATATAGACATGTGTGTGACAGGCAGATTATTATTATCACTTTAAGTGATTTACTGGTATTAATATATGTTATACAGGGCTCCATAGAAAGCAGCAGCTGTTCATCCTGAGTTGATGATCCTGCTGATATAAAGTAAATTGATTTGAGATGAGATGTGACAGATGAGTAATTTACTTCCCACACAGGGTCTGTCCCATGTCCTGAGACAAAGGTGACTGAAGTTTAATGGAGTTAAATCCGAAAACAACTGTTTTGTTGTGGGGGTTTTTTAACCCACTTTCAATAAAAACAGGAGCAACAAAAATCACTTCACTGTAGCTGGTTGTTGAATGTGGTTATGAAGAAGAATACAAGTACAGATAGCTCAGTTGGAAAATGTTGATACATTAGAAGTGAAGTAAGGTTTTGAGTCTTATATATAATCCAAAGCAGGTTTCTGTTTCAGATGACTGTCGTGCTGCAGCTCATTCACACCTCAATTGACTCAATTATCCCTGATTCCCTAATAGTCTGAGATCACACCGGGTCCTCACCTGCTCATGTTGCCCTGGGTGCTGCTGCGGTGCTGCGGGTCGGCGTCTGCTCAGGCTGAGGATCTGCTGATGATGATGATCCCGCGATGACTCCAACAACTTGCTCTTCAAGCCGAGCGGCGTTTGGAAACGCCCAGTGTTGCCAAGTCTACCAGGTATCCCGTCTGTCTGTGTGTCTGTGGGCGTGTTGGAGGAGAGAGGAGGAGGGGAGCCAGAGGAGGGGTGGTGGTGGGCGCCTGTCTCACCCGGGCTAGTTTTATCGTGTCAAGGCCGTGGGGCTCCAGGCGTCACAGGTAGTCTCTGCATTGTACTGATGCACTGTTTGACACTGCAGATAATTTACCTATTTACCTTTGAAGAAGACGTTGCATTGACGGCCTGTTGACAAAATTATCAGCGTTATAGTCACTTAAGGACGTCTGCTGTAGATCAATACCAGGCTCCTCTGTCTAATTCATTAACTTGTAACTGATTCACCAAGAGACACAATGGCTTTATTTATAATTGCACATGATAAAAAAAAAAAAAAAGTCCTGCAGGACAATAAATTAAATATCTGCTTAACTACAGAAACCGAAGGGGGGAAGGGAAACAGTACAGAAGAAGATGAACAGAGAGGGGGGGAAGTCTTTCCCCCTCCAGTCATTCAGATCTGTCTTAGATTAAGTGTACTATGGTACATTTTGTACTAACTATGAAATGTGGGAGTTGCCATCCTTTTTTCTTCTGTGTTTTTTTTTTTTTTTTTTTTTTTTTTTTTTTTACTTTCCATACTTTATTTCTTAACTCATGTTACAGGTGATGTCAAACTGGCCACAGGTTGATAAAGGGTGACGTGCAAACTGCAACTGAGCTTTTTCACAATTTTCAGCCTTGGAAATAATACACAACAGCCATAACCACGCTAACTCTCTTGGTGTTTAAACGTCTATTGAACATGGCCCATAAAAGGATAATATTCTATAAGATATTTGCTTATGCAAAAAAAAAAAAAAAAAAAAGCTCCACCCATGAGTCCACACATTATGCATTTTGATGCAAAGTGCTTCTAATACAGTGGTTGTGGCATAAAAAGGTATTTCTCACGTTCAGACTTTGTTACAGGTGAATACAGCTGTGGTGCTGATAGATGGATGTGCTCATCCACTGTGCGAACACATTTACAAGGACTCACTCAAAAACATAAAAGCTTCTATGAACTGGAGTGGTGCAACAACTCAATGCAAACATCCTGCAATTAATGCTGCTTTCATGAAACTTTTGGTTTTGGCTTTTAATTGCTCTTAGACACAGTCTCAGAGAGAAGAAACCCGTGTCTTCAATGTAAATGAGGTGAACAAAATGTTAGAAACACTGTTGTCAATGTGCATCACATTTTATTTTTTTCTAGTTAGCACATAGTGGCTATTACTGGAAAGGCTGGATCGACCAAAATCAGGAAACCCTGTATATCCTGGTGCCTTAGTCCAGCAGTCCACAAGGGGTCAGACACTCACTGGACAAAGCAGTATGGACTGTGACGGTAACTTAGTAAGAAATGCATTGCGTTGTATGCAAACTGTAAACATCATATAATATCCTGTATGAGAACACTGGGCCCATGTGGTAAAGGAAATGAATAGTACAATGACTCTCAGATGTTGGCAGTCTCATGACTTCATGCTTGGCTTCCATATGTTCATGAGACAGAAGAGAGATAATGAAATACTTAAGTCTCATTTTCTCTGCTGTTAACTAAACTGGTCTGTACTTTAACCCAATAAATAAATAAAGAAAGAGAAGATAGCAGCATAGTTGTATTGAGGCAGTGGATCTTATTGTCTGTCGTGTTAAGATGCAGGAATGTTTTTGATCATGTCTCACCTTCACTGAGGTTGAGACAGAGACAGAGCAAAGGGTGTGGAAACCAGTTTAGCAGCTGTATCACTGGATCATGATAAGAGAGTTTGTGTTTTTTCTATCTTACGGAAACCATAATTAAATTATGTAATGTATGACATATGTAAATTATGATAGAATACATTTATAGCATCTTGACCAGCGTCAGTGCCCAGCTACATATGGTTAATCAGAAACCCAAGCTCTTTTTATTTTATTTAGGAATGCCTTAGAATATGCATCTAATGAAAGACAGTTCTCGACAATGTCCATATGTATAACAGCCAAGTGATTCAACTTATTTCCAATTTAACATTTAGGAAGTCTGAAATATTAGGAGTGACAATGAGAGCAACTGATGTAGAGAATTAATAATCCCTGAGAGCTAGCATGGGACCGGTTTAGACACGAAAATGCTATTTGATATAATAATAATCTATGATTCAAGGGATTCTGTGTAAAATTATGCAATAAATTACATTGTGAAACTTACTGAATGATCTCAGGGGTAGCAGCCAACTGGGTTATAATTATATAAATATTCTTGGTTTTGGAAATAATCCACTACTTAATTACCACATTTCCAAATAGCAACAGTTCAAACAAAGGCTTAGAGTCAACAGATAAAGTGTCAGATAAAGTGTCAGGAGGGGTTAAAATGTGTGTGTTTGTGGATGTATGTGCAATATATGAATCTACACAAGTATGGATGTGTGCATCTGTATACCGGTACATATTCTGCTTTTATATACAAGGTTGCCATGAGAATTGCTTTGGAAATTCTAGACGTAACCTCTGTGACGACCCTGAGGCCCTTTTATTGGTTTGGGATCCTTTTTACCAACCTGTCTCTCCTTGTCTGCAGCTGGTTGATACATCTGGAAAACCTGCTGCTCCTGTTCCAGGGTAAATAAATCCTGGCTGCCTATGAATCTCTTTCTGCTCCTCTCCACAGACACACCATCCTTTGAGTTTTTTTATATTGTCTTGGTTTAATCCCCATTTTTATTTCTGAACCATTTACAACCTGCACTCTGATTTTACTGATTCCCACACCTCATACTTTGAAGACTCAATTTTGTATCTTTGGTCTAATTTGGATTAATAAAAAATATTCTTTATGGATCTTAACTACAGTGTGTCTCCTTTTGGTTGTGGTTACTTGAGCCATGGTCTCAGAAAGGCTATGTTCACAGGTCTGATCACAGTAGTGTTGGTTGATGTGTGTTTAAAAAATCTGGGGATGTGGACAACCTCCCATGTTGGACCATAGAAAAAAAGGAGCTGACCAAAACTCATTTCATATAAGAGCTTTTAGTGGTGTTATACTACTAAGAACAATGTGTCACAATGGTAGAAAGAAGGATAAAATTCAAGTGAGGCCACTGTACCAAAACAGGTTAGGGTTACAGTTTTGGCGTGGGATTAAATCGAGTTAGGATTTCGAAACAAGATTAGTCTGGATTCAGATAATCACCGTATGTTGCACAGTGCTTGGTTTGACTTTTTCCAACTGCTGAGTGAGTTTTAAAACCTAAAAGACTAAAAAGTCCTGGTTAGTGTAAAGGTTTTGGTGTCCTTCCACAGCACGTGTTTCTCGTGGACCTTGGCAGTAGTGAGCAGCCCCCAGAAAGAGCAGTGAGGAGTTAGCGCCCCCTCCCTCCGCAGCACTGCCCTGTAATTCACCACAGCTCAGACATCTGTAAGCATTCTCCCTGACCACAGGAGGAAAATAGAAAGTTGGAAGGCAGAGGCTGTGATTTGGGTACGTATAAATAAAGTTGCGAGCAAAGGAGAGGCTGCTAACATGACGGGAGTACATAAGGTGGGAGGTCGGGCGGAGCTGGACACCCAAATCATCAAAGACACAGCAAGAGAAGCAAGAGGACAAACTGAGCCTCTACGGGATTTTCTGTACAATTTTGAGATTTAGTTGCTGAAGAGCATCTCAGTGGGTGTATTTCACATATATATATATATGTGCAGGACATGTACCAGCTTGATTCATCCTCTTCTATTACCTCTTCCTCGATTGGCATGTTGGCCCACCGCCACATTTTCAAGTCATTACAGAAATACATGTTTATGTAATGTACGTGGTGAATGAAAGGATGAAGCCCAGTAATACTACAGTATTATTGGCAGGGAAGAACATTTTGCTGCCCTGTTTTAAACTATATATGTTGCATCTGCTTGTTCAACTCCTTGATTTAAATAGAAACAAAAGCAAACTATGAAGTGCGGGAGTACAAAAAATGAAAAGAAATAGTGCCATTTGATGTCTTTTGAAATGTGGTTTCGCAGGACAATATACATCTGTGATGGCCAGGATCATGTAGTGTAACACGTAACTAGAAAACAAATATCCATGTGTTGGCTCAGGCTATGAAGATTATTCTTTCTTTCTTCTTTATTTGAAAAATACCAAGTGTTCCCCTAAATGCGTGCTACTCAATTTGTGACAATTCCTCAGACGGGAAGCAGATTGAGCGGAAGTGAGCCATCTTGTCCCGCTGCAGGCCTCCATGCTGCTGCTGCTTCCTCTGTAGTGGTCTGCCTGGGCGGCCCTGCCTTACAACTGGAGGGCACATTTATACGGTCTCCTAAAACAGGGTGTTCTGTATATAGTTTTTTGGTGCAGCAGGATGAAAAAAACATTGCCTTGCCTTGCCTGTTGCCCTCAGACCTGCCCCAGAATCAAACCTATGACGCCCCAAAATGACCACTTTAAAGCTGGGTGTAGGTGCTGCAGCAGAACCGCAAGTCCCATATGAACAGTCATCTTTTGATCCTTTGATTAGCAAAGAGGCAACCTGGAGATTCGGGGTAGTTTTGTTTTTTTTTTTTTTGATAAAAAAGTTATGTGAAAGGTAAAATTAAGGCTGATTTGTTTTTCAATGCAATACTGACTTAACAGTATCTGGTTTATTTAGCTCACAGGAGGTTGGCAATAAAATGGTAATTAAATCAAAATACTTAAAATGACAAAACACTAATAAAAATACATGAATAATGACAAAAAAATAATCGATATATATTGTAAAAGTAATTTAAAAAATGACGAAAGACAACAAACAAAGGACTATCAATGGGAGGTGAAAGTTGATAGTCCTTTGTAAAGTACTTTCTTATCATCACGGTATTCAGACATTGGCTCCACAGTCCTCTGTTCTTCTGCTCTTTCTCCTCTATCTATGCTGACTAGAGGTAATTTCAGCTGTCAACCAAATTTCCACTCAACATAAATACAATAAATAACAACAAAAATGACCCAGAGTAGCTGCTTGCTCAACCTCTCAGCCTGGATTTAGCACTTACACTTTCTTATCTCCATTTATTCCTTTCATTTCTATTTTAGGCTTCATCGCTCTGACCATATCAGGGAGACTGGCAGGTGTAAGCTAAACACCCTCTAATACTGATATTACAATGAGGGATACTCTGATACTAATGAATCAGCAATCTTACAGTACACAATGATATAGTGGCGGATTGCTTTTACATGATAATTGTATCAATAATTTTAGGTCACTTGACAAAAAGTCTTATGTTTTATCCTTATGTTATTTTTCAGATATTGGACAAATTTTTCTGTTTAAGTCTCGTATTAGTCCAATATTTGACATGAGTCTTAGTATTGGTGCATCCTCAGCTGGATATTCTTGTTTTACACAACCCAAGATTTATTTTTCCTTTTCCATTAATTAGGATTATTTTAACACTGAATAGATTTTAGAAAGCCAAGGAAAGACCATGGCTTCCACACAGAAAAGGACGACTTAGACCTTAATCATTTGGCGTAACCTGACTAAAATTATTTACTTTGAGACTGATTTATTTTTTTTTGGTTGTTTGTTTGTTTGTTTGTTTGTTTTTCTCTCTCTCTTCACATCCCTCTACCAGCTGAACAGTTTCATGAAGTTTTGGAAGCCGTCCTCCCCGAGGAAGTTGAAGGAGCCCTTGGATGAGCCCAGGTGGACGAGGAGGAGGACGAGCAGGACGACGGCCAGAAGTGGAATCAGCAAGTTCCAGCCAGCTGCCAGGATGTTGTACCACTTGGCCTTGTCTGAACACTCCTGAGCCATCTGAAGGTTTCCCTGAGTCTTCTGGTCCCTGGCCTACACACACAAACACACAGACTGAGTTAGCTTTGTCTGATACAGAAATGAAGAGTTTTATTTTAATGCATTTAAAGCAGCGAAACATTTCCAAAGACAAAATGCACATAAAGAATAAAAAGGCTTAGTATGTTTATACCCATGTAAACACCAACTTAGTGTGTATTATAGTGAGAGGAAGAGGGCAAACAAAGACACATTATGATGTTCAGTTGTGTTTTTGTTTACAGCCAGTTTATCTCAGCTTGTCCCATAATTCCTAGTTCTTCAGTACAGTGCATGGTTGGAGTGATATTAAATCCTTGGGCTGCCTCTCAGTGTATCCGTGTATTTTGGAAGAGACCAGGCTGAATCCTTCCCCAGCACTCTCTAATTTCCCATGAGTACTTGCCCATTAGGAAGATGCCAATTACGCCATTTTTAACTCCCCAGACGAGCAGCCAGTCCATGTCTTTAATTTGAGAGCTGAGCCAATACAGGGCCTGTGATTCAGAGCTGCTCCCTATGCAGACAGAAATAAAAGACCTGAATAAAGGGTATACACACCCTTTTGTGGCGAGTTTTTAAGTAACCTTTTTATCCAGGTAGCCCTACAGTTTGTGAAGTCCTGGTTTGCTCACGGCATTTTCAAGGATCTTTTGACATCTTTTAAGTGAGAAAAGCTTTTGTTTAGATTTGGGTTCCTGTCACTGGACAGCCCCATTCCTGCGGTAGAGGGCACACCAACTTTCTACTGTGAGGACCATCTGACCAGGGACAATAACAGTTCTCTACAGCATCTTAAATATAATGTTTTTTCACATTTAACAACAATGACTTTGCGAAAATAGCATTTATATGACCCATTTTAAGGCATCACTCTACCTATTGCACAAGATTGGCACTCTAAACCCATCCGTGCCAAATTTGTCTTGACTTTGGCAGAGAAATTAAGGTTATATCCCATTTGTTGAAATCTTGAAATCCATCTATGCTTCATTTCCCAATCTGGTATTTGTCTTTGGTCATTGTTTTTAAGCTTTGCTTGCCACTTGGGCAAAAACAATCATTACAAAAGGCATTAAAATGACCAAAGAGATGTTCTTGATGCATTAGGTTGGCGCTATTAAAATCTAATATTGCATTGCGTGTTGTTCAAAATGAAGGATCACGTAAGAAATCAGCTAATAAAGCAATTCTACTAACATCGGTCAATTGACATCATCAGTATTACCTTTATTTAATAAAACAGATTTGGATTTATAATCAGTGATTAGCTGATGACAGGCTTAAAACTGATTTTAAAAGACTTTAGAAAGTAGGTTAATATAATAATGTCAAATAAAACAACTGGCCTTTGTGTTGCTTGGATGTTTCTATAAATCACATCTGTAAAGAGCACCCTCCAATCAAAAGACATCTCCTTAAACAGTGCGATACCTTCTTATCTTCCTTCCCTATCTAATTTCTTGGACATTGACTGCTACATAAAAATGATCCCAACAGTATGACCTTACCTTGATGGAGTAGATGAGAGCCATGAATCCCAGGCAGCAGAAGTTAACGTACAAGGTGTTGCACAGCGACCAGATGAGATAGTCCCGGGGAGGATTCTTGCCACTGTTGCCCATGTTGACCACAGTGGATCCAGCCGGCTTACGGGCAGACTTGCAGTTGGTGAGCGGGGTGCAGTCAGATGGGAAGTTGTACGAGTGGTTGTCCATGGCTATGTTCAGTCAGGTGTCCCCCCTAGCTGTTGATGAGTAGGTGGCTTTGCAAACTAGCTTGTCTTCCAGATGCTTGTGCACGGTCCCGCTTTGGAAATTAGTGCCCCCCCTGTGTGAGAGACTTATAAAGGCCCATGAAGAAGGAGGTGGCCGGGAGAACACGCATGGGCAGGGTCCTTTAATACACAGTAGGTCTGTCATTATGTGGTCAGGCCTGAAAGAGACTGAAATAGAGATAGAGAGACAAAAATCTGTTTGAGAGAGAGAAGATACAAAAAGAGACAGCAAGTCTCTTTCACCAAAGTGCCCTTCACCTCAGCTCTAGTCCTTGCAGGATCAGGTGCTTGAGTTGGACGGTGGTAGCACAGGACAGTGGTGGAAGGGTTGTGCTGTTCAAAAAGCCTTGATGTTGAGGAGGAGTTTGTCCGAAATTCTGTCTGCCACAGTCTGTGATGTGGTCTCAAAGGGAACTGAGTGGGTGCAAAAAGGTCACACTTCTCAACAAATTACTTAAATATACGACAACTCCAGTTGGTTCTCATGCCCACGGTTACAAGACCTCAAATTAAAGTTCTGGCCAGGAATCATCCAGCCTACACATTGTTTTTGTTTAAGTGTTAAACTGAGCTGATTAGACAATTAAAAAAAATATTAACCTGGCCTTTTTCTGTCAATTGATTCATTGTCTTGGTTGACTTACAATCGTAGACAAATTGGAATCTAACTTTGGCAAGATGTGGATACAAACCTGCCTCTTTTAGCCTTATACTCAATGCATAATTTGACATTAACACAATATTATTCTTGATAAAAATGTAATAAAATAAAAGGATGTAAGGTTTCAGGCCCTTTGGGAGTTTTCACGGTTCAGTTTGGGAATGTTTGGTACTGGATTTGACATCCAGGGGTCACAATGGGATGTATTTCATAGGTATGGCAGAATAAGAGAAAAGTCACATTAATGTGTAAAAACACGGTGAACAAACTAACCAAATGACCACGTTAAGCTTGAAACGAGCACTGGCGCTGGATAACTGAAAACACTGAAATGTGAAACACTGCACTCTGCTGGTCGTTTGCAACCATGGCTGAACTTGACCTAAAGCTTCATTTTGTTGAAACTAAAACTAGTGCAGTGGAAAACAACAGCCCTGAAGTAAATAAGAGGGTTGAATATTCAGTGTGTTGAAACTCTTGCTTTAACTGTCGTGTGTAGTTTGTGTCGCTGTGTGACATTAGATCACTGTTAGTTTTTCAACGACGTTTGTGTGAATGAATCCCCCTTGTGTGACATAAAACAACTACTGTCTCTACTACTGCCATTGAGAACACTACAAAAAGCATTGCGCCATGTTACTGCGGTTACATTGACGCCATAGTAACTCACGCTTATGAGACAGAGTTTATTGGTGTTTAAAAGCGGGAAGTTACTGGGGCTCGTGGTCAAAGTCGCATTAACGTTGTCTGTTCGCAACTGGAAATAAACAAGAAAGGCGACTGTGCTGAGAAGACGACAGAAAAAAAAAAAAAGAAAGAAAGAAAAGTTAGCAGAGGATGGTTTCGATCCATCGACCTCTGGGTTATGGGCCCAGCACGCTTCCGCTGCGCCACTCTGCTGTACGAGTGGTGGGAGTGAATCAGGGCTACTTATGTTTTGAAGTAGCAGGGGACCGGTTGACTGTCAGAGGCTGAAAAATTGGGTTTGTATAAAATATTGAACGGACAACAGCAACGTCTTTCACATTTCGGGGAATAAGCGTCAGCCATGTAAACTTTTCTTGCAGACTTCTCTCAGGGAGAATCAATAGGAGCCATTTTACCTTTTTCTCCAGGGTGAAAAAAGTCGCCAATCAAAAAAGAAACAAAATATCAGTGTTCAGACCAATCAGGATCTTAGCTGAGTTCTGGTTGCTGGGTTAAAAAAAACAAAACAAAACAAAAAAAAAAAAACATTTCTGTAATTAACTTTTACATTAGTGAAACTAATCTAAACTTTGCCACTTGATCTAAAATGGCCAGTCAAAATTTAACCTGTAAGAGTAAAGCCTTTTGTTCAGCTTATGTAACACAGGTGCTGCTGGCTTCAACTGTGGATTGTTGCTCACTTGCTTGTTGGAAACAAGGCTGCAAGATATCAACCAACAACCTAGTGCTGCCTACTGTGATGCAGAAAACTAAAAGTATATCTGAATTGTTATCGGCTAGACATCTGCTGCTTTACACAAAATGGCAGACATGGAGCATGGAAGGGGTATTGGAGATTGTGTTTTTTTTTGAGACTGGTGAGTCTGAGACGTCAGTTTTCATAGACAATGTTTGCAGATGTTGTAATGGCCTAGTTTCCTTGTGTGTGCGCGTGTTTTGATATCCATTGTGTGGACACACAAATGATTCTGCAAGAAAGAAAAGTAAACAGAGAAACATCAGGTCAAGTTAAACGTAGGCCTTTGTGTTGGGATTAGAGACATGACAAACCTGGCAACACACTGCACCCTGCTGGGCAGTTGAATAGCATGGCTGGTTGATGTCATGATACACTCAATATCAAAGGTGGATAAAGTGATGTGAGGCAGAAAGAAAAAAAAACAGAAAGAGGCACACATTTTATTCAGTTGTAGCACTAAATATAAGATATAAGCTGCAGAGACCTGTTTTCCTATAGGCCTAAGTGGTTTCTAACACAGCTCTTCCACGTACTTGCTGTAATTATGAGTGGACATTTCATTTGTTGGCACCACTCTTATAAAGCCATTACAATCCTCAGTTAGTCCTCTAGTTTTAGGTGTGTTCCTACAGCTTGGAGGTGTGTTTGCTTGTAACACCTAGATTCAAGTATTTAATTTCTGTCTCCAAAACAAATAGAGAAATGCATGAACGAAACAAGACTACACTGCAGCTGTAAGCTTTATTGTGTCATCTGCTTTTAAAATAACAGTGATTATAAGATTTATATAAAGCCAAAGTGGCTGATGCAGTTATACTTATTTTAGGAGAGATACATTTTAAGGGTAGTGGTAGGAAACAAACACATGTATGAGCAACTATTTCTATAGGCAAATAGTTGATATCAGTTTGAAAATGTGGATATGGTTATGCCGGTATTTAATGGATATAAACTGGACATTAGCATCAGAGAATCCATCTTTTTTTTTTTTCTTTCTCTATATCATCTGGTAAGTTAGTTAAATAATACCACATGTAAACTGTACTGTACTTTAGACAAACATCTTCTTGTGGCGTTTGGGAACTCTTGCGTTATAGTCAGACATGCATGGGCTACATGACCTTTCTATAACTGGCAAACAATGAAAGCATTCTGGAAGCATTCACGTGTCACTTGCCAGATGCCATTCTCCGACACCATGGTGCAGCCTGTGCCCTGGATGGATTTGTCCGGCTGCCCGTCTCCCCACTTGGTAAAGCTCAAAGATTGGTTTTTCATATCAGTCTCAAAGTTCCCCTCCGCTTTTTGGTTGTTGACACTGATCCAGGCTGTTTTGAAAACATCCCCAAACACTTCAGTCAGAGCGATGTTTTCCTCATTGTTCTGGGGCAAAGCCAGATCTAAGCCTTGTTTGGAGCAGAAGTCAACGGCAGTGGAGAAAGAGTCTCTTTCCTTGTTGGACACAAAATATTTCTTACCAACTTTACGCACAAAGTTGTAGTTTATAGCTGGAGAAAGAAATAAACGAATAAATAAACAAAGTGGAACCAGTGCAACCAAAACCCAATGCACTAAAATTTGAAAAAAAACAGTGTTTTGCATTTTATTCTTGAAATTCTGATTCGATTGAAATTCTGATTGTTCTCACATGTATGAATTTGAGAAAATTGGCCTTGATTATGATACTTACCCTTCTCTAACTTAGCAAGGTTTTCCTTTAAAGTGTTGAGGTCCTCGCAAATGGAAATGGTGGCATCTGGATCAAACAGATCAAGTTTAGTTAACAAACTTTGGAACAGTTTGGGGCTCACATCTGCATCTGCTCTTCAAGTTTACAGTGTTTACAGTCAATTTTACATATTGCCTCATAATTTAAGCAATTTAATTAAGCAAATTTGCTGGTTGCAGTTTGCCACTTTGCACTTTGGGAAATTGGAACTGGCATCCTTTATTCTGGGGCAGCACGGTGGTGCAGTGGTTAGCACTGTTGCCTCACAGTAAAAAGGTTCTGGGTTTGATTTCTGGGCCTGGGGCTTTTCTGTGTGGGGTTTTCATGTTCTCCCTGTGCCTGCATGGGTTCCCTCCTGGTTCTTTGTCTTCCTCGCACAGTCCAAAGACATGCAGGTTTAGGATAACTGGTGAGTTTGAGCATGGATGGTTGTATGTCTCTATATGTTGGCCCTGCAATGGACTGGCGACCTGTCCAGGGTGTACCCTACCCTTGGCCTATGTCAGATGGGATTGGATGGATTTTTAAAAAATATACGTACATTATAAAAATTGAGTCTACCTTGATTGCATATGGTTTGATGTCCAGGTTGTCCAGGTTGTCCAGGAGATCCAGGAGTTCCAGGAGTTCCAGGAGGTCCATGAGGTCCAGGAGGTCCAGGAATTCCTGGAATTCCCTGTACTCCTATTTCACCAGAAGAGGAGGAAACAAATATTAAACAAGACTATGGCAAATGTCATGCCAACGCAGCTCACGCTAAGAGCTAAGTGAATTATTCTTACTCTTGTGGTGAAGTTGATAATACCTAACTTTACTACCTGGTAATCCAGGTGAACCTCTTTCCCCAGGCAACCCACGGTCCCCTTTGGGACCAACGGGACCAGGAGGACCAAGAAATATAATGTTGTCAATAGGCGACATCAGGCAGAAGATACAGAATAAGAGAAGCAGCTTCATCTTCTCAGTGAAGAACTGAAAACATATATTAAATATAGTTAATAAATTCATCAAGTTAATAAATGAATCACATTTTCTGGGCACATATCAATATGAGATATTCAAAACAACTATGCAACTAAATACATACAAAAATTTGTTTAACTTTTTTTTTTTTTTTTTTTTTTTTTGATTTTTCTCAGTTTTTTAATACCGCTACACATTTCCTGTATTTTCTAGTTGTATTCTAATAAACAGACTGAGAAATAATTATATATGGTCATTATAGCATTGCTAAAACAACAAATCTAAGGGTGGCCTAAGACCTTTGTACAGTACTGTATTTTACAGAAATAAAGTAAAGTAAAAATTACATTGTAAAGTTGTTGAAAATAACACAAAATCAACTACAAAAAAAGTGAGGAGCAGAAAAGACCTTACCCACTTGCTGGTTGTGCTGCTGCTTCTATTGAGTGGAGCTCAAGTATGAAGATCAGGCCCAGAGTAAACAACAGATGCATTATCTCATTTGAGATATCACGCTGAAAAGAGTCCAAAACCTTCCTTTTTTAAAACAACTTATCCTGTAGAATGTACTCATGGAAAATATTACCACATATTAAAATCATTTTTTTTATATTAAAAAAAAAGTTTAACAACCCTTTTCCTGATCCAGGCCAAAGAGGATTGGCGCTGTCTGCTGTTATTACAAACAATATTTTGCTACAGTGTTTTGCCTTTGACCTCCACATTGGATGTGGTGTCATTTATCCATGAGTGCATTGACAAGTGAAGAGTTCTTACCAAAAAGCAGTTATGTGATTAGAGCAAGTTACAACACTTTCATTAAGGAGTGTGGGTCAGTTAACATAGTATAGGATAGACATGGAAATACATTTATGTTTGGCAATGAATGGCTGATTCATGTTATTATCAAGGCAAAAGTAAAAGTATCTTACATACCAATACATATTGCAAGACCAACCAATACATTTTCAATTGTTTTTGTATCATGATGAATTGAATTTCAGTATATTTTCCCATTCATAGAATATTGATTATTAGTTTAATTGTCTCTGTGTTAAGTATTTGGAGCTGTGATCTGGTGTTAAACAACTTACCCACTGGTCCTAACATCTTTTTAAATTGATTTTGAAGACATACAACTATTTTGGTTAATTTTCACATCAGTGACAAACTCTCTATCAAATACATATATAACATATCATAATGGACCATTGGACCATGGCCATTGGACCCTACAATTCTCAGTTGAAAGTGTGTTTTCTGTGCAGCAGCAGGGCAGCATGACAAGGGGGGTGTTGACTGACAAGACAATGGCAGAGGATTTAGTGTAAAAGAAAAAAGCGGTGATTTTGCAAAATTGCTGATATAAATTCCTTGCCAAAAGTGAACCTGCTCCCATTAATGAGGCAACCTTGTCAATCCTGACAAACTTTGTCTGATGAATGTGGCATCCCAGTGCTGAAAAGCTTTAATGTGTCTTCATGATTTCCCAGTACCTGCAATATATGTGGTAAATATGTAAACACGTTTGGTATGGATTTGATCTACCTGCTTCTTAGATATCAGGTCCTTTATTCTAATCTTTATTGCATTTCTTTTTCACATCCATACATGATACATTCAAATCATTGTATGGATGTGAAGTCATCGTGTAAGTTTTAACCTTTTCAACAGATAACTGAGCTCAGCAGACAAGCAACTAAAATATTAAATGAGACTATATTAAATATTAAATATGAGACTGAGACTCTGAATTAAATGAGACTATTTCACTGTAGTGCGCTTTATTGTGACACACATCATACTTAAAGAATCCAGCATTATCTTCTATACATACATGTATATCTGCGCAACAGTAACAGGGATTAAGATCTAGCCTTTGGATAAACTTGTACCATATTAATGTAAGGATTAAATGCATTATAATAACCTTTAGACATGTATCCCTTTATATTAAGCTGATGGCAATTTAACGTCATTCTCTTAAGTCACTTTCCTGCAAAGTTGTGACGTCAATCTGAAAAGGTTGGACATAGTAATATTTCTCTCTTTCAACACAACACAAGCACTTCATGTCTCAGGAGAGATTTTTGTCAACACTTTTCTCTGCCTCCCTTTGCATTTAAATAACACTGACAAGGGATCTGACATCTTCCTAGAGCTGACAAATGATGTAAGCATTCTGGAGGCATTGAGGTGTCACTTGCCAGATGCCATATTCTGACAGCATGGTGCAGCCTATATCTTGGATGGATTTGTCCGGCTGCCCTTCTCCCCATTTTGTGAAGGTCAGAGGTTTGTTATTCAGATCAACCTGAAAGTTCCCTTCTGCTTTTTGGTTGTTGACGTTGATCCAGGCTTCTTTGTACATGTCCTTGAATATTTGAGTCAACACACTGTTCTCCTCTTCATTCTGGGGCAAAGCCAGCTCTAAGCTTTGCTGGGAGCAGAACTCAACAGCCCTGGAGAAAGTGCCTCTGTCCTTGTAGGACACAAAGTACTTCTGACCAACTTTTCGGACAAAGTCATAGTTCATAGCTGAAAGAAGAAAACAGTACAAACATCAAACATTATCATCAGTTTTGTCCCTCTCACTCTCAAGCTCTTTTTAGTTTTTAATAGTGAAAGTGAAATTTGGCATTTGGTCACAAAATAATCTAAACTCAAGCTCCACTCACTAAGGCGATTTAACATCCACTTCAAAGATTTCTCTGAGCTTTCAGCTGTATCTCCAAGTATTGCTGAAAATAATTATCATACACAGGAAGACCCAACAGCAGGGTCCACATTTTTCTAAGATTATTTGCTCAATAAACTAAATCATCATAAGGATGCAATAGACCCCAAAAGTTTCATTTGGAAATTCAGTAGCTTACAAAATTTAGGCTGTGATCTCACTGGTTGCGTGGTGCAGTTCCAGTCTTTTTAAATGAATTTCTGATTTATTTTTGACAGAAAATATCACTGTCTCCACATGCAGCTAAAATTGTAAAAAAAAAAAAAAAAAAATTTTAAATAATTAACTTTTTAATTAATAATAAACACGTATCAGACTCAGCCTTGAGACAGAGACTATGGTGAAAAGTTTTTTGTAATGTTGCTGGTATGATGTGTCACGTCATGACTAGATTTGTTGTGGCGGTGGCACCTGAGACGAGCATCTCACACAGGCAGTGTCTCCGCTGTAACCCGTTAACATGAGACAATCCGCAGCCCCCAAGCTCACATGACACATCCAGTGTGTTCCCAGCCTTATGCTGTTATCATTAATTATTACAGTTTTTTTTACTCACCATCTAAATGCACTACATGTAACACTCCTTTGTTAGCTTTGAATGAGATACTCACCCAGCTTCAATTTAGCAATTCTCTTCGTCAAGGCTTCAGTGTTCTGCTGAATAGAACTAAAGGGATCTGAATGAAACACAAAATTCAGTCACCAAACTACAGCTGTGTACAAGTGTAAATAGAGTCCCCCGTTGCCAATAAAAGGCCTCATTTCAATGTTGATTTTCATTTCTCTTATTGTCCCTTTTTACCTAACACTGCAATTAAGAGTGAGAGCACAGTGCAGAGGTCGATACAATAACGTAAATGCACCATACGCAAGCAATTCAAAAGGTTTCCAAAATTCACAGCTTGGTTCATGGTTTTGGATTGGATCATTGGACGGTTATTTATAATTATTCTTCCCTGGTTTTGCCAATTTCAACATGCTTTTCGTTTATTTGACATAAAAATTTAACAACAGTTTGCTTTAACAAGATTCTGGTTAAAACACTTTTTCATTGTCAAATCTTAATTAAAAGAAAAGGTTTTACAATTATTGCAAACAAGAAAAGAAGCGTTCATATATTTGTAGAATAATGCCACATTATGGAGTAAAGCAGTGACTTATTAATGGATTTTGCCCTTTTGAATGTGCATGGAGAGGGTTTTTGCACTTCCAACACACACACTGGGATGATGTCTTCTTAAATAGTTAAACTTATTGGGAGTATTGCTGCTAGCACAAGCCTCACATGCTTTTTTCCCCCATCATTGTCATAGATAATCCTCTAACTGTTCTTTTCCTTTTCTCATAGCCTATTACAAGGAACCAAGCAGTTCATAGATGCCCTCAACTGTGAATAGCAAACCAAATGTGTCATTCCACCCCTGGTTATAATGACAATGGTGGATGATACTAAAGGCCGACTAAATATAGTAAAGATATCTAATATGTAAGTCCAAATTCGAAAACAGACAAAAGGATTGAATAATAAAGTTTAAAAACTAGACTTTCAACTAACTTTGTTACTTTAACTTAGTTGAATCAAATGCCTCTTATGACTATGAACATGTGCTCATATTCTCTGAAATGACCTAGTTCAGCAACATAAAATCCTCAGAAACTCACATAAAACAAATAATTCTGTCAAATGCATATATTCTATAAATTATATAACCTTTTCCACATATTATAATAGGTCCCTCTTGTCCATCTCGTCCAGGTGGTCCCTTAGCACCAGCTGGTCCTTGAGGGCCCATTCTCCCTGAATTGTGGATAAACAGACATCAAAGACATTAGCAGATCTGTGAGGATGAAATGCCTAGGGAACATCAGAAATACAAAGAAAATGTTTGATGAATGAAAACAGACAAGACAGTATTACTGATCTATTAGTGGGACAAAAACTTCAAAGTTTGGCCTGAAGGTGGCACCAGAGGAAAGGTTATGATGTTTCCTTAGTTAAAAGGCTATATCCTTTATGCACATGAAGGTTTACAGAGATTTGAATGCCTGTCTTATTCTATACATCTCAGCGCCACAGTGACAGTAGAGAGCAGGTAACAGAACTTAAAAAAAAAAAAAGTGTGAAAGATTCTGAGATGTGCTGTAAGAAAACACACATATAGATGGTACTTCATCTCTGATGTTTTTGAGAGAGTGATTTTACACAGAAAATGTGACAGCAGTCTATGAGTGTATCAAAGTTGTGCAAACTTAAGGTGACCATGTGGAGACACAGCATCGTATATAACATTTGAAACATTTGTGTATTTGCAAATGTGGATCCTTATTTTCTGCTGCACAAAATAAATCACTGGAAAGGCCCACACTTCATCTCTAGAAAAAAAAGTTAATCAATAATCAGTAACTGCCTAGTAGCTTGATCTACCAAAGCCTCATATTTTAAATTGGAATCTTACAAATTGAAAGTAAAGGATGAAATTACCACTGAAGATAGAAGTGAGGCATGTGTCAGTGCTCACATGCAAATAATTATTACTAAGTTATGCCATTTTTGTGATTTTTGTGTTAAAAAATGGAAACATCTATTATTAATACAATCTCAAAATTAAAGCATAAGGCTCTTATCTTGGTATAGCTTTAAAGTATATGCCAAGTAAAGCTATTCATTCCTCTGAAAATAAATAAATAAATGTTGATATCTGGGTATAAAAACATGACACACAGTATGGAAAAGAGAACATACATTTTGAGAGTGTTGATGAAGAAAACTTTAAATTTTCCAGTCCCAGGAATCTAATTGGAAATTAAGAACTGGGTCATGCTTGAATGTAGATGCAATGCTATACTTTACAAGATATATTGCCCTTTTAAGGGTTAAAATGAAGAGGGTGGAGGCAACAAGAACAAACCTCAGAGAAGAAAAAGTTTTTTTTTTACTTATTCTTGGAATATGATTGTGTCAGTTGTGTCAATAATACTCACCTGGTGGTCCTCGTGGCCCCGGTACTCCAAATGGCCCTGGTGGCCCAGGTGCCCCTAGTCGCCCTGTTGGCCCTTGTGGCCCTCGTGGCCCAGGTGGCCCTGGTGGTCCTGGTGGTCCTTGTGGCCCTGGTGGCCTTATTTTTATGACCTCTGAAAAACCAGTAACCTGAGTGCGGCGACTAGGAGCCATCAGGCAGAGGATGCAGTGGAACAGAAACAACCTCATCCTGTGAATGGAGATCTGAAATATCATTAATCATTTTCCTTTTGACAGGTTCCAGCTGAATTATTTTTTATCTTTCCTCTATTCTTTACAGCGACAATGAATTCAAAGATGTTCACAAATTATAACAGTAACAAATAACAGTTACTATTATTATTATATTGGAAATTGCAAGCCTTCAGTAGTTTATTCTCTGTTTTAAACATTTAAACATATATACACTATATTTCTATATTTCAGTACAGCCAGTATAGAGTAAAGTTACTCAGAATATGTCAGTTATGTTAATCTAGCATCATTAGTGATAAACAGGTAAAAACTCACAGTATATACGAGGAGGGATCTAAGTGTGCTGCTTCGTTGCTGCTTCCAAACAGAAGTGGTGGAGTAAATAGTCAAAGTCGGATATATGAGAGATCCAGTCCAGAGGAAATGAAAAGCAGGTGAAAAGTCTTTTCATGGGATACGACACTAAAAAGAGAACCAGAGATTTGCTCTGGTTTGAGGACACAGAGCAACAACAGATCCTTTTTAAAAGCATTTCCTCTTCATCCACAGATAACATTTAAATATTTATTGATTCCTTTTATATCTTCTGACAAGAGACCTCTGCCAGTTTTAACTTGGATATATACCTTTCTAAGCAGCCATAGCTCATCCATCTATGGATTTACATAGTTGAAGTCTGATTATCACTGAGCATATTAAATGGAGAAAGGAGGTCTTAGAGCATTGTTCAAACATTAATCAGCACAACAACAAAAAATCTTACCATTTAAATCTACAGTCCAAGGTGCAAAAGAAAGATTTTTTCATCACTGTAAGAATTTTCACTTTTCAGTTTCAAGCTGATTTCTAGAGGGCACACTGGGACTGATCTTACTGGTGTGGCAGGACCAACAAACTAATGACAACAAAAGTAAAGCAAAGAGAAACAAATAGCAAAGATTTTGAAATTAGCGTTTAGAACTGATCGCTTATGTTGTGTTCAAGTGCCAAATCTAGGAAAAAGTACCTGCATGATTTTACAGAGCCCTCAGTGTAGTAAATATGTAATATGTCGAGCATACTCAGAGTCTGTCCATGTTGCTCAAAAGACACCATTATGTGACAGAAGTACTTTTAGAAATAACAGGTTTTGCCTTTTTAGTGTGTTTCAACATGTGGATAATTATTTTTACCAACCCTGTAAGCCGTTTTAGTTCACTTTCAGCAGATATGTTAGCTAAGAGCTCATCTTGACCCTTGAATGAATGAAATGAGACTGCTTTATTGCTCTACACTTTATTCTGTCTTGTTATTACATATGTAAATTGTCCTTCCTTTGTCTGCTGTAATCACTTGTCATCTGTGCAACAATAATAATGTCATGCTAATGATGCAGTTAAAAATGTCTTTAGTAGGGACTAAGATTGATCACATGGATTGTGGCTTTGCGTATCATTAACAGGTGAAAAAAATATATTGAAGAAGAGTGGCTCCTAAAGCAGGAAGTTGAAAGGGTTTCCATATAATTGTCAGCAGAGTAAGAATACATTTCACATCAATATCCTTAACTGAGCACAGTAGGAGAGTTCATTTGGTTTCAATTTTTTTGGAATCAAGAGTTATGCAATACTTCACTTATTCAAAACTCAAGACAGATCCAATTAATGAAAAAAGGCAGCGGATACAAGACTTTAATATAACTGACAGATGATATAAGCATCCTGGGAGCAATCGTGCATCACTTGCCAGGCACCATTTTCTGACACCATGGTGCAGCCTGTATGCTCAATGGATTTGTCCGGCTGCCCCTCTCCCCATTTGGTAAAGGTCAGACGATTGCCATTCAAGTCGTTCTCAAAGTTCTCTTCTGCTTTTTTATTGTTGACATTGATCCAGGCTGTTTTGTAAATGTCCCCGAAGAACTGAGTCAGTGCGATGTTCTCCTCCTCGCTCTGGGGCAAAGCCAGATCTAAGCCTCGTTGGGAGCAGAATTCAACGGCCTTTGAGAAAGTGCCTCTCTCCTTGTAGGACACAAAGTATTTCTTAGCAACTGTCTTCACAAAATCATAGTTTATAGCTGAAAGAAGAAAATGGTATGCATCAGGAATTAATGAAGAGGAGAACAAGCCACAAACATTATCACTGTTTTTGTCCCTCAAGCTATTTTCAGTCTTTTACAAAGTGAAATTTGGCATTTGGTCACAAAATAATCTCTACTCAAGGTCCACTCACTAGGTTTTTTGGAACTTTAGTCAGGTGGTGACAAGTGGTTGTATAAAACCCCGATCAGTTATAACCTTATGACCACCACTAATATTGTGTAGGTCTCCCTTTTGCCACAAACCAGGCCTGACCTATCGAGGCCTGGACTCCTCTAGACCTCTGAAGGTGAGCTGTGGTATCTGGACCAAGACGTTAGCAGCAGATCCTGAAGCTGTGAGGTGGAGCCTCCATGGATCAGACTTTGTCCAGCTCATCCCACAGATGCTGGATTGGATTGAGAACTGGGGAATTTGGAGCCAAGTCAACACCTTGAACTAGTTGTTGTTCCTCAAACCTCCTGAACCACTGTTGCAGTGACAGGGAGCATCATCCTGCTGAAAGAGGCCACTGCCATTAGAGAAGACTGTTTCCATGAAGGGGGGGACTTGGTCTGAACAAAGTTTAGGGAGGTGGGACATGTCAAAGTAACATCCAAATGAATGTCAGGACCCAAGGTTTCCCAGTAGAACATCACACTGCCTCCACCAACTTGCCCTCTTGACATAATGCATCCTGGTGCCATGTCTTCCCCAGGTGAGAAAGACACACACACCCAACCATCAGACCAGACCACCTTCTTTTTGGACACCCTGACCAGTCTGAGGCTACATAGCCCGATACGCCTTGGCCCCATATGACCCTGTGACTGGTCCTTCCTTGGACCACTTTCGGTGACACTGAGCACTGCAGACTGGGAACATCCCACAAGAGCTGCATCCTGCCATCTTCTGCTCTTCACTACATACTGATCAATTATTTTCCTTCCTCCATTGTCCTCCTCACTGGCTAGATGTTTTTTTATTGATCTTTTTTTATTGCAAGTAGCTGTTTATTATGGTGTCATGTTTACTAAGATGCTTGTATATTTCTTATGTAACAATCATACATGTAAACACAATGGGCAATATCAAGCTCAGCAACAATGATCCAGGTTATTATAGACTCTGTTTAGATTATTTGTGTTCCTAGATTTCCTTTCCCTAACACAATAATGTGGTAAAAATACATGAATAAAGTTTTGTCCTCCTCTAAATGAGATTAATGGAGAACACTGTGATTTGCATTTTACTGAAGTATGTTTTAAACATCTCACTAAACCCACATAAAACAAACACAAGAGGTGAGAAATATAAAGGGACATAAGTTGTACAAAGAGTTGTTGTCCTTGAAAAGGATACTTACCCACTTCTAACTTATCAGAGCTCTTCCTTAAGTTTTCAAGGTCTTGGTCAATGAAGGCAAAGATCTCTAGAGCAAACAGATTACAAAGTTAAAGTAGTTTGGCGCTCAAAGCTCTTGGATTGTGTACAAATGTGCACTCTTTTCTGGTTCAGAAGCCGGTCTGGTTTTAGCCAGGCTGAAACTTTGTGTGTGAATGACAGTATTGGCCTCTCAGTCCACCACTTTGGTCCAGAATGAAATTTCACAACAACCATTGTTTGAATTGCCATGAAATTTAGAAAACAAAGTCATGTTCCCCACAGGATAAATCCCAGGGCTGGATAAACAAATCAAATTTCTGATTAATTGTGATTTTTGAATGATCTGCTATCAACTGGTCTTTGCACTTGTACCTTTCCCAGTAAATGTGTGTGCATTGGTTGCTTGTGGTTCGGTTAGAGCAGCTTGATGTGCAAAATGTTCACAACATGCACCAACAGATTATTTGAAAAAAATAATGTAAATGATTGCTGGCTATTTGTGCTGCCATGAATCACAACAGTGTGCCATGAATAATTAGTCTGTCTGAGGATGAATTATAATATCACTGATCCTCAGCCACTTAATGTAAGTCGTCTTTAGTTTAGGGTTAAATGTGTCCAACATGGTAAACATTATACCTGCTACACTTTGTGCTAGTAATGTTAGCATGTTCCCATGCTGACATTAGCATTTAACTCATTTAATGGATGTCAGCAAAAGTCTCCGTAGTAACCAAATCACCTTTGCCACACATTGCAGGTTTACCAGGTTCACCAGGTTCTCCAGCGGATCCTTCTGGTCCTAAAAAAAAAAAAAAACGAGACCACTTTTCTATTCTATAAAAATAGAGACAGAAAAGTGTGACTTGAATCTGTGAGTAAAGACCATGTTATGTAAAAGTTTTTATCTTCTAATGAGTATGCACATTCATTTGAATATCAGTTTTCCTTACAAGTAACAAATACATTGAGACAATCTACCCCTTTTACCTGTAGGACCTGCTGGTCCCCTTGGTCCATATGGCCCAGCTATTCCTATAGAACCCATGAGACCTTGGGGACCTACAGGACCTGGGGGACCTGTGAGACCTGGGGGACCTGGGGGACCTGAGGGACCTGGGGGACCTGGGGGTCCTGGGAAACCAAGAGACCCAGGAGGTCCATAAGGGTCACTGTAGCCATGAGACACGAGGCAGAGGAGGCAATACAGGAAGGACACCTTCATCATCTAAATTCAGGAATAAAATTTAGAAAAAATAGTTTTCACAATAATTTTGCAGGATATTCTGTTACCTGCTGGCTGTAACTTACTATTGTAACTATTGTAATGTTATTCAAAAATGGAGATGTCAATAATATTAATGAAGAACTAAACAGGACCAAAAACATAAAGAAACTCACTTGTAAAGGGGGAGTTGTCTGCTTGCTCTGCTGCTCCTCTGCTGCTGCTTCTATGCCACTTCCAAGCAAAAATGATGGAGAAAAAAGTTCAAGAATGTAACCACTTCAGTCCAGAGGAAATGAAAAGCAGGTGAAAAAGTTGCTTTATGGGGTATGACACTGTAAAAAAGCCCAGTTGTTTGTTTTTTTTTTTTTTATATACGCAATTCCATTAAAAAAACTTCCCTCACCCTTGCTCATGGTGACCAATAAAATTCCTTAAATCATTATAGATTTTATCTGCATTAATCCATGTTTTCCTAAGATGTGCACTAACTAATGGCCACAAAATAGCAAAAAAATAATACTATATCTAATGATAATTATCTATAGTTACAATAATATATTTTCTGATTAATTTTATATAAGCATTTTCTTGTAAGTGACAATATTTACAAATAGGGATTGTTCCATTTGGTGCCACCTAGTCCCATATTTCTTTATGCAGGACAATGACAGGACTGAAATTTGTAACTGCTTGTTCATGAGATCCAGTGGAAACATAATTTATTCAGGATTTTCCTCATGTTACTGAGAAAAGTCATCTGAGTTGTATGAAGTGTGTCAACATTACCTAACACATCCTATTCAACATTTAACATGGGCGATAAGCCATTGTATAAGTGATGGTAACGGTGCCCTGTGTCAACCAAAAAAAGTTAAATTAAGTTATGTTTACTGGATGTTTACCAAGACACATTGCATGAAGTGTCACAAAAGCATTTCCATCATAAAACAGTTTCAAAGTCTGTGTTTAAGATATTTTATATAGGAGATAGGAGATAGGAGCTATTGGTAAGTTTTTTTATTGTTACATAGTCAGCATTAACAGCAATAACAACACACTTTATTCCTTACATCCCTACTCACCAACAGTCTCCAGCTCTAGAAAGCAATGCCAATGTTAGCTCATGTTGTAAATGCTTAAATCTTGGCAGCTGTCACCACTGTGTTCAGAGGTAGAGAAAACATCTAAATGATTCCTTTAAATAAATCTTTGTTTAGATGGATGCTTGCTTGCTTATTGCCTTAATCTTTGCTTGCTAATTTATGTGTTACTATCACTAACTGTCAAGTAGTGGGGAAACGTGGAAACACAGTCACCCACTTGAAAAGACATTACTTGGTCTACTGGTCAAAAACTCCACAGGGTGTCTTATTAAATGTAGACTCCATTTGGAAAGTGGGATCTAGTGAAGTTGTTTCAATGTCTACCATTGTTTTAATCAGTACTAATGTAAAATATATTTGTTTTCCTGAAATCGAGTAGAGCTCATCGTATTTCCCACATCTCATAACTGGTCAAACTGAATATGCAGAGCCAGAAGAACAAAAAATGTGTAACTATGAAATACCGACTGCCTGTATATTTTTTGACAAGGGATGTGTGGAGTAAACACATCAGTGCTGAAAAATATTAACACATTGGTCACATTTACTGAATTGTGCAGTGTTACAGAATTTAATAAAAATAAAAAAATAAATAAAAAATCTGGTTCATATCTTAAATAATCAAAAATAAAAAATTATGTAACAGACACATCATATTTATATTTTATACAGATGTTGTATAAACCAACACCCAGATTCTTGGAAGACATGACACAGGAAGCTGAGACCGAGGCATTTGTTCTGGTTGCAGCAGCTCAGTTCTCACATTCAACAGCTTGAGGCTTAAACAAGTTCATACAGTGTTAATACACTACAATACTACATTTTTCGAACCCTTGAAATTGCATGATGCACTGTTCAATGATTTATGAAACAGACATTTTTATTGACAGATGAAGCTTTGCTTTTGAAACAACTGCTGTGATACAGGTCTTACAACAGGAAACTTGAATTCAATAGCAAATTAGCATAAACATTACACTCGACCTAAAATTGTCATCAAAAAAAGATGGATGAGTTCCACAGGCTTCTCTAACACTCTAACTTACCTGAGGAAGTAAATAAGAAGATATAAATTGTGCCATGAGCATAAAGCAAAGAATCACATCAGCAGGCAACTTGTGCAGTATTTTTCCATAGTTACTTAATATACATTTACATTGCATGTGACCTAGCCATAATAATAATGAAAATGAGGACCATCATGCAAGGCAGGACTGTGGCCCAGATGTTGAGACAGCGTGCAGTGGAGCCACAGTGCTGTTTAGCCTGGCGCGCTGCCCTGCTATTAAGTGCAAAAATATCACTTCTGTAAACATTATGAGATGATTTTGTAAGTAAGTGCAGATAAATGTCTTGAAAATATTGTTTTGCCATATTCTGAACCAGAGTTTTATTTGTGTACCAAAGCATACTCTTCGTTGAAGTGGTCACCAACAAATGTCCCCAAAGAACCTTGGACATAGGATGTGACAGGTAACATGTCATTGTCGCCCTGTTCAGGAAAGGTCAGAGCAGCTCCCTCCACCTCTTGCAATAACAACATTTAAAGTAACCTCTTGGAGCTAAATGCTAACAGCACAATGCTAATGTTTAGCAAGTAATTTATTCCATTTTTGCAGCATTTCTTATTCAGCACTACACATCTGCTGTGGAAACTCAGGTCTTTTGGAGTACAGGGGGCCCTGCTGAAGACCTTTTTGGACACTGTGGTGGCATCAGCCATCATTCATGGTGTGGTCTGCTGGGAGAGCAGCATCTCTGCTGCTGTTAGGAAGAAACTGGACAAACTGATCAAGAAGGCCAGCTCTGTACTGGGGTGCCCCCTGAAGCCAGTGGAGGTGGTGGGCGGGAGGAGGATGATGGCTAAGTTTTCATCCTTGATGAAGCACAACTCCCCCCACCCCCTGCAGGACTCTGCGGGAGGTGGGAGGACCAGGACTCACTGGTCTGCAGAGTTCTTTCAGCTTAAGGCTGCTCCACCCCAAGTGTGGGAAGGAGCACTACCACAGATCACTCCTTCCTGCAGCCATAAGACTGTACAACCAGCTCTGCCTCAGCTCAGCTCTCTGAGCAGACAAAGCAGCAGAGGGACCAGATGATGTGGCTCAGAGGTGACATTCACAGCGGTGTACTGAACCACTGTCAATCCTCCAGCGAAGGGACAGCTTCAGCCTGATAACCCAGAGGATTCGTCGCTGGGAGCTCAACAGTAGTTTGGAGAGGCATGTGTAAGAACCTAAGTGTCAGTTCTCTCAGTGCCTGGGTTTTTGAGACCCTGCCTGCCCAGTTGGTGCTCCAGCCGTCCAGCTAGTGGCATGGCTGCAGGAACGGCAGCACTGGTTGTGGAGCCACCACTTTGGTCCAAGCAGCACTATTTCTGGATGGATACTCTGAAATTTTATTTATGTTCACCAGAGGATGAATCCCCATGACTTTTGCTTTTGCAGCAGTAGCATGTCAAAAAAAATAAATAAAAATTTACTTAATGGATTGATACAAACATTAGCTGGATTCAGTTTGAATTGTAAAATAATTTGGCAATTTCCTTACTTTTCCTACACCACAAGTAAAAATTTTAATTTAGTTTATGTCCAAATAACTACAGGACCAGAGACTGTCTATAAAAGTGGACTTAAGTTCCAGGACTGTAAAGTGAAGCCAATGCTGAAGTGCCTTAAACATAGTAAACCTTTTATCTAATGACCATGAGGGGGCAACTCCACCTGTTGCAAGTCCAGTTGTATTGAAGTGTGAAATGGGAAAATGGCCCCACTTCTCACTGAATCTACTACCTCACTAAACATTTTCCTAACGACTTTATGTTCGCAGTTTCTAGTTTCAAGTCTTTTTCAATACCACATGATGTTCTTTTTTTTTTTAACTATGGTCCCATTTGGAGGAAAATAGACCATAAAGCAGGGGATGAATTAGGGCGTGGCTACTGTGATTAACAGACAGCACCACAAACAGCGACCTGCCTGACAATCATCATAGAGTAAAGAGCAGGTCAGATCCACCCCTCACCCCAATATGATTTCTTCTGGTTTCAAAAAAACCAAGATGTCAACAAACAAACTCGAGGCAGTTCACAAACCAATGAGTGACATCACAGTAGGTTGCCACTTGGACAAGACAACACTAACTGTGGAAAGAAAAGGGGGAGTTGTTCTCAGTTGAAAACATTAAATACATAAATGGATCAATGGTGGGGGCCACATAGCTCCACATACTCTAACATTTTACGTAAAATTGGCATTCAGTTTTTTTTAATAGGACTAAGTACTAAAACGTTATACTTCTAACTGTAGATAGTGTTCTGAATTTTTATGTACAACTGAATGGGTTTGAGATACATGCTTGGTCTTGGTAGGGGTGTTGAAGTGCAATGAGAAACATCTAGGTCAGAGAGAAGCTGGTGGTTGTGGTTCAGAAGATGGTTATGTGTTAGTGTGCTAGGAAATTACAGGGGTGGGGTTGATTCTGAACAAACATTCAGACATACAGACAGAAAGATACAGAACACACAGAAAGCTCTGTCGTTTTAGCAGGAAATCCAAATTAAATCAGTTGTCCTGCCATTTCATCAAAGTCAAATCTCATTTCACACACTGTGGTGAAAGCCGGGCCAAGACACAAACGTGATCTAAAACAACAACTAGACCACAGGGACAACAGGGACACATGAAAACCGCGGAAAAGCTTTAAATTACAAATTAATGCAGGCAGTAAGTACACGTCACATCTGACTGGTTCACAACTTGAACATTATTTTATTTATTACATTCAGTTCAAGACTATTTGACAGTTTACAAATATACAATAGTAGTTTAAATGGATAATTCATATTGGACGGTGATGTATTTGTCTTTGATCCTGTTGGGGAGCTTTTTGGATTCACAGGATGAAAGTCACTTAATTATAAATTTAAACTAACTCAGCCGGAAAGAAGCAGATTCCACTCATAACGTTGTGACAATCTCTAATATAGCACTAAAGAAAGCCCAGGAGGCCACTACCACCAATACCACTTCAGATCAGAACTTCATATCACTGTAGATTTACTGCCAATTTACATCTTCTTACATTATTTTACTATTTTCACTAATGAACAATCTATTTTTTTTCATATGAACAAGTGTTTACTTTGTCCAAAAAGGAACTGGATAATGGTTTATTTTAGATTGATAGTTAAAGTGTTTTGTTGCGTTTTGTAGTTTTTGTACAAAAAAGGCACAGAAGACGGTTTTTTAACTGCATTAACTGAGGAGATTTCTTATTTCTACTATCTGGAATTGAAATATTCTCCTTTCCATTATTTATTATTATCTGTTGTGTATTGTCAAAACTATTATCCACACAGAAAATAAAATGCTATGATTAGCAAAGCCACAAACTAATCCTGCATAACAAATCCAGGTATCCAGGGATTTTGAACGGCGGGATTTATTTTCTTTAAATCCTTAGCAAATAAAAATATTTGGATTATAACAACATAGTAGTATAGACACAACCTGAGGAATTATTGGTAACAATGGTCACTCTTTAAAACTACTTCACAACAATTCATGTTATGCTAATTCTGAAAAATCTTTAAATTACTTTCAAGGCCTTATGTGTTAAAAAGCATGTTCTGTTTTTGTTTTTAAAAAAAAAAAAAAAAACAAAAAAAAAAAAAAACTATTGTTCAATCAACACAATTTTACCTCATCAGGCTTTTGATCACGGGTCTCTTGAATATTACCAGCTTTGAGAATCACTTGTTTGGGTTGAATGAAAATGAACTAAAACCCAACCCTGACAACACAAGGTTAGTATTTCAGTCTTATCAAATAATGTCTGATCTTGTTACTGGTACTAGCAGTTGTGATCACAGAAGTACATTTGTTGTCGGAGAAATGAGGAGGGCTGCCCCTGACGGACATTTAAGGCATCACATCTTGGAGGACGCAGCGATGGCCGAGGCTCCTGGACGGCTGTAAACACGCACAGTTGAGCTCTAAGGAAAACAAAGTGGAAAATACAGAAAGATGGGATCAGTTATTTTAATACACAGAATGAGGCCAGCACAACAATGAACAATTCATGAAACAAAAAAACCTGCTGTCTATCATGAATTAACACATTTTTTAATTTCTTTTTAGTTTGATCTCATCATGAGGCAAAATTGTATCAGAAGTTCAGCAATGTCTTAAATAGCTGCAATTTTGTCACTTCACCTTTGTTTAAAGAGGTTGTTTCATGTTCATAAAAAATATATTATTACATTATAATATATTTACATTATAATATATTTATGAATCCTGTGAGTGAAATCATTCTTGGATCCAAAACTTGCAACAACAACATTTAAAGTAACCTCTTGGAGCTAAATGCTAACAGCACAATGCTAATGTTTAGCAGGTAATTTATACCATTTTTGCAGCATTTCTTATTCAGCACGACACAGAGTACAGCTGAGACTGATGGGAATGTCATTCGTTTTTTTTTTAAAGTCTGGGACTTTTTGAGGAAATCAAAATGTTCATGTTCAGCCTGTGGAGAACATGAATGCCTTTATACAATCATGATGGTACATAGTCAAAGTCATGATGGCACTAGATCATTAGGATTCATTCTTTGGGGACCATGGATGTTTCTAATTGTGCCCCTAATATTTATTTGAAGATTCACTCTGAACTGCGTGGTGGTGGATGGATGGACTGATGAGCTGAACACAGGAGGGTCACTGGAGTACTGCTTGAATTTGAACTGTTCAGCTGGACTGGGACTGTCTTTACCTTCTGGGCCTCCGCATTGTACTTGTTCAGAAGGGTCTGAACCCTGTTTCCGTAGTCTGGATGAATAGCCTTCAAGTTCTCGACCTGCAGGAAGAACCAGACAATGAAATTTAAAAAGGCAGTGAAAATGCATCAGCTCCTCATATACGTTAACTACCAGCTTAATTAGACATACACCAATCAGGCTTTGAATCAGAAGGTGATAACAGTTCATGGATTGATGGTTTTGTCTGTATTGTAAGTGTTAATCGCTATTATATTTTTAATAGTTTATCTATTGACTTGATTTCTTTTTTAGCCGTTTAATGTGATGGTGAAAATGTACTTAAGCACTGAAGCCAAGGTCTCATTTAGGGTTAACAAAGTTTCTAACATACTTTTGTGCAAAGTGGAAAACTAACCTGTCCACAATGCAAGCTGAAAGATTTTGCACAAAGCCAGATGGGGTTTATGTGCCTGTGAGCTGTTGGCAGAGGAGGCATGAAACTAAAAGGTGTGATTGTGTCATCTGGACCATAGTTGAATAACTTGGTTATTTTGCTTCTGTTGCACATTTACATTAAAAACACGCAAGATTAAATTTTTGATCCCATTTTATTTTATTTAATTACCAAGAATAAAAATTTCTTAAAAATTCTGTCATAATTATGCACATGATACTAAACATTACATATCATTTTCCCATCACAACCTTTTGACCTGTTGAAAAACCGATCGACCAGATTGATAACCCCACGTCCCATAACTGTCAATGACTAACGTCCACAACAAAAAGAAACTTCGTATTGCCTGTGTAATACAGCTTGGGCGACATAGAAAACGCTTAGACCTCCTCTGTTTCTCACTGTAGCGAGATCAAAGATCACTGAAGATTTATCCAGGTACCAAACTGTCAGTAACTAATTGTGGGACTAATTATCAGATAATCAAATATCTCTGCTTCCTTCATGTTGTTCCAGTGTTTTACTTCATCACTATTGACCTCTACCTCTAACCTTTTAAAAGTTTGTTATAAATTCTCTGAGTTATAGAAAAACATTCTTTGCCTCAAAGTCACATAACTACAGACCTCCTGAGCACAGGCACCACAATATGTTTGGAGTTTCCAAAAGCCACATCCTGTGGTTTAAATGTGCTACATCTCTGAATGCATGCAATAGATTCACCAACCTGATAGTTAAACATCATTTTTTTAAAAATACATTTGACTTAAAAAGTGATTCATCCAGGTTAAGAAAACGTTTGTCATTGCCCATTCACTCAAAAATGCCCTTGTTACAAAATGATGGACTTGGAGGACAATAAGGTGATAGACTGGTGCTTTCCCTAAGTGGATCCTACAAGGTGATGTCAACTCACCATACGCTTCTGGATGAAGAGCTGGGCTCCCTTCAAGGCCCCTGCCAGGTTCTGGCAAAGTCTCTGGCGTTCCTCTTCGTTCAGCACCTGGGTGTAGAAGGCACGCACCTGCAACCACAAAGAGACAAGCCGGCTAAGTGACACAAAATTAGATCCATTTAAGTGTCTTTCTTTCATACAGAAATGGCCGTTTTAGAAAATCTGTGGCCTTATTTAAACAAACCAGTCAGTGTCCTGTTGATATTCTGTACACACTGATGAGCTAGAACATAATGATCACTCACAGATGAAAGGCATTAAAATGGTCTTGCAACAATGGTGCAAGTCAACATGTGGGTGGCTTTGGAGGATACACAAGTTCAAAAGCCTTTAGGTGAAAGCAGCAACAGCTGTGTTTATTTCCCCATGAGGGAAACAAAACATGTACATATCACAATATATTATGGCAAACATGTTAGCAAACAGCTGTCTATATACACATCAGGCAAAATGGGCAGGAAATGTCTGAAAACAGCTGACAAACCAGCTGTGTCCCAGTCTCTGTAGAGCTGAGGAGATCTTGTGGGCCTTTTGTCTGTTCACCTTAATGTTCTGCGTAGCTGCACGCACAGTGTGGCACAGATGGCCACAGAGAACATGCAGGTCAGACCGTGGTGCTACATTTACCTGGGTGGTATTATCTTCGTCTGCACTGTTGTAACGGCCCACATCTGGAGAAACACTGAACTTGGACTCCATAAACTGAGGCTGGGTTTCCGGGGCACTGAAGCTGTTGGGATAGTAGTTTGGAGCTCCACCTAGAGGCCAGACAAACCAAACACTGGTGAGTGAGAAGGAACTGGGCCACTAAGGACTGAATTCTGCAAAATACTTTACTGAGGAAACAACCAACAGAAAAGCATTAGCACAGTGACTATGTCTGATCAGTGACTGCAATTACATAATAATGCCAAATACACCAGTCATTATGGCTTTAAATGAGGCATGTACATGCACAGTATGTTAAAAGTTGTCAAAGTTCCAGATAAACGTTTACACAGTCTTTCAATGACTGATTAGTTTTTATATGTTCACACAGTCGAAACAAGATCGTTACTTAAAACTGTGTGTGTGTGTGTGTGTGTGTGTGTGTGTGTGTGTGTGTGTGTGTGTGTGTGTGACATAGAGAGCAGGTGGTCCACTAATTAATCCTCTGATTCAAAAGTCCATATGTCAATGCAGTGTAAATATAGATGTGTGTGTGAATGGAATAAGGTGACTTGTAGTGTAAAGCACTGGTAAGACTGGAAAAAGAACCAGGACAGGTAGACAGCTAGATGGATAGCTATGAGAGAGAATAAATGGCTCCACCCTCTGCCCAACCCTTGGTATTGTATAGAGGGATTAAATTAAAGACAACTATAACACAACTTCTTTAAATGTAAGAGTCTCACTGTTGTCATTTCTAATATTTTACTAAATAAAGCTCAAATAACAAAAACTAAAATCTGTCAAACCCACCTCATATTTGAAACCAGGGCCTTTCTGGCGTCAGTGTGACATAACAAGGCCTCGTTCATAGTGGTCAAATGATTTTTGGCATGTTTAAAACCGGCATTGATAAATAGGTTGATACTGTGTCGAATAGTCTGCCTCAAATGTAACACCACTACTGCTCACGCCAATACAATTCAATGTTATCGCCACAGATTGGTTTCTGTTTTGCAGTCAAGGAAGGACAAAGAAACATATTAATATTCGCACTGATGATTTGGCTACACTAACTGTACTAATTGTTCTATTGTTCTAGTTTATTTAAGGACATTGTCCAACTGGACCAAGCTTAAAATCAGGGACACACTGACATTGCCAACACTGTAACACTTTCTGCATATACATCTGTATAAACTAAGATCACAATAATAAACAGACCCATTGTTAAGCCACAACTCCTGCTTCTTAATTATTTGTGGCCGTGTGGAGACATGGGCTGGACTGAGACTTACCTTGATTATCAAACATGCACATCGGACCATCACGCTGGTAATTCGCCACACGGGCCCTGAAAGGGCAGTTGACGGGGATCTGCAAGTAGTTGGCTCCCAGACGGTGTCGATGTGTGTCTGGGTAGGAGAAGAGTCGCCCCTAGACAAAGACAGGACAAGGACAGGAGAAGACAGAGCATTGTTCCACTGAGGGTTTCTGAACTGTCAAAGAAGGACTTCACACTAAAGGCCAATTTATGGTCTGTCAGAAACAGAAGTGTCTCTGAAAGGCCACATGATATAAATCCATCCTTTGTAGAGACACAAGTTAATTTAAAAATGAGCACAATGATGCACATTTGACATGAAAAGTGCTATAAGTAGTTTTAGCAAATGAAAAAGGTTAGAGAGAGAATTTCAGTCCCTTCTACAGAGCTGACCAATTACAGAGCAAAGTGGGTGTGAACATCCAACTGAAAAAATCTGTCGTGGTACTACCTGCAGCATCTTGTCGGGACTCGGCTCGATGCCTGGTGGCATGTTGCTGGGGTCAAAGGCCAGTTGCTCCACCTCTGCAAAGTAGTTGACTGGGTTCCTGTTGAGAACCATTCTGCCCACTGGGATCAAAGGGTATTCTTTATGTGACCAAACCTGAATGAGAATAAAACATTAGCTGAAATGAAGTATTTGTCACGTACACAAGACCATTCTCAACATCTCCCCTCATTTCAAAACCTGACATCTGATGCTAGCCAATAAAACTGTAACATAACTTTGCAAAGACATGATCACAGTCCAAAACGTGATCATGTGGCCGCCAAGATCAAGTTCTTCAGATGCACATTTTACAGCTGATTGCACAATCACACATCTCCACAGCCCAAGGATGTTTATTTATTTATTGATAAACAGCTTTTCATAAAACAATACAAACAATAATTGCCCGTGTGTGCTTATGGCTATTTTTGAGTTTTGAGTTGAGAATTTTTCCTCACCTGGTCACTGCGATGTAGCGAGAAAGATATGTGTTGTAAATAATATTACAGCTTCTCCCACTTAGTCTAAGGTGATTAGATGTTTTTTGACCCAGTTGTTCCTAAGTCAGTCTGCTAATGAACCTGCTGTGAACCTACAAACAAACCTTTTTTTTCTCAACTATACTATAACCCAGAATATTCTGCTATGGATGGATGCTGTACCTTGGTAAGATCGAAGGGGTTGAACTGGAACTTCTCTGCCTGCTCAAAGGTCATGACCTGGATGTAAAAGGTCCACGATGGGTAGTTGCCATTGGCGATGGCATTAAACAGATCTCCAATAGCATAATCTGGGTTGCTGGACGCCAGGCGGTCTGCCTCCTCCACCAACAGATTCTTGATTCCTTGATCAGTCTAAAACATGGCAGGAAAGATAAATAAGCAATGGCCAAAAAAAAAAAAGTTGATCAATAAAGTTAACCTGGGCTCAAACGGACCTTGTAGTGGAACTTGCAGTAAACTCGCTCTCCATCAGCATTGATCAGTTTGAAGGTGTGAGAGCCGTAGCCATTCATGTGACGGTAGCCGTCAGGCAAACCTCGATCACTGAACAGGAAAGACACCTGCACGGAGGATACGGGACAGGAGACATGATGATAATGACGTTTCTATGGCCACGAATGTTGACAGTGACCCATCAAACTATTTTTGCAAGACTAAACTCTGATTTTGTTTTTATTTCAAGTCACATCAAGTCCCATTTACTGATATAACTTTCTTTTTGACTCTGCCTGCAAGAACAGAAGCAGCTACCTGATGCAGACTCTCAGGCCTCAGGCTCCAGAAGTCCCACACCATGTCGGGGTCTTTCATGTGGGTTTGGGGATTGCGCTTCTGGGAGTGGATGAAGGACGGGAACTGCATGGAGTAAAAGGTACAAGTCAATGTGACATGATTTACACTTTATTCATGCTGTAAGACATGTTAAACTTGTAAAAAAAAAAAAAAAAAAAAAAACATTTCTTACTATCTTCATTTTACAGATTTGGTCAATGTGTTTGTTTCTCTGGTGCATTCAACTGATGCAACTATTCAGATACTCATTCAGACTGTTCAGATAGTTGTTTGCATGCTTGAGAGAAAACTAACCCTTGTGATCCTCAACTGCATAATGAATGCAGAGCAAATTCTGGCCCACTCACCAGCAGAGCGTCCCTGATGAAAAAAATGGGGGTGTTGTTGCCCGTCAGGTCCCAGTTGCCCTCTTCAGTGTAAAACTTGACAGCAAAGCCTCGGGGGTCTCGCACAGTGTCGGCTGATCCTGACTCCCCCGCTGGATATAATGCAAATAAGAGAAGACATTTTACTCACATATTAGTGAATGAATATATGAGCACAGATATCGATTGTTCTTCAGCCAAAGTAAATGAAAGGGCCCCAACAATTTGTTGACTCATGGTAAAATAATTACCAATGTCAATAATTAATTGATCAAGACTAAAAAGTTGTGATGGTACCTGGCTTCTCCAATCCAGTTTTCCCTTGCCCTACATTATACTAAAGTGACTAACTGACTGCTCAGATAAATCAAGACATGTGAAAACATCACTTGGTAAATATTAAGCCTGAGTCATCGTTATATTTTAGATAATTAGATTCTCTGAAGCACATTTGTGAGTGTAAAGTCAGAGCGACATCATGCACCACACAACAACACTCATACTAATCTTATTAACCATCCGAGCCAATAAATGTGCCAAACCAACATGTGCTCAGGGCACAACCCACCTGCTGAAGAAAGATAACCAGTGTGGTGCCGGTTTTATGTAACCAACAACAATAAAAGTAGCCTACACTTAAGATGCAAGTGTCCTTAAATATATATATATATATATTTCATTTCCTGTTCTAAACATATCATCTAGAGCTGATGAAAATCTTTGAGAATTTATTATGATATGGTAAAGAAATGCTCTGAGCACATTCTTACACCATGTTGTCAGCTAACACGTGGGTGTTTTTACGGGTGCAGCACAATAAGAGACAGACATGAAGAATAACACCACCTGAGGACCTGTGTGTTAAGCCAATGTGTTTTCTCATCACTACAGCAGCTGCATCACTGATATAAAACTAAAACAAAGAAACACCAACAATTAGTAAAATTGAGGAGCATTTTACAACTCACTTCTTTCATGGAAAAAAAAGGTGACTAAGTTTTACAATCTGACAAAGAAATGGACACAAATGTTAAGGAGGAAACACTATAAAAATACTACATTTATGGTTTTGTATCCTTTGTTTTTTCTCCCCATTTTTCTCCTCATCTTCCTACAAGCTTATTCTACGTTTGCAGTAAACATGAGCAACAGGAACTACAACAATGTGTGATGTCATAAAGTCCAGGGTAAATAAATCAGCCTGACCTTGAGATGATTGAGAAGAATTCTAGATATTTTAGCAGAAAAATATAATTTGTAATAAAACAATGGTAAGGTATGGCTCATGCTTAGACACGTTGCAGATTATTCTTACCCACAGTGGAGAAGCGGACAGCGATTGGTGTAGTCTTGCCGACATGTTCAAACACCTTTGCTTTGCAGTAACGTGAGATGTCGTGAGTCACCTCAAAGTAGCCAAACGCCCCTGCATCATGGAGGGAAAATGGCAGGGCATGTTTTTGTATCAGCTTAGATATGTGTGGCTTAGACATTGCTGCTCAGACTAGCTGGGTGTTACTGTGAATCACCAAGCACTGGAAGGAATGCAGCTCCCTCCAGAGTAGGCCAACAAACATAATTTTTTCAATATCTGCACTACTTTTGACCTATATCTGAAAAGCTTGCAAAGATTAGCATTTGACCGGAGCTAGTCCACAAACAAGAATGACCCTTGCTTACTTTCTGGATCAGGATGTGAAATTTCCCAATTCTGATAGATACAAAATGCTACAGCAGCAGCTTTGATGTGTAATGTAATGTGTACATGCTGTAGCTGCCATAAAGAGCCAACTACGCAGGAGAAACTGCCCATCACTCACCTGCACCTTTGGCATGCACCACTCTCTCTGGGATTCGTTCCCTGTCAAAGTGGGCCATCTCGTCCGTGAAGACCACATCTTGGACCAGCAGAGGGCCCCTGGGTCCTGCAGTCTGCAGGTTCAGCTTGTCTCCAACAGGATGCCCAGCCCCTGTGGTCAGTGTGTCTGGCCTCTGATGTGGACAACATCAGAATAAAAAAAAAATATATATATATATACAAACACATTTATTTGGAGAAGATGCATATGGGAGGCCAACTGATACACTGAGTTGTGTATGTATCACAGTCTACGTTTTCAGCCACAATGTGAATAATGCTGCAACTAAGTCGAAATCTGTTGACCGTGTTTTGCTGAATCGTTCAGTCTACACAAAAGTGGAAATGGACATTAGGTCAGAGAGTCCAATGTGACATCCTCAAAGGTCGTTTTGTGAGAAACAAAAGCAAAGGATATTGGATTTAAAATGAAACGCAAATGCAAACAAAACAAAAGTAACAGAGTAATTTCATGTCAATCGACTAACTGTTCCATGTGGAGTACTTGGATATTTCCACCAACACCGAGCTGATACAGTTTGTTTGCATCACAGGTGACTCGATCGAGGTTCAGTGACCAGGTTCACTCCACTTGACACTGGCTGTTTGCTCTGTGCTGCACTGGTTACATAACAGACAGGGTTGAAGTTCAAGCCTCTGGACAATGACCTACTTATTATCTTTACACCGACTTTCCCACCTTTAGGGCCTTTGAGCTGTGTTTGTTTATGCAGAAACGCTCGAATTACTTATGTTTTGCCAGTTTAGCCTGAAACGTTAGCAAACGACTATTTGTGGCGTTGTTGGGGTTAGCCCGTTATAACCATAACGACTTTAAACTGCCACAAATAAACAGCTAACCTAGCACTAACCCATTTGGAAAGCTTTTATTTGCATGTTTGCAAATCCACGCTTCGCGGCTGAACGCTAGCTCGTCCGACTCGCTACCGTTAACCTGGCTGTTAACGTTAGCTGGTTACCCCGAGCGACCTCTCACCCATTTACCCCAAATCCGGCCGCAAATTCAGGGCAAACACAGACCTGGGAGCCTCTGTCCTCCTTCCATAGCTTCATTTGGTCGGTGGTTTTATCTCTGTTGTCGGCCATCTCGACGGGTCAGCGCTAACGGCCACACACTGTGCAGGAGTCGCTGCGGAGAAATACGTTATCTGATGGATCCCGACGCCTGAAGATTCTTCCTGGACTTTGCTCGATGTGACCCCGCCCCCCCGGTGGTCCTCTCCTCTGATTGGCTAGAAAGAGGAACCTGACCTATTTTTGAGAGGAGAGGGAGAGAGGGCAACAAACCAAAGATCGTCTATTGTCTTTACATGATGCAGTGTTTTTACTGTTGGCTTAGTTTTCTCAACAGTTTTAATGTGAAAACTGTTAATGCAACAACTCAAGCCTTTCAAACAAACACTACATCTCACATCAGTTTAGGCAAAAATTCACTGGTCCTATCAGTTATTTAAAAATAATAATAATTATATATATATATATATATATATATATATATATATATATATTATATATCAGATGTATTGATAATGAAAATAATTGTTGGTTACAGCCTCACTGTTCTCCTTTGGTGGAAAAATACAAACTCGATCACAGTTTTGTGTCTTTACTCAAAAAGATTGAAATGTTACAGTAAACTTTACAACAAATAAGCTTAATAAAATTTCAAACAACCAAAACTAGATTTTGATGGGAAGCACATTATGTTAACTCAAAAAATATGAAGCAAACCGGGGGCTGATTGTGGGCCCCTCGGGGTAGGAGGCTCCTGAGCAGCTGCCCTATCTGCCTGGTTGTTGATCCAGCTTTGATTCTTGTAGTTCCCAAACTTAGACCAGCACACTGGGAAGAAAAAGAGGCAGCGACTGGAATTTATTTAGGTTATGGTTTATTGTTAATGCTTTCCAGCCTTAAATTTTTACTGTAGTTCACTGTATTGTAGATGATCCAACTGATGCAGTGAGGTACAATATTATTATCATTTTGTCTTGTATAATTTTAATTTACTGCAAGATCAGATTTTAAACTACATTTTCAATTATATACCAGTCATCACTCCAACAATCCAGTTTTTTCCTCATCAGTTCTTCAAATTGACTTTAGTAGTACAGAGAAATCTCTTTTTTCCTCTTCTCAGATTCCAGCAAAGATAAACAAGGGTTCAGACTGTTACTGTTGAATTGCTTTTATTTCAAACAGCATTCACACAATACACTGTATTCTTGAGGCACATTCACATCAAGTGCTAAATAACTTCATGCATGGTCAGATGTAGGCTACAGCTTTGTTGAATCGAATGCAAATGCTGATTGTAAATGAAAATATTGCTTCATTATTTGGCACAGTAGGAAATATTGTGTATTATATGACCACCACAGGTGTGTTGTTTTTGGACGGATTTTCAAAGTGAGGTGAGGAGTTTTCTGCTGGAAAAAAAAAAACCCAAAAGAAACAAAAAACAAAAATCACAACAATGCATGAGGCTGATGATACTTTAAGCATATATTTCACATGATAAATCACATTCAGAAGTTACAACAAAACAGCACTATTGCACAATGTTTTTTTTTTTTAAGAGAATATCTCAGACGGATAAAAATCCACCTTGACGTTCTGACTTTTACGAGACTCTTGTCACATTATCTTTACTTTAGCCAAACTTCCTGCTAACAGGAAGTTTGCAGTTGGCTTAATGACAGCTAAAATGACCGTGACAAGGGCCTGGTGAAAAAGAACTACAGATTAACCCAGAATACCAAGGTGTTTCCTCTAACATAAAAGAAAGTGTAAACCCATCTCAAGGGGTTAGTATACTTTACATCACACGTTAAATTCCCAGAGGTGTTTTAATATTAATTCATTGATCAGCAACAATATTGGTGTTAAATATAGTCTTGTGTAAATGACCTTGGAGTTGATGTTTATTAAAGTGTGATACCATGAAAAACATGATTTGCATCCAGAATTTAGAGGAAAAAAATGGCAATGAGCAGACTGTTGTAGTACACTATTTACACTGTTAAATATGCTTATGCAACTAGTATTGCATTAATTATGGTAAAAATAGAACATGATATTTATATGCTGATTACATCTGATTTGGCCACCCTGTAACAACTGCTACAAATTACAATTTATTTCACCTGGATAAGAGTACCTGGATTTTTTTTTCTTATTTTTCTTTTCAAAAGCACAATAAATACATACCTAACATACCAAAAACCTCCATTATTTGCAAGTCTCAACCCACACAGGCAAATCCATTAGACCTAACGCCACTCCGCTCTAAAACCGCTACGAAATCAATCAAGTAGGTGCAATCGATGACCGAGTTTTCCTGAAAGAGAAGCGATCCCATCCCTTCGGTCAAGTTCAGGTCATCCTTTAAACAGCTATAATAGGCTACAACCAGAGTAGGCACCATGCAGGGGTTGGGAAGGTGAGGGGTTATGGGTGGGGGGTGATCTTTTTTAAAAATTTAAAATTGACTTCAAAGTCAAACTGAAATTCCTCATCAAGACTTTTGAGAAGGAATCAGGATTCAGACCAATTCTCAAACCAAATGTAGGACTCACTAATGTACGAGCACAGGACTATAGAACACATTAGTTAGTGTCTGTGGGGTATTTCAGTCGTCTGGGACATGGACCTTCCTGAACGCCACCCTCAGCCATAGTGCATCCAAACCAGAATGAAATGATGAAGACAGGATTGAAACGTGATAATTGATCCATGTACACCCATATACACCCAGTTCAGGGTCAAACACTTGCCTTTCAGATTCCTCCTCCTTACACGTAGATAAGGTGTTTGCTCCAATTTGTTACCTACTTGAAAAAAAATGCCACCAGAGCGACATGGACCACACACAGTATCCTCCTGTGGGCTGCAATCTTAAGAAAAGAGATTTGAGGCATGGCACCAAACAGGGGGAGAGCTGAAAGGAACGTAAAGAGGCAAGTGTTTTACTTGAAACAGGTCTGGTATATGTATGGGTGCAGACAGGACTAGATCCTGCGCAGAGGGTGCCACATGGACACGGGCTTCCTCAGGGTGGCCAGCATCTGATTCCAGTGGGTGATCCCCATCCCGCTGGCCTCGGGGCCGATGATCACGTGACCTAGGTTCTCACCCCGGCCGTCTTCTGTGGCCTCTGCCACCGTCACCCTCAGGGAGAGCTCCTGCAAAACAGCACAACATGGTTACACAATCTGCTATGTAAGCATGACTCAGCATCTTTGTTTACAGCATGGCTCATCCAGAGCTTTATGGAATCAGTTTAATGTACATGAAATAACAACATTTGCTAGTTTTACTGCTTGAGGCTTTTTAACCTCATCACCTTTTAATCACATTTGGTTTTATTACTTTTTGGCTCATTTTTTAAATACCCATTAAATGTAAGAGCAATTCCATTTTTGGGCATTATAAAATTCTTTATAGACTGATTTAAAAACCTCATTTTATAATGGAGGAAGAATTTCAGTTGTCAGTTGTCATTGCTAGTGTGGCTCTAGCAATGTCAGTCACGTTGGTCTGGATTGAAATATTTCAATAACTACTGAATGGATTTCAATGTCATTCACTACACACGTAAGGATAATTTATAACAACTTAATTTCTCCTGTAGCATCATCATCATTACCATCAGATCAAGATTTGCATTTTCTCTGCGTTCTGATAGTCACAGCTTCAGGCTAAATTAAGTTTGCATGTTGACATTTAGCCCAGAACTGGTTGCTACTTCTCTATCCATACTAATATTTGTTTTCATTGTATTTGCTGTTTATATGATTCTTTATTTAATTAACCTTTATTTAACCAGGAAATCTCTTGCAAACCCTTATTTCTTTTACAAGAGAGCAGCACACAGAGACACACAAAGCAAATAATAAATTTACACAGTTTACATCTAGTACAGTAACATAACTGGGAATTGTTATAAAAATATTGTAAAACCCATGCAGTCCATTTAACATGTTGTAACGCTGTGAACAGAATATTCAATTGTACAATGTTTCATGTTCTTTTGTGGCTTTAACAATGTGAGTACTGTTGTTGGAGTTACCAGTGGCAACACTGTTTTGTTATTCGGTTTCTGTTATCACATTTCTCTTTGTTTTCTTTTTCCTTGACCTAAATTCCTCCTGCGGATCTTTTTTCATCTCATCATTTCCTCACTCAGAGATGGTTTAAACCACAGACTTGTGTGTCACCTGCAGAACAATGGACGGCACAGAGAAGATCATGGCTTCGTTGAAGATGGGGTTTGTGTCGTCCCTCTTGGTGGAGGTCTTCTTCTTGCTAATCTTCCTCCCATCTTGTAGCAGATAAACTTTGACAAATGGATCTGGTGATGAGAATGAGCGACTGTGAGATCACATCCACATTTCAGGCCCCTAACACCCAACCTACACATATACACAGACACACACCCCCATCATGCAGCTTGTAGATAACGCAATAAAGTCGCCATTAAGGAGCGATCAATTAGAAGGACAGTCATGTACGCACAATTAGCTCCATGGATGATAATGGCACTGTTTCAGTAGGTGACCTTTATGTGCAATGTTAGAGTGGCACTTATGTGGACATTTAATGTGATGAACAAGTCAATTAAATTGCATCTGCCATTCTGGGCCACAATAAATGCATCTTCTGGGAGTTGGCATTAAGAGACTCTTATTACTGAGTCAGGCAGTGTTTTTTTTTTCAGTGGTGAAATGGGTCATTTGTAAAAATGTGGCAGCAGAGGGTGGCAGAGAGTTAATGTTCATGACAGAGAGAGACAGACAGATGTGTAACATGCAGTGTATAGTTCACACAACTGGAACAAACACACACTACAGCAAACAGACCTGCAGTGTTCTTGCCATTGGTCCACACCAGGTTCTTGCACTTGGCTACGACCACGGTGAGGCGCTCTGCTGTCGGCAAATAGCTGAGAGACAAGAGGATCTCCCCGACTGCATCGACCGCCTGTGGAGTCAAAGCACAATTTACAGAATCATGACCTCTGTCACACTAAAGCAAATTTCCACTCACCGCCTGCCACTTGGCAGGAGTCCGGGCCAGTCACAGTTTTAGGTGGTACACTGCAGTCACATCTTTAAATCAAAAAGAGCTTTATTTCAATCTTAATATGGAAACTGTAAGTGTTGAAATGCAAATGAAGACACAAATAGACAGGCAGACATTCAAACTATTTTAAATTTAAAGCCCTTTCCGGTCTTTTTTTGATTCTACTTCTACTACATATTCAACTGTTAAATCATCATCATAAGACAAAATGAGGAACTAGTTATTATAATTGGCAGATTTAATGATCTTTCATTTTTTTTTATTGTGCGTCATTTAAATGCAAATTCAATCAATCGAGTTATAGCAGCTCTTCATAAATGCTAAACCCATTAATTGATTGTAATTAAACATGGGGAAAAAAACTATAATTATTCCAGTGGAACGCTCCACACTCTGCACTCATGAATATTCTCGAGCTGCTCTCTGTGATATCATGTGAAGTTAAACTAGCTGCAAGAGGTATTTTGTTTATGAGGTTGATGACAACGTTAGAGGTGTTAATGATCAGGACGGCACTTTACAGAACTGTCAGCAGCTGTTTCATGTTCTGTGCCTTATTTTAAATATATTATACATATATAGACCTGTTAGATTTATATATATATAAATCACTCAGTATTGTTGCCATGGTAACCATCTATCTGACATACCCGGTGCACTAAATTTGAATTACAGTCAATTTGAAATACCACTCTCCTAGGGATTTTCTGATACACCTGAATCATCAGAAAGAGCATAAAGGTATTTCATTAAATATTTGTTTTTATTATATCGACTATGTAACTGACTATGTATGTAATGTCAATATCAGTTACGTGGTTATCTAAAAGTAATCCACTTAACTCTGGTTGTTATTGTCATGTATTCGACATGTAGTTTGGCTGAATGTCCAGCAGAGGGTCTCAGACACCACCAGGCTTTTTTTCATATCACCATGTGGAAAATATTTAGATATTGTGGGAGGTAGTATATATCATTTTGGAACTGCTGGAAACCCTAAAGTGCAAAATTTATCATAGCCTGATGTTTCTGTGTTTCCTTGTATCCTATTCTATTGCAGCCTGCGACACATGTCTATATTGTGAGTCACCTTATTGACATCTTGAAGGTAGAGCCAAGCATTGAATGGCCTGATGGTCAGGTCCAGGTCTGACAGCTTGAGCTCTGCTACTCCTGCGCTGATGTTTCTCTCGTCAGCGTCGATACCAAAAGCGGCAAAGCGCAGGCTGTACTCCTCCAGAGTGGCCAGGTCCATGGGGATGGAGAAGCGCTCATCAAAAATCACAGTGAATGCATTCGTCTGGACCTGCAGAAGGAACCCAGGATTATAAACTCAGATTATGAGAATGGCCCAGTTTTGTGTTGTGTTTGTTTTTGCAAAGTAACTTCAGTACAAATTAACATAGGTGTACTAAAATCACCTGCATGCTGTTTGCGATGCTTGTAACATAAAGCATGTGAAAGCAACTTCAGAGCCAGTCTGTGAAGCACAAAAGGACCAAACACTCTGTTTATCAGACGATAATTCAGTCAACTGTAAAAAACCTAAATCCCTATGCATTCGCTGCGTTCCCAATTTATCCATTACCAATGTATCACATATGGACCCCAAATAAAGCAGGTTCGCCAATTTTTCCTAAAACTATTAATTAAAAAAAAAAGAAGAAGTATTGTTAGCTTTCTTAAGTGAAGAGAGCGGCTGGCAAGGTTTTTTCATGGCAGACTGTTTAAAAAGATGTGGAACAGAAGCTTCCTGAAGACTTAATGTGAAAATGAACTCAATTTAACTCACCCAAAACAACATAAAGCTAAGTAGATGGAGTTGGTTCTGTTTGTCCAAGTGTTATGATGTCTGCCTCTGAGATTTCAGCTGCTAATCTATTACAGTGAACGTCTTTTATTTTGAAATACTCTCTACAAAAGAAATGGGAGCCATAAAACTGGCAGTGTGTTGTATGGACAATCAGAAGTAATGGGTCCATTTTTTCTTGACAGACACTTTAAAATTATTGTTATCAGCACCACAAATTAAATTCCACCCACCTCCATTGTCAAGTAGAGGCAGAAATAAACAGTTCAATAAATATCAAAGTTACATCCAGTCTTATTGTTCCTTCTGTGCACATCTTACCTAAATGCACTTTGCTACTGTTTGCACTTTCACGTTAGATCAGACGACCTTTGTTTGTTCAAAGGGCTTCCTCTGTGCGGTGACAATAAAACTGAATCTAATGTTATGTGATGTCTCAACCTGGACAAATAAACTGAAGCTACAGGGCCACCCAGAGAGCAGAGACCGAGGCCAGTGTCAAACAACACACACCAGATTTCAGAGAAAGGAAAAGATTCATGGTAAATGATCCGGCCCTGCCTCAAAATGTAATGGCCGCGCACAAGTTTGATGCAAATGAGTTTAGCACTTTTTGCGTAATCATGCTGAAAAACAAAGAGACATGAGAGAAAACATAATCATGATAGGCGTGACTTCTAAGCTTTTGTAATTTAGTTAACATTTATTTTTAAAGTCAGTTGTCGAAAACAATGACGCATGAAAACACCAGGAGATGCTGCGATGCTGAAGAACATAAAGTGAGATCATATAGATCATAGTTAAGTTATTCTAAATTTTGTGATTCTACTTTAGTATTAGAGACAAAATTAAGAAATAGCAATATAATTGGCAGATTTAATAATCTGTTATCTTTATATTGTCATTTAAATGATCATTTTAATCATCATGATGACAATTTTTGTTCTAATTTAAATGACGATCAACTGAGTTATATCAACTCTTTATGGATGCTAAATCAATTAATTGATCATAATTAAAAATGGAAAAAGGCTATAATTATTCCAGTGGAACGCTCCACATATATTTAATACATGATACTTTTCCTAGCATGTCACATGTAAACATATTCCTCCGATCTGCTGCGACTTCATGTTTTTATTGGTATCATTCTGTGATAAAAACAGCAGCATCATTTCCAATTGCTCCTCACTAGCACTTTTAAAATGAAGAATAGAGTCTGAAGGCCGTTTGGCCTGGCCACCAGAAACACATCATGATTACTGCAGATCAAAGTAATAGGATCAGCTCTTCATCCAGAGTGACCAACGCTAACTTTGTGTCCAACACTGATTTCAAGCCATCAGCTGCTGCGGCACAAGCTGAAATGAGGGTTTACAAAGTGGTTGGAAGTTACCAGGCAACTAGTAAATGTGCAGAGGAGAGTGGATTTAATAATAGCCCCTTTTTTTCATACCAGCATTTGTTCTTAAAGTGTGAAATGCAAAGAGGGATATTTCTGCTAAATATACATGAAATAAACACTGGAGCTTCCACACACATAACAGATCAGAAGAGTATAAGCAGATGCTGTGCAAGGTCACCAGGAGCTGTTATTGATATACAGGAAACGGTCTGAACTGAGAAAGAGTTGTGCATTTGGAGCACAGGGTCTGCAAATCAGCCTGTGAGGCTGACCTTGGACTGTGCCTCATATAAAACAGCTGGATGGCATCATAATCACACACCCAACACCTAGAGAATCCAGAAAAGGCCCTGCTGTTGCTGCTGCTGCTGCTGCTGCTGCTGCTGTGTAAATACATACACAAAGATATACAGAATCCAAAGCAGGCAGTATCTGTCTGACAGTACAGCACACAGACCTGTTCTCCATCCTCAACGTGAGACCATCTGTCACACTGTCAGGCTGATCACTTGGGGGATACCAATGGTGTTGTGTGTGGTGTAAATTGGGGCAATAAAGACAGAGACTAAGAGGCTTGTGTGCATGTGTGTGTGGATATGTGATCTCAAGAAGACAGAGGAAGGGAGAGAGCAGAGTGGCACCCACATTATTACAGGCCAAACAAAAGGAAAAGGGAGTGACAGCAAATAAATGAGGAGAAAAAGAGATGAGGGGGAAATGAGCAAGAGAAAGGACTTGGCGAAGGAGTGATAGACAGCTGATGGGTGAAATAAAAGCAGTGACAACAAAGAAAAGCTGGAGATGAAAATGAGCTAGAGAGAGAGAGAGAGAAATGCTGGCTTGACCATCAGGGCGAGCAGAGCTGATGTCAGCATTTCCTTTGGTCTTTAGCACTCCTCGAGATTAAAGAGGGAGCCGCTAAGGCCGCCGCGTCAGTGCCTGACTCCATTATTATTACACACACCCTGAGCACATTAATACAACACAACAACACGCTCGAGTCAAAAGGGAGCCCCGATGAGTCCCTGCGTGTCGTCCCTGTCAGCCTGCACAAACTGTACTGAACCGCAGTCACACGAGGCGCCATGCTGATGATTCACAGCCAGGCAGGAATTAGTGAATTTCCTGGCAAACATGGAGCTAAGAGCAGAAGGCGAGTGGCAGGTGTAGCAGATGGAGGAATGTAGCCCTGTTCTTTTTCTTGTCAGAACAGTCGCTCCACATCAGAGAAACGCTTTTTACGACAGTGTTTCAGCAGAAAATGCAATATCAAGATTAGCCCATTTCTGCCATGAAAAGAAAATAAATGATGCATGGTGAATATAGAAATAATCGAAAAGATATAGAAGATATAGAAAAGATTTTAGTTACTATCACATTCCTTCAGATTACAGTAAACAGTTATTAGATTGTAACTTAAAATGTTAATTTAGTCAGTCAAATATGGTTTTGTGGTGATGATAATCAGAATAACCATAAAGATGAAGAGGAATAGTAACTTCCTGTATGTATGATTTTTTTCAAAAACAGACGTATAGTGTATTTAAATATGAAAAATAAATCTAAAAGTGACATAAACCATGTGTTTTCACAGGTGGATATTTGAGAAGAAAGAGTTAAAAACTAACCAGATAGAAATGTCTGTTTCTGACTTGTTCAGAAAATTAAATGGAAAGTCAATGTATTTCATCATATTGTCTTTCTCACTGACTTGCAGAACAGTCCCCAAAGGCCAATTACAGCCAGAGGAATTAACAGTAGTACAGTAAAAACTCTCTTGGTCTGTGGTCTTTTGTTGTATATATATATTCTCACATCACTCTATACTACTATCTAATCTAAACTCACCTCTGTTATATTGTGACCTACAGTATTGATCTACATGAATATGAATCACATCTCATCAGTGTTCCCATCATAGAAAGTTCAGAATGCCACATATCATCATCATTATAACCTAAACTGTAGGAAAACACAGGTTCAAACTAAGAGAATTGAAAGTCAATCACATCCACTCTTGATGAGGGTGAAGGATGTAAAATCAACCTCCCTCACTACATCCAGCTCCCGGGGGGCTCGCCACTCAAGCAAATGAAATGGGCTCTTCCTTTCAGACAGGAGAGGAGTCGCCTGTCAAGCTGCAGGATCAAGACTCTCACCCCCGCCGGACATTTCGCTGTCTTTCTAAAATTCAGCCAGGACTAAAACCTTAAGCAAGGCGTGCAGCCTCACTGCGCTCCCACAACGTCAGAAGCCACTTTTATCTACAGTCCTCTGTCGAAGTTCAATTTTCATGACTTAACTTTTAATTACCCATCTGAGAAGCTATTTCTTTCATTTTTACCCTAAATCTTAAATCTCTGCTCCATTAGTAGTCTCGAGGCAGTTATGTTGAAAGTCTCCCCTCCTCATTTTGTATGATGGTGTCGGCTAATGAGGAACTGCCTCATGTTTAATGATCATATGTTTGAAACACGGTCAAATTTGAATTCCCAGCGCTAAAGAGCCTTAAACGTGTATTCTATCTGATGACCATCAGAGGGCGACTCCGCTGGTTGTAAAAAGAAGTCTATGGGAAAATGGCCCTTCTTACTTGATTTATTACCTCAGTAAACATTTTCCTAATGGGTTTATGGTCTCAGTCTCTAGTTTCAGTCTTATTCAATATAACATAATGTTCATCTTTTAAATGATTGTCACATTTGGAGGAAAATAGACCTTAAAGTAGAATGTGTATTAGGGCGTGGCTACCCCATGATTGACAGACTGTACCACACATGGGGATTTGCCTGACAATCAGTACAGAGCAGGTCAGCTCCAGTTTCTCCTCCAAACATGATTTCTTCTGTTTTCATAACACCAAGATGGCCGACGAACAAATTACAAAACTGCAGTTCACAAACCAATGGGTGCAGGTGGGTTGCTTCCCCCAAGGCACAAAGTGAAACCACCTTGAAAGCCACAGTATGATTCCAATCTTTCCAAACTTTGATTCTCAAGTCCAGTCAAGTAAATCCAGATGCTGAGGATAACCACATCTTCTAACTTCAGCTGGCTTTTCCTTTTGAAAACATAACATACTGATAGATCCACACAAAGAAACAGCAACCTCCTTACCCGTGTGATTCCAACATTTAGCTCCTCTGGCCCCAGGGAGACTCTGATGAAGCACCCGGGGAAGTCTCCTTCCTCTCTCTCCAGCAGGTCTTTGCCCTGGTGCAAGGTGATGTGGAGCACTCCCACTCCCTGTCCAGGGTGCCTGGATGGCTCAAACTCGAGCGTCACCTCTAACTGGCCGACCGTGAAGTCGTGGCCAAAGTTGTTGGCAATGGAGGAGATGGAGCTGAGCGAGTCGGTGGAGATGGACCGGTTGAGCTGGGCCATGCCAGTCGGGTCCAGTTCCCTGCTCATCAGCTCCAGGTGGCCAAGGTCCCTGAAGCCATCGGGGGTGTCGCCGAGGGCCAGGCTGGGTTTGCGGCTTGAGGTGGTGGAGGTCCGCCGGTGGTTGTTGGCCGCCACTCTCTTTATGGAGGAAATAAAAGAAGGACAAAGACATTTCAAAGTTAGGGGGATGAAAAACTTCAACTCCAATCCAACCCTGAAACAAGTCTGCAATTGTTTTTTTTTTTAAGCTCTTTAACTGATCACTGACAGGAAGGAAAACCTGCAGACTCTCAAACCTCTGCCACATGATTACTCATCACTTTCTCCAGGCGAAGAACGTCTCACCTCTCTGCCTTATGGGAAAGATTCAGAGACATATATTTTGTGCACAACAGCAATATTTGACATTTCTGAGCAGCATGGAGAGACATGTACCTTTTGTCTGACTTCTGAGAAGGAGGTTCCATATTTTTCTTGCAGGTATCGATAGTCAAAGTTGGGGAAGGGGGACGGCGCTGGGAAGGTACCAGATTTCCACAGCTTCCAGATGTTGAGCCCGGCCACGCCCAGCAGCACGAAGAAGCCCACCAGGTAGATGCCCACCTCCCAGCCAGGCGGGTTACGCACCACTGAAACAGACACAGAAAACAGGCGCTTAAGGTTGTCCTTACACAACCATGTCAACAGTATTATTTAGACAGTAGTAGCATTTTTGATTTAAAGGAAGAATTTGATCACTGGTGAATGTGCACAGCCTTGGAGAGACCCAGGAACAAGAGGCTTTTTATTTTAAGACCAGTAGGAGTCTTAACAAGCTGAGCACAGCCACTGTTGTCATTGAACAGTGAGTTGGGACTTTGGGGAATAGTCAGGACTCCTAAAGTTTTATGTAAATCCGGTAACAGTTTGAGACAAAATGTGACAAAATCTAACAAAGTATGACAGACAAACTGAGAAGCTGCTCTGAAATTCACGTCAGAGTGTCTTGTGATGCAATTTCAGTGCGGGATTATGAGCCTGTGCCGAGCTGGCTTTCTCATGATGAATTGCATCTGTAGGAGGACTTTGACAGCTTTATCACTGCTCTCTAACAAAAGAGATAAGCCAATTATAGGGAAAGTTCACATGTTTTGTACCATCGGCGGCCCTCAGCGACCGCTGAGGCCGGAGGTGCTGGAAGGCTTGTGTGTAAAGGTGACAAGAGCTGTCAAATAGACCAGAGGACGTCAACAAACTGCTCCGTCTCTCAAAGTCTGATACACATACACACAGGGATTCATGCAGAGATCAGTACAGGGCTGTGCTGGAAACTGTCTCTGGCATGCACAGATGTACACTCACCACTCAGATGGTAGCCTGATAGATCCCCGCTCTGAGCCGAGGACATGGTGCAGCAGCCAGCCTGTAAAACACATCCAAACAATGATCTGTTCAAGTGGCTCTTCATGTCAAAGACTATAACACAGGAAATTCGAACACAGATTTTGACTTAGACGGAATCACAGGAAGAAGAAATAGCAACTTGAACTTTGAGTTAGAGAGGAACAATTTATTCAGTTTTGCAGCATTAACACATGTGGATGACCCGGCTGCCCGACCCGGGGGGGTCGACAGAGAGCCAACATGATCACAGAGTGGGGGGAAAAAAACTCATCAAAAAAATAAGAAATCAGCCGCTGGGGTGACTTGCTGGAAAACCTACATGCTGTTGGCTCACTCACAGTTAAGTCACAGTGTCCTCGCCGGTCCAGCAGCACACTGCTTTTCAGCACACTCCCTCAGGGGTTTTGCTTTACGATAGCAACGTCTATTTCCACCTTCGCTTATTGGAGACACAGCCATTATTCCCGAGACCACAGGAGGTTGCATGTCAGGAAATTGTAATCTTTGGTCTTTTGAACAAATTCTGTGCCTATTCTGTGTAGAAGGAAAGTGAATGAGCGGAGAGAAAATACAAGATGTTGCTTTTCAGACATTGTGCGTTTCTGGGAATTAAAAATTTCCTCATATCTGCATGAACTAACCTCATCTGATCTCTAATCCATCATCTAATATACACATATATATATATACATATATATATATATATATATATATACATATACACATATATACATATATATATATATATATATATATATACATATA
>CM076652.1:21424156-21438274 GCA_038496675.1 Rachycentron canadum
AGAATATATATATATATATATATTATTAAACATTTCCTGACATTATTAAACATTTCCCTATATATATATTATTAAACATTTCCTGATTATGGTGCAGTCACTGCATAATCACTGGCTGGATTATGTTAAGAGATAACTACATTGATCAGCCATAACATTATGACCACCTGACTAATATCATGTAGGTCTCCCTTTTGCTGCCAAAACAGCCCTGACCCATTGAGACCTTCAGAGGTCTGTGTGGAGACATTAGCAGCAGATCCCTGAAGTTGTGAGGTGGAGCCTCCATGGATCAGACTTGTTTGTCCAGCTCACCCCACAGATGCTGGATTGGATTAAGATCTGGGGAATTTGGAGCCAAGTCAACACCTTGAACTGGTTGTTGTTCCTAAAACCTCCTGAACATTGGCCACTGCCATTAGGGAAGACTGTTTCCATGAAGGGGGGACTTGGACAATATTTTGGGAGGTGGGACGTGTCAAAAGCATCCACATGAATGTCAGGGTTTTCCAGCAGATCATTAACACCACACTGCCTCCACCAGCTTGTTTTCTTCCCATAATGCATCCTGGTGCCATGTCTTCCCCAGGTAAGAGACGCACACACACCCAACCATCCACAAAACCTGATCCCTCAGACCAGACCACTTTCTTCATTTGCTCCATGGTCCAGTTCTGCTGCTCATGTGTCCATTGTAGGAGCTTTTGGTGGTGGACAAGGGTCAGCATGGACATTCTGACCGGTCTGAGGCTACACAGCCCCATGCACAACAAACTGTGATGCTCTATGTTCTGATACCTTTCTATCAGAACCAGCATGAACTTCTTCAGTAGTTTGAGCTACAGTAGCTCTTCTGTTGGATCAGACCAGCCTTCACTCCCCATGTAAATCTTTGACCCTGTCTGTGGTCCAGTGGTTTTCCTTCCTTGAGAAACTTCTGGTAGTTACTGACCACTGCAGCCCAGGAACATCCCACAGAGCTGCAGTGTTGGAGATGCTCCGATCCAGGCGTCTACACATCACAGTTTGGTCCTTGTCAAAGTCCCTCACATCCTCACACTTGACCATTTTTCCTGCTTCAACACATCAACTTCAGGACAAAATGTCCACCTGCTGTCTAATATATCCACTACTGACAGGTGCCATGGTAACCAGATAGTCAATGTTATTCTCTTCACCTGTCAGTGGTCTTAATGTTATGGCTGATCGGTGTATATCAAGTTCATTTCCTCAGTTTCAGTCTTGTCTTGTTTAGGTTGGAGCAACAAAGCATGGGGAGCTCAGGTTTGTTTAAATGTTAATCAACACATTATGTCTGAAGTAACTATAATTAAGGTTGGGGGAAATGGTCTGGTTCACTACAGGAAAAATCCATTGTATTGAACCAGACCACCATTTTTAATAACAGTTTAATAATGCTGTGGATACAACATATGTGGATATTGTACTGAAAACAAATAAAGTACATTGTCTGGGAACATTTTAACTGATTGTTCAGTATTTTAACAATTTTGTAGTAGTAATTTTGTAGAAGTAAATTAACCACATTTCGTCATTATAGTATGTTAAAAGCAAAAGTGTTTCCTTTATAAACTATTTGCTGTTGCATGAGCTTGTATTGTGGGTGAAACTGACTGGTTAGTAAGGGATTGTGTTATCTCTTGCACTGTGGGTAAATCAAAAAGTAACTAATGGTACACCGAAGCTGGTTACAGCATTTTCTTTACAGTGAGAGTTACTACACTCGGCAGAAACAGCACAATGACCTCCCTGATTGTGTATTTGCTCAATGAGGATGCAGCTGTTAGGTGAGTTTAGTTTACGATAGGAAATCAGTTCAGTTTTCATTGGTGTTTCTTAGAAATAGCTGTTTTCTTTTCAAGAGACAAAGGAGAACAATATTTCCCTGCACCTCTCTCTGCCTCCGCAAACTGAAAAAAGAAGAAAAAAAAAGAAAGATGGTTGCTGGCATGTGACTCATTCCTCCCCTCCTCCTTCCCTGCTTGTTGGAATCTCCCCATATTTCAGCAGCTTGGGGGAAATGGGAGCATTACACTAATGATATAGAAAAAGGCTGGAGGGAGGGGTTGTTGGTGGCGTGTGTATGTGTGTGTAGGGGGGTGTTCACTCAATTCTGCTGAGCGCTTTGCAGACCACAGCCATGCAGGCCAATTAAAGTGGCTGACGCAGTGCAGGGCCCACTGACAGCTGCTGCTGATGTGCCATTAGCAAAGCTCAGGGAATCTCTGAGCCAGAGGGAAGCTCTGAGCAACCCCCAGCTCGGCCCAGCATGGCTCAGATCAGCTCAGCTGCGCTTTGGGTAACATATGACTGTAGGTCCAGAGGAAGCTTGGAAGAGGAGAAGAGGGGATGATAACAAATAGGGAGGGGAAGAACAAGAGAGGGCGCACAAGACAATGTCTCAGACAGATTTAGTAAATAATGAGGCTGCGTGGGCGTTCTGGTGTCTCAGTGGGCTTTAGGCAGCAGAATACCTACAATGAAGTCCAAATTGCCTGAAATAGAAACACACTTCAAAACAAGGAGGCTCACACATTTTCAGTCATTCACTGCAGCTCTTAATTTTGAATTGGATGCCAAAGGATTTAGGCAACTGGAAATCATGAAGGTGGAATTATCTTCTAACACTGTCTGGCGTAACCCCGCAGGGCTGTTGAACTCACTTCATCAACACCAGCCCTTGTCTTGAAAATTGATGTTATTTAACACCAATAAAAATGGATATTGTGAGCGTAATTTGTTTTACACAACACATCTCTCTTTTCATTTTTAGGTTCTTGAACCGCTTTTCTCAACACATGGTGTTCAGATACCTGGGCTCACTCAAGTGTCCTTTGACACTGGTCTATAACCCGTTATAGTTGTTTACTGATTATTGCAATAATAGATACAAAAAAAAGATAAGCCTCATACCAAACTAAGATCCTGTTCTTCTTTAGACAAATATGTGGACAGACATACATTTTTACAAAATCATAATTTGACCACAAGATGAGAAGGAATCAGAAGGAAAGAACTTGTATTGTAAGTGAAAAGGCTTTTCTACAATACATTGCAACAACTAAGGCAATTGTATCCAAAAAGATCAAGATGAAATCTGAACGAGACACAAGTGCTTTGTTTCTGTGCAAAAAAAAAAAAGCATCATCTGCCAGCTTCAGGCTTGGAATTACATTTCTGCAGCTCTACACAGAGGCAGTAAAGTTATGAGTAACCATAGATTGCAGAGGCGCAGAGGAGCCAACACACTCCTCCTGGGTTTGAATTGGAAAATGAAAAATATGCTCAGGTCCGAACATGTATGGAAGGAATCATCTGTGCAAATGACTCTCGCAGGTATTCGCTTGTGTGCAGACCAGCACTGAGGAGCACGTAATCCGCCTTGTGACCTTGCTGTTTGTTATCTCTGCTCCCCATTTTCCCTGCCACCATCCATCCACCACATAAACTCTAAGCAGAAGTGTCTCAGATTGTGTGATAAGGAAGATGTTGAGATGCAGGTAAAAATAGTTGCTGTAATAAACTGAGACGGGGGGACGGGGGGGAGGAAATGAGGAGGAGGAAATGTCAGCATGAAGGGGAAAGACTTGGCTGAGCCTTCATATACTGCATTCCTACTTTTCCTACACATTTTTCTCTACTGCAATCATTAAGCTGAAACCAACACAAGTGGAGTGAAATGCACACTGGTTTCAATCTAAGACACAATTTCCATGATATGTCAGTGATTCATATCTCTTTCGGTATGAGACTTTCCTTTGACTGACCGCTCATTAACACACAGCTGTGAAGGGAAAGGTGAAAATTTGCATAAAAGCTTTTCCACTGATGTGTCATCTTCGTGCCCACGTGTGCTCCGCTCTCCCACATCTTCAGATTTATCTCGGTGTTGCTGCAGGGATTTCTGCGTCTGATAATATTCCCCACGAGGCCTAAAAAGCCCCATCCTCCTCCGGTGCACACAGAGCGTCGTTGTTGGCTAAAGGACGTTTTAATTACCGAGATGTGCCTGAAATGATATCCCGTCACAACGTCAGCTCGCAAAACAGCCTGTGATGAGCGTTCAGTGGCATGTGGATAATGCAATAGAACAGAGCTTGTGAAACTTGTGCAATGCAATTTTCCAGAGCAGTAATGAGGCTGTCAAAAGGAGCATCAGCACAAAGGAAAGTCAGAGTTGACAAATGTTTTTTCTTCTGTATTATATGTCGCAAAGTCAGTGTTGTTATCTGTGGTTGCAGTGAAAATTCGATTCTTCCTGGCAAAATTGTGTGTGTGTGTGTGTGTGTGTGTGTGTGTGTGTGTGTGTGTGTGTGTGTGTGTGTGTGTGTGTGTGTGTGTGTGTGTATGTGCCAAATGGATATGAGATATCAAATCTGCTCTCCATAAATATTGCCTTTCACACATACAGAGTATCGCAGGCGTTCAAAGAGCACTGAATACTAGACTGAGTCAAGTTTATCTCCATAGCAGACACTGTCGATTTGGTTCAGGGGCCTGAAAAATGACTCAACAGCTCAACTCACGCACACAGTTGACACACGGAGGCGTGCAACAGTTTTCTTTACCTCGATTGGTGGACGGTTGTGTTTGCAGGCTTGAGCTTTCTGCCGCAGTCAATCAGATTACATACTGTACAGGGCCTATCTCAAATATATTTGCCTCACAGGCGATCTCTCCAATAGCGTCCTGAGAAGCAGGCAAAATATAATTACAATGTCCTCATTTAATTTCTGACCGGGAACCATTGTTTTCCTGTCACATCCCTTCCTTTCTTTGGACATTTACTGTCTGCTAATTCTAATAAATTCTAATATGTGACACCTTAAAATAACAGTATCGAACTTGGCCAAGGAACAAAGTTGAAGATTTGACAGTGTCTGTGTAACTTAAAACTGGAGTGAGGGGATTTTTACATATTGACAATCATGTTCACCCAGGTAAATCTCTGCATTTCGCATCATGCCAGAGTTTTTAAATCTTTCTGTGAAAATCCTGCACTGGCAGCGATGGTAGCGATGCGTTTTATGTCATCCAGCAATGACTGGTTTGTCAGAGCTGAAGAGGAAAGCGAGGACACATGCGGATAACGATTGATGTGGTATTTCTTCTTTTTCCTTCATTTGTATAATTACTCTCACTGCCAGGAGGGAGGAACAAAGGTTCTGCACTGCAGGTTTAAAGTAGCTATTTGTTCAGTTTTACTGCTGCCAAATGTGGTTTCTTGCCGGGAGCAGGTGGTTGGTGATTGTTGTTTGACAAGAGCTTCAGCCATTATTGCCTTAGAAGACAAGAGGTTATAATATGCCCTCTGAGCAGAATTAAGACTTCAGTGCCAGGGCACTGTTAGCATGCTAACTTCAGCAGAAGTGACAAGAATAAACATTGGTGCTAGTTTCCACTGCTGGAGTCAGATATTGGTGAGTAAAGGAATGAAGTTTAATGCTGAACTCACAGCCTTCCCTTTTAAACTGGTGAGAAAACGGCTATTAATGCAAACGTTAGCCATGTAGCTATAGCAAAACTTACAAATAGCACCTTTAAAACTGACATGATAAGTGAGTGTCAAATGAAATGTAGCAACTGGAAAAGTAGGGGAAAAAATGGATGATTGAGACTTTCATTCTATTTTTAAGGGCCGATTTTAACCCTGTCAACTCAACACGTAAACCCTTTCTCCATTTTCTTTCTACTTCAGAATGTACCTCACAACCTCTGAAGCCACATCAAAAGTGCTCCTCCAACAAAAGAAGACACACCACCTGATCCTCAAACTGCTAACACCATAAAACACTGGATTTGGTGATTTCTTACCTTCAGAAAAAGGCCAAAATGGCTCATGAGAGATAACTCAGTCCCAGAGAGGAAAGTTTTTTCACATCCTTGGTATTTTAAATATTAATGAAGCCATCGTCACAGACACTCTTAAATTTACATGGTGACTTTAAGTGTTAAGTGTCCTGACCCTTGTATCTGAGTGTGAAAGCTCCTTCGTTTCTTTGGTTTCTCTGGTGCAGGGTCTCCTAGTAAAAAAACAACGTGACAAGGGAGGAAGCAGACACTGAGGCTGCTGCATGCAAACCAAGCAGCCTCCTCTGTCTCTCCAGCTGAACCTAAAGCAGCTCAGGCACAAGCAGCAAAAACCCCACACATACACACACCTGCTCAGAGCTGAGCAGCTTCTGCACACTGGATGTAAATAAGCCATCGCTGCTGCTGTTCGCTGCGAACACAGAGGAAGAAAGAAAACAAGAATTTCCCTGCGCTGCATCTGCACGTTGAAAAAGGACTGATCAATAGGAACAGACGTACTGGTCTATGTCCACACACAGGCACACACACAGTCATAAAGAGGAGGCAAGATGAAAAACAGAGAGGTTAGATAAGAGGAGAAGCAAGACAAGGATCAGATAATAGATGATGGAGAAAAATAATGAAGAGATGAGTGCCTGTTGAAACTGAAATAAGAAACAGAGCAGATGGGGAGAGAAGAAGAGCAAAAGGGTTTCAGGCCTGTCAGCTGCTCTGCTCCGACTCTTTCTCAGTCTGTCTCCCCACAGCTGATCAATCAACTTTGCTTTTAATCTTGCCCAATGACTCACAATCAAATTAACTGCCTCACTGCCGTGCTCCGTGGAGCAGCCGCATATAACACACTGCACTGCAATCCACACACACAGCCGGCGAAGCAAAATGTCTCGCTTCCTCTCTCTGTCCTGCCTCCTCGCATATCAACCTGTTTCCATGTCAGCTACACTTTGGCTTCCTGGTTTAGACAGTTCATTTGGTGCATGGTTAAGTAAAAGTAACATTGCACCAGCCGGCGCCAGGTTTTTAAATGTCAGCGATGGCGCCGGTTGAGGCAGGAAGAACCTTCACGCCGCGGCCAATCAACTCAGTCACTTGGGGTTTAACAGAAAACCTAAGAGATTCTTGGTGAGGATACTTCACTTCTAAAGGCTGATAGAGCAGCAAAGGTACTGAAACCACAACTTTTTTTTTTTTTTTTTTTTTTTTGCTTAAGTGTCTGCAGAGGATGTAAATAAGACGACTTTGTCACCAAGTGGCCTTGAGCTAAATGCTAACATCAAAATGCTAATAGTTGATGTTTGCATGTTTAGCAGGTATAATGCCAACTATGGTCACCATTTCAATTCATCATGTTAGCATGACAACAATAGTTGCTAATTACCATTGGGTCTTTCCAGGATTGTCTCTTTTGTCTGTCTCAGAAAGTTACTATTATATACAATTGTCCCAGTTTTTGTGAAAATACATTTCTAATTCAGAATTTAAGAGTTTCAAATAAAGTTTTATTCCCTTCCTTCTCCTGTTATGTAAATGTATGGAAACTGATATGACAGCGACGATTGCCCAATGGCCACGTCCATGGTTTAATTTGATTGGTAGCAGAAATACCACCCCTGGCATCCACATCCCCAACCCTGCTGTGAATTCAGGCAGAGGCTTGAGGTGCCAGCTAGAGTGTATATACAACAACAAAAAAATCTATTTATTTTGTCAAAAAAAAAAAAAAAAAAAAAAAGTTGTGTTGTTGTTTTACTCATCAAAGGGATATGGTCATAAATTAATGTATCAGACAAATCAAGCACCAGAATGAGTGACATCAAATTTTAACACTTGTTGAGATATTTGAGTCTGGACCAGAGTTAAGGACGATCGACGTGGGTGTGATGAATGGGTGAACATGGAAAGCACTGTAAAGCACTCCGACTGATCAGTAAGACTAGAAAAGTACAGTCCATCTATATCTCAGAAATTTAAGATAGATTTTGCACTAAATGTAGTGGATGGTTTGGGCTTGGATTAACAAATAAAAGATCTGATTTTGATGATGATTTTGGATAAAAACCAAAATGTCTTTGGTTTTACTGCATAATCTATATATAGCAGTGAGTATGAAAGTAACAGAGAGACAGATTTGAGTCCAGTTTGTGTAAGGTCAACTCTGTAAATTGTTCAATTTCAAAATGGAATAAAAGGAAATGACATGTTTGACTGTTTGAACAAGTAGAAACGTCCTTGCACTCTCTTTAGTCTAGAGATACTTAAACAACTCCTATTTGATCCGTTTCTAAAAATCTGGAGGCAAAATATTTTCTCTCCTTCTTTGCCAGAGACAGAGACAGTTTGTGATGAGCTTATGAGAAAAGCCCGCAGCCTTCACTCTAACCACATTAAACTGCAGACTGTCCAAAAGGCTAATATACAGAGTGGATAAAACTGTACAAACACGATCAAACAGGACAAATTGAGACAGAGAGCTCGTTTAGTTGAATTAACTACAGACTCGTTTCGTAAAATAATGTTTCTGCCTTTTATCCTGATAAATTATGACATATAACACAAGCTATTTTCCTGAATCTGCTCGATCACAGTTTCACATGTGTGGACACACTGCAGTGCAACCACAGGCAATTAAAGAAGCTGCTGACTGTTCCACACCTGGATGGACTTTTTGAATGGTGATGATTTTTCATTAGTGCTGCAATCCCAAGGCCTCGGTCTGGAGCTCTGACGTTAGGCCTAAAAAGCTAAGTCATGTGTGTTCTTCGCTCTACCGCCCCACTAACTCATTATTCCTACGACCTATTAGATTAACAACCTCACAATTAGGCTAATACAGGACTGGGAAAGCACTTAGTGCTGCAAAAACGATGGTGAGACCTGACTTAATGTTTTAGAAAAAGGTTCAGTCACTTTCAATAATGTGAAAGTGGGTGGAAGCCTAAATTCTCCAAAGTGGGGAATAGCAGTGATTTGAAGCCAAGCCACAGCTTTATTGATTAACTAGTGAGTAACTGTGGTCAGATGCAAAGGTATTTGGACAGTAACACTGTTTTTATGCCACTCTGCATCCTTGTTTCTCTGTAGTTTAACTCTTACTCGGAATATTTAACCTGCAGACTTACAACTTTAAAGATTTGAATTCCTCTCACGCATGCAGCTAATGTGAATCATTTTCCATTTTGCAATGATTGACCGATATGTGAGGCCTGCAACTGACGGCAGCATGTGTCACTGCATGTCATTCTTCTTTTTCAACAAGTGTCCATAGTGTTGGTTTAGGTGATAGTAGACCCCTCTGTGCTATTAAGATTGTATTCTCGTCAAAAAGGGGACGATAGTTATCTTAGCTCGCTAACCTTGCTAATCTGTGCTCCATTTAGCGTAGTCAGCGTGCCATATAATTCAATTTAATTCAAATTCCTTTATTTGTCCCACAGAGGGGGAATTGCAGTGTTGCAGCAGCAAAGAGCACAAAAACAGTGCAAAAATACAAAAACTGTGCAAGATTATGAAGTAGGGTGTAAGTAAGTATCACCGAGGACAAATGGGTTTAAACTGAGTAAAGGCAGCAATCTCGACCAGCTGATGGTCAAACAGCAGCAGGTTGTGGAGATGCTGCGCTAAAACGTAATCTTTCCACAGCTTTGCTAGCAGCAAACTTCACCTTTTCCCATTTAATTCAACTGCAGCGAGCTGTGTGACATGCGTCCAATACTGTGTTGTTGTCTTGTTGATTAAAGTTGGCAACTTGCCACATTCACATCGGCGCAGAGATGCTGTAGTTCCCAACGTGTAAATTATCTTCATTTTCACTGGGATTTTGGATTTTTTTTTTTAACCTACTGGACGCCAAGTGGCAACTGACTGTGACGTCGCCCATTACTTTGTGAACTGCCTTTTTGGAGGCTTGAGTTTGTAATTTGGCCGTAACCATCGTGATTTTTTGAAACCAGAAGAAACTATATTTGGAGGAGAAGGTGGAGCTAAGGAGGAATGAGGGATGGATCTGACCCGCTCTGTGCTTCCTCTGGCAGCTCGCTGTTTCTGGTACAGTCTGTCAATCACAGGGTAGCCACGCTTTAATACATACCCTGCTTTATCTTCTACTTTCCTCTAAATGGGACCATCATTTTAAAAATGGACATCATCTTGTATTGAAGAAGACTTGAAACTAGTGATTGAAATCATAAACTCATTAGGAAAATGTTTACTGAAGTAATAAATCAAGTGAGAAGTAGGGCCATTTTCACGTAGAGTTCAATACAGATGACTTTTTGTTACGACTAGAGGAGTCGCCTCCTGATGGTCATTAGATAGAACTCAGGTTTAAGGTACTTAGTCTAACTATTCTTTCATGGACTGTTAACGTAGACCTGTAACCTCAGCGACCCTTCAGTCAAATATGCGATTTGACATGTACAGACATGTACGGAGTCACGGAGTAACGCAGGAAGAGCTCACGGAGTAACGCAGCAAGAGCTCAAACCAGACAGAAGCAATTTAATCAGCTAACAAGTCCGGCCCTCCATCTGGCAAACTGCTGGACTGATATTAGAAAACTGTTTTTGATGAAATTGTCAGCTGGTGCCAAAAGTGCACCCCCCTGAAGACGAGCTTTCATTTTAGAGATGAACAGCAAAAAAAAAAAAAAAAAACCTGCAATGGGTTTTGGGAAATTAAAGCAGGTTAAAGGAATTTTAACCTGGTTGAAAAAATGCTTATTTGCTTTCATGTTGATACAAGATTGATGCCACTCATGTGTCTCTATGATAAATAAGTAGCTGGAGCCAAAAAACTAGTTAGCACCTAATTAGCACAATTTACACTTTAGTTTTTAAATGTATTTTTTTATTTTGGCGTGAACAGTCAGAAAGGCAATAATAATTATATGTTGTCAACATTGATAAATGCCTGAAAACCTCTTTGAGCCTCAATCCCATAAATATGACTCATCCTATAATGCTTTACTTTTCTCTCCAGCATCTCAGTAAGAGTAAGTAAGAGCTGTATCTACATTTGACAGCAAACTGCTCCAAGCACAGACATTCAGAAGAAAAAAAAAAATAGAAATAAAACGAGCCAATCCATTAAGTTGTGTTCTGAAAATATTAGCTGCGATACATTAGGGTGTTAGCCAATGCTCGATGTTAGGAAAGACCATTTTGATAATGGCAGTGAGCGTGTAGGTGTTACAGTAGACTCACAGAGCCACATGTCCTCACTGTTCATCTGAGTGCTCTCACTTTTCTTAATGTAATAACACTTTTCTTTCAAGGGGTTCAGCGGGGACACAGGAAGGGAAATGTGGTATGTTATGACTGAGTGTAAGAGTGTGTGTGTGTGTGTGTGTGTGTGAGAGAGAGAAAAGGAGAGAGAGGGAGAGAAGCAGGGGAAGTCCATGACAGAGAGTGAGAAAGATAGTCGGTGTTAAACGAATGGCGGAGATGATTGCAAGTGCTGGCGGAGGAATCGAATTGTGAACAGGCCGTATTTCAGCTTGGCGAAGAGGTGAGAATCCCACAGACACACACACACACACACACACACATACACACACACTGCTATTTCACCTCTGTGAAAGCTGTGGGGAAGGTACTCGAAGAACGGGAGGGGATCAGATGAACGTAACATCAAGTTAACAAGACTGAACTTTTTTCAAATGTTTAAATGTTTCAAATGTCAGGTGACATCTTATTCCTCTAGATCCCGAACATGCTCCATGTTTTCAAAATTGCAGCTTTGTTTGACTGTTACTTGATGCTTTCCAGGTAGAGTGGTGGTCCACGACCACCTGGGGTAGGTAAATTAGTTAAGGTATCATGTTTAATGTGTTTTCTCAAACTCCCTGAAAGTGACCACAGAGCCTACTAGCAAATAGTGCAGAGCTACAAGGAGACGTGAGTGATACGCATGTCACACAAAGAGCATTGGTTGTTGTCTCACAGGTGGCGAGACTCAAGTTCTGCATCTCATAGCATAGAATAGGTAAGTAAGGGGATTGCCTCACTGTTTTGAGACCCCGGTTCAATTCCAGGTCGGCTGGACTTTCTGCTGCATTGCTTTTGTAATCTTGCGTCTCCAGTTGTGTCAGTGACCTCTCCAGTAAAGACATCAAAACATGCAAAAATAAATGAATCAATAAATCCACAATAGTTTGTTTTCCATAGAAGCTCACCTTATGTTCGAGCCTGAGTGGTCCTTGGTCGGAAAAAGTTAAGAGGGACAATCAGACAACTTGAGCTACAGTAAACAGGACCCACAGCTGGCTCCAGAAGCATTTAACAGCCACAAAGTGTCTGCAAAAAGCCGGCAGCCTCAAAGATAGAGTATCAACCAGACACACACTTGGCTCCTTTAAGGCATCACCATCTGCATTATGGGTAATAAGCAAAATTAAAAACCCAAGCAGCATCTTTCTCTTCACAGTCAGATACTTCAGAGAGCTGGCTGCCAACATTTTTTTTTTTTTTTTTACTTCCAAAGCTTTAAAGTGAGGCAATACTCACAACCTCTTACTAAAGGCTGCATAATGCCTGAGCTGTTCGCGTTTATCTTTCCAGACTTTCATTTAAGAAAAGTTTGGAGGCCTAAAGAGGCAAAACTACCCAGCATTTTGTGATTCTTTTTTAAATTCTTTTTCCTAAAACTGCAGAGGGTTTAAATGCACCAGCCCCACACTTTGCCCTGTAAAAATTAGAAATACTCAATGTTGGTTTTTCTTGTTATTCATCTCGTGAACGTCCCACATTTACTCTGTGAGTGGGTCCCACGCTTGAGAGCACAAAAGAAAACACAGTGTCTGGTCTGATAGCGATCCAGGACTCATTTTCTTCTGAGCAGACTAAATGTTTAGTGAGTCTTAATCTTCGTTATTCTCCAGGGCTTGTGTTAGGATCAAATAAACACAGAAGGCTTTTAGCAAAATGGATTTAAACAGCCATAAATCACACCTTTGCTTTACTACACTCAGTACCCTCAGAGCCTGGGTGGATGGTCTTACCTGTTCAGTGCATAAAGATCAGCAGCCCTTAAGAACTAAAAGACTCAACTTTGCTCTGCAAATAAAAGACTTTTGGCTGCTGTAAAGTGCCACTGCAGCCTGAAGCTGCACTAAGTTTCAGCTTCTCAGCCGGAGCTGAGCAGAGTGGTGCTGAATGGACAGCTCCCGCTGCTCCAGGTGCCATTTGTTATCCCTCCTTTAATTTCAACCCCTGAACCTGCCCCCGGTTCAGCTCCACTCGCGGTGCCAATGTCAATATTTGGCTCGAGCGAGAGAGAAAAAGGTCGAGTCGCGGAAATGCAACAACACCAACAACAACAACAACAACAAAAAACCGCCTGCCATCCCGTCTGCTCAGATACAACCACAGTCGCAGCTACAGCCTCACGCGCTTTAAACGAATCCCTTCACTGACAACTAAGAAGCAGAGGTGAACAAAAGGCGCCTGCAAAGTCCCGAGTCTCGCCCTGATGCATGTTGCATGTGAAGTGCACGGAGCGCGGACTGATGCCCGGATGGGGCCAAATGGCCTGAGTGAGCACGTATTTCTTACCCGGAGTTTTCTTTTGGTGCAGTAGGGAGGAAGGAGAAGGAGGAGGAGGAGGAGGGGGGTAGACCAACTCCACCGCTCTCCCTTCTTCAGGCGCCTCTCTCCATCCAATGGCACCGGTGCCGGTCCGGTCTATGTATACCGGGGGTTGGCGGAGGGGAGGGAAGCGGCGTTCACACTCCTCCCGTTTCAGCGCATCCAGGGGCGTTCAGACGTGTCCAGCTGGAGGAGGGAGAGGAGCGAGCGAGATGAAGGTGAGGAGGAGGAGGAGGAGGAGGAGTGTTTATCTTCAGCTCCGAGGTGTCCGTCTGACTCTGCTGCTGCTCGCCGGAGTCTGGGAAGAAGCTGCTGCCAGAGGCATTTCTGTGTGAGTCGAAGCTCAACGCCGACCGACCGACCGACCGCAGAAGGAGAGTCCCACCCCTGCAGCGCAACTTCCACCGCCGGGCCGCTCAATAACACGACCGACCACCGCCTCCTCCTCCACCGCCGCTCCGCAGCAGCAGCAGCAGCAGCACCGGAGAGGACCTGCCTGCTGCACACACACACACACACACACACACACACACACAGACACACACACGCAGCAACAGTGTTATGCAACGGGTGTGCACGGGGTGGTGGTGGTGGGACCTGGATGGGAGGTGTGTGAGTGCAACTTTTAACTTCGACACCCACCGTCCACAGAACCTCCTGACCCCAGAGCTGATCAGCCCCCCTCCCCCCTCCCCTCCCC
>CM076652.1:21438669-21454533 GCA_038496675.1 Rachycentron canadum
CCTCCCCTCCCCGGCCTCCCCCCCTCCCCCGAGGTGTTTATCACTCAGGGATGATTCAGTGTGAAATTACATAACTGTCTGTGCTGGGGGTGGCCAGGGTGCAGCGATGACACCTCCGATCCCGAGGCACTCATCTTTATTCATCCTCTCATCCAGGCACTTCCTAGATGATCTGATGAAAGGGAAATTAAAGTGCTCCTCCCCACCACAGCCACGGCACATTACACTTAGCTGGAGAGTCACATTTTTAAATACCACTTTCATAATAAGGCAACGCAGCCTATAGGGTGTATAAATTGTAAGAAATGGCTTTAATAATAGTTAATAAATTCTTTATTTAATCTGCTCAGATCAGCCCAGTTGGGTTACAGGAGGGAAAGCACCAGCCATAGGGACCTTTAAACCACTAATAAATGATTTATTAGGTATCGGTTACACCATACAATGGCCTTTGGAGAATTTAAAAATCACTTTATCTTACTTGGGTCATTTGTATCTCATGAAGCTGCTATTTAAAGTGAACCCTTCGCTGTCGAAGTGTGATGGACAATCAGAGTGTTTTCCAGTTGAAAGGTGAAACAGTTGTGCAGAACTGGTGGAAGAAGTACTCATCTTTTACATGCATGCATTCATTCATTCATTCATTCAAACCTTTATTTATCCAGGGATGGCCATTAAGAGCGAGGACTCAAGCACACCCTGAAATAAAATGTACAACATGAGAAACAACCATCCACAAATGTCAATGTGAGTGAAAGTAGAACGTAAAAGCCAAGCATTAGAAAGTTTGCACCATTTATTTGCTGATTAGATTTTGTTTTATAATGTGAAAATGCAAAGTAACACAATGTAGTGGAATAAAAAGCATATGTGTAACCTAAAAAAAGTTAAAGGAGAAAAACTACAAGTACCTCATAGTATTCTGCTTTCCACCATGTGAGCATCCTCACTCTGCTGTTACTCTTCATCTGTCCTTTATGACAAACATTAGCTGCTTGTCTACCAGTCTGCATCTTAAACTCGTAACCAAACATCAGCCGCAGTCAGTGCAGTCTCTCCCTTCACAGAATTTCCCCTTTAATCCGTCAAAGGATTCGTTTAGTGCGCTCGTTTCGAGCAGTTTTTCTTGAGGTTTCATCAAATTACAAAGTGCTGTAAGTCAAAGTAAACAGACAAACTATGACCATGTAGTTACTCTCTCCTTTTGATATTTCTGAATGCTCATGTTGCCAATAATGAGTTTTTCTGCTTCAGTTCTTGCAGATATTTTTGTGAATTCTTTCCTTCCCAGGCAAATTATCACTGACATTTATTTTCATTTACAGTTGCGTGCACTTCTGTTATTGCTTGCTGAGGATGACTACAGTCCCCCCCACCCCCCAGTTGCAGCCACCCCTGGAGGCCCCTCTGACCCTCAGCCAGGCCTGCTTTGACCTCTTCAACCAGATCATTGATTAAGTAATGGATCACGATGCAGGTAATAAACCTACTGGGGCATCAGTCTGGCTCCAGACAGATGGATGTCATGATTCCTGCCAACAGGAAACTCTCAGCCTAGTGTTGTGGTGAGCGTTTTGATGTTTCTTAGCTGGTGTCAGGTGCAAACAACAGAAGAACACTTAATAGTGAACTATTCACTACTTTTGTTGCCCCAGTTGGGCAATTTATGCAACAGTAAATCCAGATTTGTGTTGCTCATCAGGTAAAGGACGTCAACAGCGACGCGTTTGGACGCAGAGTTTTCAGCCTCATTGTATTTCTACCTTGTGTCATGTCGTCCTCAGTGACCACATGGAGGTTTGGCCCCCTCAGCTGCAGCAGTGACACTCTGCTGTGTGTGGACGAGGACAGGAAAGCAAACAAACATCATGAACAGGAACTGAGAATAAAAGCACGGCTGTTTGCCGGCTGAGGTGCAGTCTGACCAAACGCACCTGTCTTTGGCTTCACATGCGGCATGAAAATGACATAAAACACTCCCACATCCTAAAGCTGTTTGCTGCTCCTGTAGGACTCAGAGGCAGGTGCTGGGGTTGGAAAATGTTTTATCTTTGGGCGTTTTCCCAGTTTCGATTAAAGAGGAGGAAGCTGGGACATTTTATGTTAGATAAGATCAGATAGATAATCTCAGTCTAGACGGGATAATCTCATCTTTTTGGTTCAAGATAAACAACTTTCATCAATAGCAGATTCCCATGAGGAACTGAAAATGAACATCTTTGCTTCCATATTTGTACAGTAAAATAGACACATCATGTTTACCCAGCATCCCACCACCTTTGCTACTCACTAATAGCAGCTGCACATAAAACCCACAGAAATCCCTTAAAACACAACCGCAGGAGGAAGCGACACCCGGGCTTTTCTTTGCCTTTTGAATGTCTCCATCTGGTGGTGGAGCTGTTGTAGTGATATAGACAGAAACAGTTGGACTGAACACCGACCTCCCTGAGCCTGCGTATGACTCAAGACCAGTCATGACCAGTCAAGACCAGTCATCTTTAGCCACTGGACTTTGTATTGAAAAATGATTAACACATCGACACGAGACGTTTCACTAACGCTCTGAGGTTAGACGCTGAGAAATTAAACTTACTGTCACAAGATTCAGATAATTCAGAAAGGGCATATGCTTCTTTTTTGTTAAGGTTCCTAATGCTGAGTCCCTGAAACCTCCAGATTTCAGTGCAGATCAATGGTGATCTGGGCTTTGAGGGGTTGCTCTTTTGAACAAAATCAGATCTTTTAAATCTGACGTTCCAGAAACGTCCATTGATACATCTTCAAATTTAGGATTAAAAAGATTATTAACTCTCTTGACACGGGGGACCTTCTTCATCCTTGAGATACAGAGACGGATGTCAGTCGAGAAGTTCTTTAACTTTCCTGAGAAAGTTAAAGAAGAAAAAAAGTCAAATCTAAACACTCAGATGTCAGGTTTCTCTAGAGTTTAAGGAAAAATCAGAGATTTGATGGCTGATGTTCCAAACCACTGAAATGATTAATATGTCTCCAGTTTTAGTATGGTCACTGTAAATAATTTAAAGGCTCATTGTCAGCCCAAGGCTTGAGGGTGGTGCTTTTTTTTTTTTTTTTGCTGGAATCTGTGACCCACTCATCTCAGTTTGGGTCCAAAATGACTGGAAATCCTACAAACAAAACTCACATATGTAATAAAATCCTTGAGTGACAGGGAAATAAGACTTTAAAAATGACCAAAAAAAATCAAACAAACCACAGCTGCAATGACACAGTGGCACAGAGTTTATCTATAAAAAACATATATTTATTGTTCTGTTACTGTCGGTTAACTTGATCAACAATAGATGGCGGCAGGCCAGGAGACATACTGTACACATATTCATAGAAGAGAGCTTCTGTTTTTTTTTTTTCTGTTCAGTGGCGATTAACAATACAGAGAGAAAACCAGAGCGAAGAGAGAAAGAGACGAGAGAGAAGCAACATGTGCTGACAGATGCTGGGTTTTAATGGTGCGTTCAAAAGTCGTCCTTCAGCCCATTTTCAAAGTGGTTCATCTCCTAAGCAGGTCATTTTTTTTCCTTTTCTTTTTTACAAGAGGGGTAAAAATACTGTACATTGTTCTGTATAATAATGTAATTGAAGAATAAGATCTTTTTCTTTTATCCTCTGTTCAGGACAGTGATTACTACTCACCTTTTTTCTTCCCCCAACATAAGCGAGGTTGAAGAAAGTCAAGTAAAGCTTTAAAAATGAAGAAATGATATTTAGACTCTAAAGACAGAAATACAGGTGCTCCGTACTCGACAAAATAGTGTGTGGATTAAAATAGATAAAGGTTATATATATTTATACTATATATAATATATAAAGGCTTAAATCTCTAAATACAAGGGCAGCCACCAGTGCTGTCCACACACATTCCTCAGTACACAAACCCTTTTAACGCAGCAAAAAAAGCACACCTGCTTTGTCTCATTTTCACTCCGTGGACCATTAAGTCTTGTTCTGTACATCTGCAGTAAAACAAACACAGGATCCTGATCCCAAAAGTACCCCCCCCACACACCACCCCCACCCCCACCGTGTGACAAGCTGAACTGTGTTTGAATATGAAATCAGAGCAAATGAAGTTAACCTGTAGATGCGAAGCCTTTTTGCAGCGTCACTTCAAGATATTTTTCCAGGGTGTTTGTTCATCAGAATATTATAAACCCATGTGCATGAAAGTCTAAATGTTTTTTAATGGGGAAGCTGAGGCTTGTGTTGCTTCCACTGACTCCAGGCTGGTAGGCTCTGATCAATAACACAGAGCTAATTTAACTAAAGCAGAGAGCACGGAGGCTGGATCTGCAGCCAGAGAACTACGAGAGGACGGGAAGCAAGGCAGGAGGAATGGAAGTGGTTGAGTAGTTTCTCTTTGAGGCCCTGGTTGATTGTCACACAAAGAGTTTAAACATGTAGCAAAGTGGTTCAGTTGATAGATGAGTGCCCCGTGCTCAGGAGCAGATGAGACCAGGTCCTAATGTCTGTTTCAGTCCAGGCAAAACCTTTACATTCCACACGCTGACAAAACAAAACAAGTCAAATCCAGTTCCTCCAAGTCACGGGAACTTTTTCACAGTCTCTCCTGCATCATCATCATCACCATAACCATCGCCGCCGTCGTCTTCAGTCTCCATCGAGGAGCACCAACGTTCAGACTGAATGTGCAAATGTCATCTGTAACACAGAGCCGTTCGAAAACTACTTGACAAAAACAACACAATAGACAAAGAAGAACCTTTTGCAGTCCCTGAAACGTCCCCGTCTCCAGTCCACTGCTCTTCTCCGCGAAATTCACTTTGTTTCTACGGTCGCAGGATCTAACTGAAATGAATCAGTTTATGTGCCACAAAACTAATGGAAGAGAGGATTAGTAAAAGACCGCTTGATGTCATAACAATGTTCATAAACCGTAATTAAACAAAGATTTTAATTGCACATACTCCAAACCCACAGCCAGGGCAGTCGTGTCCCATTTTAGCTCCAAAGCCTCTAAAACTTGTTGACTGTGCTCTGAAAAGTGTGAAGCCAAAATTAGCTCAGTGTTCATCACCTCCCTCATCTGAAGCCCAGTCAGGGAGTGTAAAGTATGATGGGGCGATATAACAGCATTTAAGGGTTTAAAATGTTTCTTAGATTCACCTCCTGACTGGCTTTTGAATTTAAATATCTGAATGGCATCTGAGACACTAGGACAAACCCAGAATAAATCACTGTTTAATAGTGTGTTAGTGTATTTTATAATAAAAGTCTTTAATCTCTACAAATGGACCACTTGTGGCAGATCTTTGGTTTTGGGGATAAAACTTAATTCACTTTTGCATTAGTCGAGTTAAAAAAAATAAAATAAATCTCACCCTGTTTAGATTTAAATTTGGAAAAAGACAAATCCATTGTCATGATGCTTGTTTCTTCCCTATTGCCTTCATTTCAAAAGCCAGATTGGTACAGATTTGAGATCTTAAAGGTCATCCTTTAAGATCTCAAATCTGTACCTTTTAAATTGTAAATTGTTTCTTGAAATACACCTGTATGTAACTGACTCAATGATTGGGATAAGAATCTGGTGCCATCTCCGAAAAAACAAACTGTATCTTTAGCTGTCTAGTGAAACTTCTGTGAAATATTCAAGTCTAATACTATAAAACCTTAAATTTATTCCATTTGACGCCATCTTAAATAAAGCGCAGAGAGAGCTGCCTGGCAAACTATATCTAATATACAGAGCTTTTAGGTCTGTAGTCTTTCAGAACTTGGCTGAAAAAAAAAATCTAGAAATCCCTCACACACTTGGTTAATCTCTTGAGTCCAGAGCTTGTTTAGTGTTATAACAGTATAAAGCCCAAGACACAGATCGACTGAAATTCACTCCCAACAGCCAAAATAAAATCAACTTGTTCTAATGTTTCAGTTTGTCTTGGACCGGACTTGGAAATGATGTCAGACAGCCGCTGGCTGGACTGCAGTTGCTAATTTTAGTGCTCTGAATAACCCTGCTCCTGAAGCTGATGGGAACACGGCCTCTCGCTCTGTGGATTGATTTGTCCATGAAGAAAACACAGACATTACACAACCAGCTGATTAGTTTTAGGTGAGCCCTGTGGCTGCTGCAACAACGAAGCAGACTAATAGTTTACATCACACTTTAACGTCAGCAGAGGGACCGCACAGGGGAAGTTGGATCTGTTGCCATAGTAACAGTTGGGAAGAGGAACTCAGAGTGGCTGTGACTGAGTCAGGTGAAAGGTGTGTGCAAGATGTGTTTGGGTTTGAGTTTGGGTCTGTGCCGGATGCACTGGCTGGTTCTGGTTCTGGGGCGGAGGATGCGGCTGCGGCTGCTGCAGGATGTGCACCACCCGGCTCAGGGTGTCTGTGGTGGCAAACGCCAGATACTGGCAGCACAGCCAGTCCTCCAGGCTCACGCCGCAAGCTGTGTCGAGAGAGCGCTCCGCAAACTTGATCATCATCAGCGTCCGCTTCAGGTCCAGCCAGTTCTGGAGGGTGGCCTCGCGCTGACTGGAAGTGGCCCCTGACATTGGGCCTGTGCTGCTGCAGCCCAGCGCCTGGAACAAGTCCTCCCTGGGGCCCCAGAGGAGGCACTGCAGGCAGGCACGGGCCTCGGACATCCGGATCCTTTCAGAGGGGTTGACGGTGAGCAGTAACCTGGCCAGCTGCTGCAGGCCCTGGGAGTAGAGTGATCTGACCGGCAGCGGCGGCAGGTCAGCCCACGTGTACTCGATCTCCTTCAGCTCTGGCGTCTCCTCAAAAGGGTTGGGCCGGTGCAGCATCTCATAGATGAGAATCCCGGTCTGAAACTCGTCACATTTGCGATACTGAGTAGCTGTGACGATTTCAGGTGCCAGGCGTGACTGGTCTCGCAGTGTACCGGGGTCGGCCGTCATGAGAGCGCTTTTCTGTTTTGCTTGGGAGAAGTTACTGATGATGAGGCGGGCGGGGCATGTGGCGTTGGCAGCAGCAGCAGCAGCACCAGCAGAGGTCGCAGTAGAGCTGCTGCTGTTGCTGTTGTTGTTGGGCTCGAGTAAGTCCAGATTCCAGGGGCTGCCAGGCTGGCAGTTGACCAGCAGCAGGTTTTCCAGCCGCAGGTCACAGTGGGTCACGTGATAAGGTTTCATGTGCTCCAGGCCAGAGCACAGCTGGAGCAGGAGGAGACAGACTTGGCGCTCGTACAGCTCCGGGTTGTGAGTATGTCGGGCCACACCCTCTCGGACGAAATCCGCGACCGTCTGGAAGGGCACCTCACGTGTGATGACCACAACTCGGCTCCGCAAGCGCCCGGCAGTGTTCATGTGACTCGCTGTGGGGGTTTCATCTAATTTACCATTTGGAGCTTTGGAGTCTGTTGTCTTGGGTTCTGACTTTGCTTCTTTCTCTTTCTCCTTCACCCCATTTCCATCTTCCTCCTCATCCTCTTCCTCATCTTCTTCCTCTTCCCAGGGCAGGAGGCGGGTGGGGACATCGGCCAGGAAGTGTCCACAGTCCTGCTGGATGTTGAAGTGCACAGCCAGGCTCTGCCTCACTGCGAGGCTGTGGAAAAACTGCTGCTGGGTCTCCTTCACTTTGCTCCGACAGATCTACACAATCAAAGACAGAGAAGAGGACATGAACATTAACGCCAGGTTTTTTTTAAAATGAGAAACTTTTCATTACGAAGCTCCTACAGAATTTTTTTTATTCTCTGTGCTGCAGGATTTACATCTTCAGTGGGAATAAATGGTTTGTTTTCAGTTGGAACGGTGGTTTTTGCATAGAAACATAAAGATGATGATGTAATTGTTGTTGAGTCTTGTACCAAACAAACATGTTCCTTTAGGTCTGGAGAATATGATTGGTAGGTCGGGGCGTCTCTGTAGCAGCACAGCACTTATACCGATAACAATGCACAACAATCTTGACACATTTTACCTAATTGCAGCTCTTGTGATTTGGATATTGCACTTGGCCATATTGCGATTTTGATTATATTTTAATTAGTTGTGCAACAGTGGTTTGGGGCTGATGCCACAGCACACAGAGGAAATGAGAGAGCACTGAAGGACAGACCAACACATCTCAGTAACTTTAAAGTATAAAAGATGATGTTTGTACCTTTGTTTATTTAATTGTGTCTCTACCCCAGAGCTGTAAAAACCTCTGGAATTCTGAGAAAATGGTTTGATATTATGAGACTGCTATTGATTAAAATAAAATAAACTAACTCTACCAACAGCAGAATTTGGCCCTTAACCGCCATGGGAGACATTTAAACAAACAGCAACCTTCTGCATTATCAGGAACAAAATAGACCAATTTAGCAGAGAATTCACTGGATGTCTCAAAAGTTGTTTTCTGTTTCTTTCAAAACTCTCTGTCCTGCTCACTGTCTCCAGAACATTTCAGCTCAGGCCGTTAATGATGCACTGTGCAGGGCTGAGGGAAGCAGATAGCAGACTCCGGGCTGTCGTAGACAGCAGAGAGAGGGTGTCACTGTCTCCTAAACCACAGTGACAGCCTGTGCAGCTCTCTGTCTTTCCACACTTTGATCACAGCACAGAGGAGAAGCAGAGTCAAGGATTGGATCAGTCTCTGCGGACGCCATGACAATCACTAAAATACCAACAAAGGGAAAGAAGTCATGATATATTACACATTTGACATTTTTGGTTGAATAATGTTTCGAACTTTTTTTTTTTTTCAAATTAATGGTCTTACAGAAAGAGTTGTCTTTCTGTTTTACTATAATATTTGCTGACGTGATGAACACGAGCAAACATTTCACTGTCAAAATGACCTTTGAAAGTACTGCGTAGATTTGGAATGATTCGCTGATATGAGGAAGTAAATGGCCTTTGTGTGGGACCTTAGGGTTAAGAAGAAGAATTATTGTTTAGTTTAGTCAGTCTCTAGTTTCAAGTGATGTTAATTTTTTAAATGATGGTCCCATTTAGAGGAAAATAGACCATAAAGCAGGGTATGCATTAGGGCGTGGCTACAGTGTGATTGACAGACTGTAACACAAATGGCGACCTGTTGGAGAAAGCACAGAGCAGGGCAGATCCAATCCTCCTCAGCTCCAAATATGTTTTTTGTTTTTACCATTTGAGAGAGACAGGAAATGGGACAGAGAATGACCTGCAGGAAAGAACCCCCCCGAGGCTGGGAATTGAACCAGGAGATGGCCTGCTCAGAGCATTTGCACCCACATGGTATGCGCCTTGACCACATCACCCGGAGGAGCTGTAAGTGAGAGTGCAAATGTCCAGGCCAGTTGGACTGGACATTTTCTGGACTTCACGCTTCCAGCTCCCTTGTGCGAAGCCCATGTAATGTCCCCACTGAGCCTATGTGTGAACACAGCATTGTCCAGAGAACTCACAGCGAGCGAGTGGGCGAGTTGCCTCCTGCACGCTCTACTGAAGCGCCACCGCTCGCCTAAACCAATCCAAAACCTAAAGTATTACAAGTGAGAACGTTTCTGATATGGACAATCTCCCGTTGTGCGCTACATGTGTGAGAGGCCAATGCCAAATGTTGTCTGGATTCTCCAGATACTGTCCAGAGTTCACATGAGAAAACTGCTATGAACAAGGCTGATAAACAAGAAGCAATAAAACTGTGTGTGTGTGTGTGTGTATGTATGTGTGTGGTCTTTTATGATCATTTTACTTTATTACTTCCAAGGCAGACTTTAAACTTGGTGCTCTTTGATGTAACTCATGCACAGTTTACTGTTAGATTGTCATGTGGAATAAAGACTCCGTGTCTGTGAAAACACTGCGTAGCTCTGTAAGAATGTACATGTTGACTGGATGTTTGTTTCGACATGTTGGCTGTGAGGCTGCAGCGTCAAACTGATCGTTCTCTGAAGACAATATCTGTAGACTGTAGCTGTTTAGAAACCACATTCTGTAGCATAGAGCTCCAGGTCGACATAACAGGCACACGGCGAAGCTTTAAAGCACACGAGTCACTCGCTGAAATCATCCTGAGAGAGTTGAGACTTCACACAGACATGCTCAAGGTGGATTATGAATAATTAGCGCCGCATTAAAAATATCACAGCGTGTAAAATCTCATTTGCAGGAGGATCAGCTACATGTACGGGGTTAAGGAAGGCAGGAGCACAACTGGGCCACATTAAAATGGAGAGTTGGGGAAAGTTTAATTGGGAAGTGTTTGTGTTCTGCTGCTTCTGCGGCTCCTGGTTCCCTTATTTATGGATGAGCATCATAAAAAAACAGGACTTTCTCTTGAGCCTGCTGCTAATATGAAGGCAAAGCTTTGAAGTGCTGTGGAGCATAGAGAGTTTCATATCCTGTGAATAATGCAACCTTCATCCATATCTGCTTTGTATTTAGCTTCAGAACTCTTCCAGCAAGATCTGCCCCGACCCCCACACCCCTCCCTCTCCTGTGTGTCTCTCTCTCTCTCACAAAACAACACAAACAATAATGTGTGCAGACAAAACTGGGTCCCTCACACAATTATATGGAGGGAAAAAAAAAACACATGCACACACATGTTTTAGTGTACAAGGTCGTGCCCTAAAGGCTCAAAGTTTAAGTGCTGATATTTCAGCACAAACACGTTCCTCCACCTCAGCTAAGCGAGTGGGAGGAGAAAATATAAGGATTTAATAAATCTGCCGCAAGGACAGCGATCACTAGACTCCAAATTTATCTACAACCCCACTTGGTGCAGGGAGACTGCAAAGCAAGGACTCCAAAAGACAAACAGACACGCACAATAACAGAAAAATCTAAATAAAATGTTGTTGCTACATTTTGTTAAAAGCATACATTATAAACTGTAGTTCCTCTGAGGTCAGGCATATACTGAGCTCAGTTTCTGCAGTTTACGGCTCACACTTTAAATAAAAACATTTTAAACATGGCATTTAGAGTTACTTTTACTATTAGTCACATCCAGTTGTTCAACAGACCCAGGCTGCCGCTAACAACTAACACTTTTAGTTTTACTATAGATTAACTCTTTCTATGAATGATGGATAAATGGTTTAACCTTGTTTTGTCCAGACTTCATACTGAAACTTAAAGAAGAAAGTTTTTGATTGATATAAAACAAAAAAAGCTGATTATGAAAATGGTTCCTTCATTAGTTATTCATTCAGTTAGTAGCTAATTTTCTGCCAACAGTTTCATCATTGCAACCATACAGCACAACACAAAATGCTTTACCTGAAATTAAAAATATAAGCAGCTTCTTTTACATTTTCTAGACACAATTAAAATGTGTTTTACATTTTGTTTATTAAAGTAAGCTAAAGCATGTAACTGAATGAAGATAAATGTGGTAAGGACTTTAATTCCATCTCTCAGGATTCGCAATATGAGAGGAGCAACATTTTAAGCCTAGTCTTCTCTGCCATGGAAAAGTCAGACAGCTTCGTACTGTGCACTAAAACAGAAGGGGTCACTATAAACAGAACTGGACATCTCACCTTGATGGCGTAGTTGACCAGTGGGTCCTTGGCATAAGAGGCAGTGTAGTAAACAGCATCGCCTGCCTCGCAGCAGGGTTTCCCAGTGGTGAGTCTAAAGTGGGACCAGCTGTCGGTGCCAAATCTCAAGTGATCCTTCTGGCCGGCCATGAAACGGTCCTCGCACTTTGCTGCCAGCTTCCTCAATGTGTCCGTATGGAGACCCCGAATCCTCCCCACCACCTCATCCCAGCTGTCCAAACCCCTGTAAAGAGCAGGTCTCTGGGGTTTGGAGCTTCCTCCTCCACCAGCAACCGCACCTCGACCTGTCGTCCGACCCCTTCCAGCCAGGGACTCTGTACTTGGGTAGGCCCTCCTCTCTCTGCAAGTGGTGGCACTGGGCACAGCAGATGCAGGCTGAGGAACCAGTGAGGGCGTGCTGTTAGCCGGGCGGGCCTTGTTGGTGGCCGTGGCAGCTAATGGCCTCTCTAGGGAGTCGCCGCTTTCATGGTTGTGGGACCGATGAGGCTCGGAGCTGAGAGAGGAGCTTTGACTAGCTGTCTCCCAGGTGGAGTCCAGATCGTACAGGGGGTTGGCCACACTGAGGTTGGTGCCCCCAGGTTTAGCCTCAGCCCGAGGTCTCAGGGCTCCCTGGATTGGCTCTTTGCCTCCCAGGCTGGGCTCAGTACTAGAGCGAGGTACAGCCTTTTTGGGCAGTGGTGGTGGTGTGGCCTTGGAGGCTGGCTGGTCAGCGATGCCTTCCAGGTCCATGGAAGCCAGGGTGTCGTTGGATGCTTTGATGTTGCGTGGTTGTTTCAGTGGTATCATATTGGCTCTGGACTGACCTGGAAGAGAGGGAAGATAAAACCATGTTTATAGGGCAAATAAAAATCAATGAAATTCAAACTGATGAACTGGTAAAACCACTGCACCGCATAAGACAAAGACAAAGAGAAGAAAGTAATGCAATCCACATAGCAGCTTCAAACAACTTTAAAGGTGCCATATCGTATAAAGTAAGATTTGCATGTCTTTGATTTTAAAACAGCTCTAGGTTCTATATTATTACCGTGAAAACATTAAAGCACTCACTCCACAGGGAAATGCACTCAGAAACTGTGCCTCAAAACAAGCCGTCAGGACCTCTGTAACTTTGTGATGTCACAACAAGGCACTCAACATCAAGCCCACTTGGACCCACTGTCCAGAAATGTCTGTCTAACCGACCTGTTGAGATGAACTATATAAAGATTATTGTTGGTTCTTAAAACCATAAATATATCTTCTTGTGGATATCAACACTTCAAAATAAAAGACAGAAAAGTGTAAAATATGGGACCTTTAAATGCCAGATAATGTGACAGTAGCATTAATGATTTCCAACTCAGGCAGTCTGCATTGGCTTAAAGTAACTAAAGTATCTTTATCTGTGCTTCAGGACAGTACCTACAATTTGAGGTATTCTACTTTGGTTTTTCCAATCTCTGGTATTATATAAAAAAAGTGCTCAATTGATTTATTTTGTAGCTATAGATTGAGATTCTATTATAATCAATACAGATATAGATACACTACAATATATAAAAATGCCTAAATGTTCTTGTCGACTACAACATTAAAATACATTTTTTTTAATGCAATGTAGAACAAATGTAAATTGGATATAATGTAAATTGCTGTATTAGATGAAGAAAAAAGTAGCTGGGTTATCCACTGGTTGCCGTTTAGATGACAGTTTTGGATTTCACTTTCAAGTTTTGATTCTTTGATTCATTTTCCTGAGGGCAGAAAATCAAAAAAGGCAAATGTTCCTTGACTCAAAACGTTGTTTTTGTGAAAACAGCTTCTGATGGTCTGAAAAAAAGGATTTGGAAAGAAAAAACCGCAATGCGACTTTTACAATAATCAAACCAAAGTAAAAATGACACCTGCAATACAAATGACTACACACATTCAACCACTAGCTGCTCTAGAGCTACTTGTTTCTCCCCCGCAGCGTTTTCCAGCCTCCACTGGCTTCCTGCCTCTCATGAGGACGAGAGGATGTCACGAGGTTGTGTGCTGCGGCACGTGAGGTGCCTGGTGGCCCTGAGGAGAATTCGAGCCGGAGAGCAGCTGGGCACAAGTCATCCCTCCAACCATCCAGCTGCCCGACTCAATCTGCAGCTCTGCTCTGCAGTTGCTTAAAGAGGCAGCGCAGAGGGCACATTTATCAGTGACCTGAAGTGACCTTATTTTTCTGGGATGGTGGTGGGAGGGAATTGGGGGTTTAGGGGGTTGATTGGACTCCCCTCCATGTTCTCTGGAGATGGGGACCACAGAGGCGGATGGGTCAGATTCAAGTGTCTGATAAGATGAGAGGAACAAAGGACTTGTGCCGCCTGCATGATGGGAATGAAACAGCCTGATGGTTTTAACTGTGAGTATGAACTGAGTGGGTGTGCAAGCTCACTGACAACCATGCTGCACAGCTTTTTAACCAGGGAACAGCTCAATTTATTGGAAGATCACAATGAGCTGCTGCCATCTCAACGGCGAGGGGATGTACTTGAACACACCATCCAAATGCTAATGATTACAAATTCTCATAAGACGGTATGAATAACTCCTCACGTGTGTGTCACGCTGCCATCATCTTAAGCAGAAGAAGCCTTAAGAAAGAGCAGTCAGGATAAAGTAAATGAGTCTTGTTAATCCTCCCTAGAACGAGGATATTTAATGTGTTCCCCCACCAATCTTCAGTAATCCATCCAGGAAAACAACAAGTCTCCTTCCATCTCTTATTGCAGCAATGTGGCCGTGACTTAACTTTATTACATAAGACTCACCCAGTTTGTGATTGTCACTTCAATTAAAGTCAAGAATATTCTCTCAATTTATGAGGTAAACCTGGCTAAATCTAAATGAAACAGTCCTATAGTGCTGTCGAACTGTATTGTGTGAAACTGACAGATGTTTCTATTATTTTGTCTAATGAACAAGGGTCGGCTATATAACAGTCTGTACAATGCAATATTTACATTTACCAAAATGATCATACAAATGAACCGACATCTCTCTGAAACAGTGACAACAATAAAATGAATGATCTATCAACTGGCACAGGGAGATTAAGAACAATACCAGCAGATGTTTGGCATAACAACTTAGTTGCAAATCACTTTTGTTTTTATCGTCAGTAATCAGGACAGGACAGAACAGAGATGGATGGATAGATGGAATAACAAGTGTCATATTTGTCTCAAACCCTGACAGATGATAGTGTAATTGATTGATTTTGAGAAAGTGTCTTGGAAAAGTGGCGATAAGTAGCTGAAACTGAAAACCAGAACTACTTTGAGCAGGAGATAAAACTCCAGCAGCAGGTCCTGATCTCCTGAAAATCTGCTCAGGATTAAAAAGCTAATTCTATTTCTCGAGAGCACGGAACCTAATGTGTGTGAGACAACTGCTCTGCTACTGCTAACTGCCTCATCAGCTCAAATCTGCATACAAATACACAAACACTTAAAGGAGGCATCACATTCTCTCTGCTGCACATTAATACACCATCTTCATAGATTAAATAGAAAAAAGAAATATCTAACAAGCCACACACATGCTCACAACATTAAGTTACTGTCGTGAGGCAGCTGCAGTAAAATGACAACACTCTCTAGCAGGTTTTTGTTAATGATTTTCTCTCTTTAAGTACATTTAAATGCAAACTATAACTCACAATTGATAATTATAATAATAAATAAGCTTATTATCAATCTTATTTCATATGAAAAAAATTCATTCACATTTTCAGACTAAAATGATCCAACAGTTGTTCATTAGGAGATGGAGGAACTTGTTGCAGAGTGACCATTGTTTAGCCATCGTGCCGCAATAAAACTAACTCTGACAGCACAGCAACAAGAGACGATGGGGGGTGGTGGGTAGAATAAAGAGGAACATAGGGGAGGAATGGGGCGACAAAAGCGGAGTGGGTGGCTGGAGGTGGTAAAAGTGAAGGAAGTGAAGGAGAAAGAGAGGTGATGGGGTGAGCAGGAGACACCTGATAACAGGTGATGACGAAAGCGACAAGCACTGAGAGATAAGGTGGAAAAACAACCTACCTCAATTCCACTAACGCCTCAAAGTTTTTAGGTGAACGCGGTGCAGCAGCTGCGTGGGGAGGCAGAGTGAAAAGCTCCTCTCTGCTCCCATCCCTGAGAGTCAGTGCGGAGCCGCTGGTGCCAACAGGCAGGCTCAACGCTCCCACCAAGTCTAGAGATTTCTCAGTGAGCGAGGCAGAGAGCGCTCTGCCTCCTACTGCCTGACGCACTGATTAAAACAAGTGTGTGTATACTGTATATGTAGCAGGTGAGAGAGAGAGAGAGAGAGAGAGAGAGAGAGAGAGAGAGAGAGAGAGAGAG
>CM076652.1:21454929-21604626 GCA_038496675.1 Rachycentron canadum
GAGAGAGAGAGAGAGAGAGAGAGAGAGAGAGAGAGAGAGAGAGATGTGCTGCTTGGAAATTGAAAGCAATTCTCCACTAAAACGTGTGAAGAGGGAATATTACTGCAGGCAAAAGTGAAGAGAAGAGAGAGAGAAAGAGAGGAAGAAAGAGAGAGAGAGAGAGAGAGAGACTGCAAATCAATTGTGAAATCCTGACCAGAAAAAAATGAGATAAATGTGGAAACTTAAAAACAGGCATCCCACTCAGTGGCTGTGTGTTAATCATGAAGGCTACACACACCCTCTCAAACAGAAATGACACACTGCACAGGCAAAGACAAAGACACAAACACTCACTCCTGCCTTGTTCCTCATTAGCAGCATGGAGAGGAGTCAGATTAGGCTGCAGGCAGCTCATCATGCTACAACAACACACAAACACGTCGCCACTGGTGTATCTAATTTTAAACAACACACAACCACGTGTGCAAACACACAGTGGAGCACTTCAACGGTGCATCTGCTCCACGAACCTCTACCTCGTTTTCTCTCAAACGCTGTGTGATCACAACCGGATCCTTACCCACACACACGGCGCTTTGTGCTTTAAGTGGCCTGCAACGTTTGACAGCTGCGCCCACCTCTCTTACTCCCATTGCTCCACCACCACCCAACCCGTGATACTGAGCTGCTGTAAGTAAGAAAATCAGGCTGTGGAGACTTTGATATGAATTTCGTCATCACAGTATTAGAGGAATTTGATGCAGCAGTCTGCAGAGAGGGGGGATTTGGGCCTATTTGTCATTTATTATACTCTTTTTGTTTCTAAGTCTCTATATGAAAGCAACATGGGCTGCTGAGATAAAAATCTTAAGGAATTAAGCTTTAATAAAAAATGTGAAAATATGACAAATTTAGTCTCCCTTGCCATTTGGATGCCTTGCTTTCAAGCAAACAAATTACTCACACTCAAATTAAGCCACTAAATCTGCAGACTCCTGTCTCGTTCCAAAATGTTCAATTTAGATCACATGAAACAACAATTTTAGAAACCAGAACGCTGTTTGCGTTTGTGAATTAATAGACGCACCTGCACAGACGTGCTTGTGTCTGTTGATGATTGTCTACCTTCTTGCTTTTACCACCAAAACCAAAATCTTAATGCAAATGAAACTTTTTACTTGTTTCTATACTGTTCTTTAGCTTCAAATAAGATAAACAGATACACACAAAGACAATTATCCAAAGTAATTGTCTCTCTGTGTGTCTGCTCCTCTCATTGCCTTTATTTGCTTTAAAATATATGTGAAGAGAATCATTCGGCTGTGGACTTTTTCAAACTAGATTTGTAGATTGCAGTAGACCACGTTATTATTTATGGTCGTAATGTGGTTATTAGTGTAGCTCGACTCCAGACTCAATCATATCAAATGTGGTTTTCAGAAAGACAACAAGAGAAAGAAACAAAGGCAATGAAACATGAAAATAATCTGTTGATGTATGCGAGCGATCCACCCTCTGTTCATTTCAGCGTGTCTAGTAAATATACTGAAGCAAATGGCCTTGATGAGAATTAGTCTCAGCTCAGCAGGGTCAGAAGCAGCTCAGTGCAAACAGGAGCTACAACCCCGAGACAAAGATTTCCACCACTAGCTGAGAGGAATTCCAAGTTGCAGGATGTGGATGAAAAGATGTGTGGTGATGTTGAGCTCCTCCAGCTGTTTTTAGCAAGGAATAAATCATGACTCGTCATGTGTGGGGACATGCTGATGCTGAGGAAAAGTAAATTCAACCACTTACAGCAGGAATGAGGTGAAATGCAGAAACCAAAGAGAGACAAGTTCTGGAAATATTCGTCCACTGGCTCCAGTTTCAATTACAACACTAAACAAACCTCCATCAAGAACAAAGAATAAGCAAAACTAGTTTTGTAAAATCAGAAAAAAAAAAAAGAAATCAGATGCAAATCAAATCAGACAAAAATACAATTTTCAGCTTAAACACTGTTGAACTTAACCATGAGTAGTGTAGTTTGTTTTTTTCTTTGCTGAGGGATTGTGGTTTACAATTAGCAGCTTTTCTGCATTCTTATCCTTGTTTTTCTCTTAACATTTTTAATGAGATGCATATTGTGAACTACAAAATGACTTTGCTCACTGAAAATTAGAACAAACTAAGCTTTTTTTCAGAGGGACACCAACAAATTTCCAATGCAACTTCAGGTAAAAGTCACTCACAAAAGCAGGCTTTCTTTAAACTGGCAGCACGCTGATCCAAATCCGCTTCAGTTAAAACACTGACTAAAAGGACCTCAAACAACCCCACATCAAAGAGCCCAAACTATCGCTTTAATACGTGCAGAGGTGGCAGATATAGTGTTTGGACACTGTTATAAGAGATGATCAGAAAATCATCCTACGCAAGAGGAACATGCTCAATTGGACAATAAAAGCTTACAAACCTGCAATAAGTGCTGTTTTAAAAGTACTTTTTTGAGCAATGCAATTTCCATACACAAGTTTTAATAACTGTCTTCATCTTGCATGTATTATACTTACCAAGGTTGCTGTATGTGGCACTGCATTGGCTGGAGGCGGGGGAGTGGGAGTGATTCCCATCATCCTCTGGCTCTCCCAGGCTGGCGCTGCCCTCGCTGGCTGAAGCTGGTGTTGCAACCTGGTTGGCATGGCACTCTTCACCCTCCCCGAGCACCAGCCCCAGATTCACTTTGGCAGACGGGAAGGAGGCACTGGGCAGCTCCCGATCCTTGACGTTGCTGGCACTGACCGGTACCTGGCTGCACATGACAGGGAGAAAGCATGGCTCAGTAATTTTTAAAAATGTGGAATATTTGCTCCATTAAAAATCTGATTGAATTTGTTTTATTTGCTTCATCCTTTCTGATATTTTACCCACTGCCTCAATTGTGTTCAGTATTCGGTTTATAAGCTTTAATTCTGCATGAAGCAGGAACGACAAAGGAGGAAGCTGTAGTGTTTATAGAAGATAAACAAGCTGCTTTTGATAAGGACTTCCATCTTTCATTGTTCATTTTATCTGTAACAGATAACTGTATCTAAAATCAAAGGACATCAAGCACAGAGGACATACAATGATGTTTTCATCTCTTTTTCGTCAGTTTTTTCAGTGTCTGAAATCAGTGTTTGCATCAGCACACTTCATCCTTATCAGCACAGCTGTAAGTGGGGGAGCGGTATGTGTGTGCGTGTGTGTTGGGGGGGCAACTACACATACATTGCTTGGGGGAAGATGGAGAAAAAAGGGTCGTGATGGTGAGTGATAATATGTTTTGAAGATCCTTCTGTCACAGTGGGTGGCTATGATTTGAGGCGCTTATAGAGGTGAGAAGAATTTCATCTAAATCTGCCTCAGCAGATTGGTGATAAAGTGTGATGATAAGGTGGCAGACTTAAATGTGATTATTAACCAATTTTCTTTTTTTTTTTTTTGATCAGACACTTATCAAAGCTGTGGGCGTGTAATAATGAACACTGGTTATACTCAAGAACAAACTAATGAACAATGAGGCGTAAAAAGAAAGAAAACAAAGTAAAATTATGAAAAGCAAAGTTTGTCCTGCTCTTCAGAGAGAGTTGAGATTGGAGACAGTGTGAAAGCCCCAAAGATGCTATGAGGTAGACTGTACTAGGCTGTGTGATGTCTATTGTACAGGCGATCTACCACCTCTGTGTCCTTTTCGGACAGTGACAGCAGCACATCTCCCCATGGGGCCTCTGTCCATCATTGTGTTATGACATTGGAAAAGAATATTTTTACTGAAATGTCTGACATAAATGGAAACCAGAACCATGTGGTGTTTCTGACCACTAGTAGTACTGTGGTGCAACTCTTACCCTGTTTGGTTTGTATCATGCATGCAGGGTGATATTATTCCCGCTAACAGTTTATCATTATTCCACTGATCTACAGCTGGTGATAACCAAGTGTCAACCCACTGTGATGTCACCCATGGGTTTGTGAACTGCCATTTGAAGTATTTTCCTCAAGATGGGATCATAATTTTAAAAATTAACATTCATGTTGTGTTAAAGAAGACTTGAGACTGAGAAAATAAACTCAACAGGAAAACATTTACTGAGGTAATAAGTCAAGCGAGAAGTGGGGCCATTTTCCTATATACTTCAAGACAAACTGACTTCTTTTAATAACCAGTGGAGTCGTCCCTTGATGGTCTTTAGATAGAACGAAGGTTTCAGGCTCTTCAGCATTGGCTTCACTTTTCAGCCTCGGATTCATCGTGCACTTTTATATACAGTCTATTGTGGTAACAAGTCTAGATTTATGATTGACTTGCCTGTTGTTTCTGTTGTTCTAAAATTACAATGCCTATATTTAAATTCAACAACTAACTGCTACTGTAACCTCATAACATAATACATATGCAAGATCAAAATCTGGTTTCTAAAGATGTGTTAAGTAACCAACAGCGAGGTTTCATCAAAACAATTACAGAGGACATTCACAGAGAACAAGGTCTAACTGATCAAGTATAAATGGTCTAACTGATTAAGTATAAATGATGCAATATAATATGCAAAACGCACACTTAACATGACAACACGTTAAAGCAGTGGGGAAGAGCTTAAAGAGATTCAAAAGAATTTAGAGCCACATCCTTTACTTTGAATTTCAAGTGAAATGCATCAAGAATTCTCATCAAGAAACATGAGGAACTGTGTCTCGGCTCTCAACAGCTGGTGTTTCATCAAGAGCCATCTGGGATCAGTCGCCCACTTTGATCACAGTAAATAGGATACTCAAAGCGGCCTGCTTACTGACCTCTGATCAGAGCTTCGGCCTCTCACTGTGAACTGTGTGAGACACCTCAGGCCACCTGGGTGGTCGCAGCCCAGGTAGGACGACATTATAAACTACTGTAGACATTAACTTCATTATAATAGAGAAAATACCCACCATTTAAGCGAGTCGCTGGCTCTGCCATCTGTTCTAAATGTGAGATATTCCTTTGGTGGTATATTGTTTACTACTCTGGCACTGCTGCTTTAAGTCTGAATCTTACAGTATTTCCTCTCCTTCAGCTGAATAATTAAAACAAAGAAAAAGAAAAGCAGTAAAGTAGTGAAGTCAATCAAAAAAAAGGTAAAAGGTCCCAAGAAATACAAAGGGCCACAAGTGTTGTCATGGGTGGGGCTGAATGACAGTAATGTTTAGGTTATCCTGAATCAGATGTGTCATTTCCTATGACTGTGTTGTTGATTACACTAAAATGACTAATGACTTATGAGATTATAGACAAAAGTCCCTACCATGAACAAGTGTCAGGAGACAAAGCTCATAGAGTGCTTTGTCAAGTTGAAAGCCTTTTTTGCGCACTAACAAAATGAGCTGAGATTAGAGTTAGAGAGTTAGTCACAGGCATAAAGAGTGTAAAATCAAGTGGTAATACCCTCCAAGGTTATAATTATAAAAAAGACTTTGAGGCACTTACAAGATGTCTGATGCAGAGAGTTTAAACTTAATGGTCAGTACGGTTTCTGCCTTCAAATAATGACATGACTCTGCCACAGTGCGATAGTAAAAAAATGATTCAGTCCTCTGCCTTAGAGGAGGTGAGTCTCATCAACAGAGCACAGATCTAAATGAATACTCACTTCAGCTAAGGTTGTATCAGTTTTCACTTTATAGATTTGTATAAATTGTTTTTCAAGTAAACTTATATGTCACATCACATCACTTTGTAGCAATCTAAATACACAGGAAACTAATCTGAAAACAGTCCTTTCGGGAATTGCGGACACACTTTGTAACACAACTATTATTGCAATATTTTGTCCATGATGTGATAGAAAAGTGAGCACTCGAGGAAAACACCCAACTGCTCGTGTGTCTGTCTCTACCCTGGGGCACTGAGTCTGAAGAACGCATCAGACCTGACATGTTTATGATCTGTCTTTGTAGGACATGAGCCCTCTGTGTCTCTTTTAAGGAGAGGCGATCAATAGCATTCAAGTTGCAATAGTGCATTACTGAAGCACTCACCAGCAGCGGACAGTCATTATAAAAAGGCCCACCACAGAGTTGTGAGCCAACTAGAAAACGACTGGTAAATAAACAGTGACAAGATGGAGGCATCGACGGCCGAGTGTGATTACAGACTTAACAGCAAATAAACAGTAGAGTGTGATACAAGGGAATACAGAAGGTTTGTTCTAAAAAAATCAGCTTGTCTGACTTGTTCATACTCAGTTTCCTCTTCTCTTTTTCCCAGGTCGTTCTTAATGAACTGATACATTTACTGCACTTACACTTAACACAAGGATACAACTAGAATTAATCCTACTTGAGAAGCACTTGACACAAGAAATACCTTTATGCCTGCTACATGGTTCAATGTCAGGATCTGACTTGTTGAGACAGCATGAAACTAGTTCAGTGCACTTCACTTTCTCAGAACTCTGCTGCACGAAATGAACAATCACAATCCAAAACAAGTCCCAGGATCTCAGAGACCTCTCCTACCTACTAAGTCAACATCACTTCAAATGGCCTGGCTGGTCAAAGGTATTTGCAGAAGTGAAGGAAAGAAAGGGGTCTTCATTTCAAGCTTACCCACTGTACTGGCTCACGCAGCTTCCCATCTGGAAACCCTGAATACAAGACAAAGGTGAATTCACATTCTAGGTGGAGCAGTAGTTGTAGACGACCAGTCTGGGAAGAATCAAAGAGTCTTTTCCTGCACGTGTCCCTTCCTTGTTCCTCTTTCTTTGAATGTTCTTACCTGTCCAAGGTGATGTGTGTTTACCAGCGCTGACGACCACGCCTAGTGTTAGCCAATAAAACTCAACTGGAGTTAACCCCTCTTCTGCCAAACAACAGCAGAGGGTAGAATGACCTGTGTGACCAGTTCATGTCACCGTACTGGTATGTTTATCCAGGGATGGATTGGGCCCTATACTTAATGAAACCTTAGCACCAAAGTTAGTTTTTTTTTTTTTTTTTCATAAAGAAATATACAATATTTCCATTTATCAGCAAAAGTGGGACTTAAATGTGTTGGAGACAGATTTTAAATAGCAAAAATGTCAAAGTAATGAATGGCAAATCTGAGAACTTGCTTTAGTTGCACAAAATAATTTTTTTTAAAGATTTAAAAGCTAATGGATTTTTCTGAAGCAAAAAAACAAACAAACAACGAGCTATAAAACAAGAGTTATGTTGGTTAATAGCAACCTTTCCCTTTAACACCTGTTACCAAAGCATTGAGAGATATTTACTGAATTCACATTCCTTCTGTAGATCCCCCCACACCACTGAAGGAAGCTTAGGCACCAAGTGCAAGTGTGTGTATGTGTNAAGAGTTATGTTGGTTAATAGCAACCTTTCCCTTTAACACCTGTTACCAAAGCATTGAGAGATATTTACTGAATTCACATTCCTTCTGTAGATCCCCCCACACCACTGAAGGAAGCTTAGGCACCAAGTGCAAGTGTGTGTATGTGTATGTGTGTGTGTGTGTGTGTGTGTGTGTGTGTGTGTGTGTATATATATATATATATATATATATATATGACCCTGACGTCTGCAAACGTCAGAGTCACGGAGGACTGTTTGTAAAAGGCAGGTGTGAAGACTTGACCAAAGGTGAACTGTTTGAAAGTGTCATGTGTGATGTATTAAATGGTTTCTTCAAGTGTTTGTGGTTAGACCATTTTACTAAATATCTATGCTAGGTCTATACTATTATAAGCTTAGGTTACGTTTAATTTTTCTTCATTTGACAACCAAATCATCTTAAGTGTGACCTGAGTGAGACCCCCTTTGTTCCGGCTAATAAATGACGTGGATTTTGGCATCAAACTTTTTAACATGTACAACGTACTCTACAATTTATACAACACATCCTAATATATCCTAGCACATATTAATAGCAAAACTAGCACACACTTGATACTTCTGTATCACAGAACTTCTGGAAGAAAGACAGCCATGACTAGAGCTGAAGCTTGAGAAGGAGAGAAAAGCAGGGAAGCTAGAAAAAAAGACAGAATGGGGCCGAGCTCTTGACAGGATGGAGGAGTGAAATATTTAAGAGTTCACAGTGCTTCGGGCTCAAAGGAGAAAAATGTGGAGAGGAGACATGGAACAGGAGTAAAAAAAAAAAAAAAAAAACATGAAACAGAGTAAGTCATGGTGGAAAGCCAAGCACCAGAATGTATGGATAACATGAGGGTGGCAAAGACAAAGGGAGGCGAAGAACCACATAAGGGAAGTGTAGAGAGGGCATCAAAATGTAAGAGATTAGGTAAGAGGGTAGAACTGCAGCATCTGATGTCTCTGAGGTGTGATGTCTCTCAGTAAACAATAAAAAGGTATCAGATGCATTTTATCAAACATATCAAGAGGTTCAATGACAATTTCCAAATGAATTCCCATAATATATTGAAGTTCTTCTGTGTACATGTACAAGGCAAAAAAGCCAATCCCAGCTGACAATGGGCGAGGGCAGGGGAAAGCCTCGACAGGTCCCCAGGCTACAGCAGGTCCAACAATATTCACACTTAAACCTAGGGGCAATTAAGAACCACCATTAACCTGTATGTCTTTGGACTGTGGGAGGAAGCAGGAGTACCCAGGGGGAACTCACCCACTCACTCACCCAGAACCTTCTTGCTGTGAGGCTGACCACTGTCCCACTGTGCCACCCATAGATCAAATCAAGCTCTTAGTATTAGACATGCTGAACCAAAGATGAACAGAAAATATGATTTATGATTACTACTTCACATTCTTAGCAGTGCTTTCAGTCAATGACTTTCCTGATGAATGAGCTTTTATTTCGTCAATCCAACATCAATTTGATTACCATCTTTAAGTAAAATGGCAGTTAAAAAAATAACACTTTGCTTCATGTCTAAGGTAAAAACAAGTCACATTCAGCACAAACAAGCTTATGATTTAGAACAGAAAAAACTAGATACCCAACACCACCTGGACTATCTTTATGTGGCACCATCATACGGCCTTACCTCAAGGAATGAAACACAATGGGCAACAGGAGGTCAAAGTAAAATAATGAACTCATTATGCAAGAACACAGAAATTACACTGGCGAGCAGAGCCAGTGTGGGTGTGTGAAGATAAAGGGAATATGCCATCTAATGCGGTGACTAATACGGTAGTTGTTAAACCGACTGCTGCTGAAAGCTTGTCAAACATTGAGGTCCACTACTGAAGGGAGAAAAGCCGAGCTCAGAGCCTGCTCTTCAGGTAATGGATGACATTAAGGAAGAGACCACACAGACCATACAGCCCAAGCTGTCAGCTGGTCAAGAGGGCGAGCAGACTAGAATCTGTGATGAGGGATCTGTGTGATAAAGGGAGAAACACCCCAGGCACTTTGGAGGAGCAGCTGGCAAAGGTTGAGCATCTTCATTTTAAGCTGGGCCCCATGAGTGCTCTGAAGGGAATGTATGTGGGTAATGGTAACACAGGCATTGCATGCAAGAGCACTTATTAGACCAGCAGGAGTGGATGTGGGCAGAACAAGTGTGAAGTGATTTGATAAACTAAGAATGCCAGTGCAAGCCTTTAAGACAAAGGAATATTGAAAAAAATATTGGTGTAATATTCAGCCTACATCACTTTAAAGTATCAGACAAATTCATGGGTTGAACTATTGTTTTCTTTGCAGAATAAATACATTCTGTCTGAGAGCCATAATCTCACAGGTTTTATATTTACTCCGAGCAAGGTTACTTTCTCTACATTGACATTTTCTGGTAGTCCTCTGCAATATGGGTTTAGATTAGCTTTGTGTTTTTACCTGACAAAGAAATCTCAGTATTCTGATCAATATCTAAATCAACATTTATGTTTATCTCATTATCGCTTTTGTAAACACCAGTTTTAAACAGAATTTTACAATAAAATTCTAGTTTTACAGACTTTAAACAAGGTCACTGAGACATCTTTTAATATGCTGGTATCAGAAGACTAAATAAAACCTTGGACAAATACCTGAAGTCCTTGCTGATGAGATCAACTCCAGTGTTGTGGGAGGGTGGTGTTTGGCCTGGGCTCAGAGGTCTGGGTTCTTTACGCTCATCAGGTGTTAGTTGCGAAGTTTCTCTGCACTCTTCTACTCGTAATTCACCTTCTCCGTCACAAGGCGTGCTGCCACTGTCTGGTTTGTAGGTGAAGATGATGGTTGGCTTCTGGGTGGGATCCTCTGGTTTGGCCTCAGTAAACCAGTGATGATGTTGGATTGGTGGTGGTGGAAGAATGTGAATGACTGTTCCGTCAAGTCCAACCAGCTTACCCTTTTCCTTCTCTCTCTCCACCTTCTCCTTCTGCTCATCCTCATCTTTCCGCCGACGAAAAAAGCTCTTGAAGGAGATCCAGCGTTTGGGTTTGGAGCTTTCTGTTGAAATCCGTCTCCCCTCTCCACCTGGACTTCCTTCACCTTCACTGGGCCGTACAGGAGAACTAGAGGCTGAACTCTTGGTCCAGTTGCCAAAATGTCTCTGGAGGATGTTAGAAGCGTGGTACGGGGAAGACGTAGATCGAGGAGGGGGAAAGGGGGCATTGGGCTCTGAGCGGGGGCTGGAGAGTGGGACAGCAGCAGAGGCACTCTGGGATTTGGACAATACCTTTGAAGGCGTGTCCTTCTTGGGCTTGGAAAGACAACCATCAGTTGTAGAAAAGAGAGACTTGGGTCGGGTGAGGGTCTCCTTCATGGCATCAGGTGGAAGAGCATATAGCTCCTCAGAACTAAAGGTCGTGGCTTGTGCAGAAGGCGACTCTGGAGGAGACTGGGGAGGCTGGATGGAGGCCACAATCTGTGAGAGTACAGCACTGGCCTCCTCCCTATGGTTGGACACTGCTCCAGGAGACAAAGCTACATCTGTATCATCATCTTTACTGCAAGTAGTATCTCCACCGCTTGTTTTCCAAGTGCGTGCTACAGCGTTAGCAGTAGGGCTGGTTTTCGGTAGGTTTGCAGTAATGGCAAGAATGGCAGAAGAATTTGGTGATGTAGTGGGAGAGAGGGCCCCGGGCGTGGAGCTCATCACAGTGCATGTCACAGTGCTAGAGTCTGTAGTGGTTCTAGGTTGTAGATTTGGTGCTTTTGACACTGCCTCGGGTAGAGCTTTTGTCTCTTCAAAAGAGGCTCTCTCTGATGTGCCTCTACCAGAGATAGTTTTCTCTGTCGAGGAGGACTGGACACTCTCAGAGGATCCAATCTCTTCATAGGTATGGCTGGCTACCCTACTACCTACCCCTTTTGGCTGTGGCAGTTCCCCGCTGAGTCCCAAAAAACTCTTGTACACAGCTAGATTGTCATATGCGCTTGGATTAATAACAATAGGTACCTTAACTGCATTCTTTGAGCTACGGGCATAGGCTGGCTCATCTCGAATAATAATGGGAAAAGGAGGCATGCCTGCATTATTGAAACTGTTGAACTTGATCTCTGATAAATTGGGGGACTTCACAGGTACAGTTCGAGAGGAAGACAGCCCAGCAATGGGAGAAGTGGGAGCTGACTTGTGGCTAAAATGTTGTGTTGGTATGGAGGGGCCAGGAGTATTTCCTACCCCCAGGTCCACTTTCGGTATCTTTTGGCGAGGACTTGTGCTTGATGTCCACACTTCTTGGTAGCGTATATTCCCTGATTTCTTTCGGGAGGGACCCGAATGGGCAATAGATCTGGGTGATGTTGGCATCACAGGAGAAGATGGAGAAATAGCGGAGGCTGGAGACAGGGGCTGACCTAAAGGAGTGCTACAGAATGACGTAGGGCTGGAAGGCATCGATAGGTTTTTGGGTTTACAAGTAGAGTCTGGAATTTGTTCGTCTTTGTTGGCCATAGATGCTGACACATCCACTACAGTGTAAGGCTTACAGATCAGCGATTTCTCCAAATTCACTACACGGTATGGTTTTGCTTGCTCCTCTGTGGGACTAAAACTTATAGTGACTGGTTGACCTGGGAGGGCCTGGGGCATTGGCATGCCTTCTCTTCCATCCTGTTCTTCTAATCTAATGGCAAGGACAGCCTTGTGTGTTTCAGTCATCTTGAGAGGACTCAGTGCTCTGTTGATAGGCTCCTTTTTTGGAGGAGAAGTGCAGGCGACAGGTGCCTTAGGAGAGATGGGAGAATGAAGGCCATTTCGAAGAGCACAAGGGGCGCTGCTCCCACTGCTGGAAGTCGTACGAGAATCTTCTGGTAATGATGATGATGATTCTGGAGAAGTAGCAGACTCTGAATTTGATAGAAAACCACTGCCTTGCATGTCACGAGGCCCATAGGGAAGAAGACCACCATTGGAGTCCATAGAGGGGTATCCATTTAAGATCTCATCATAGCTATCATCATAGTCCACTGCACAAATCCGCTGTAGTGAGCGGTTGCGAAGCGGCACAGTATTCCACTTTTTCCCTGCAACAAAGGGCACTGGAGACAATGTGGCAGCACGGAAATTTGCAAATCGTGGTTGACCTCGCATACGGATCTCCATGGCTAGTAACTCTTCATCACTTTCATCCCAGCTCTCATGTTCTTCATCATCATCCCTTTCAGTCTCTTCCTCCTCATCGTCATCATCATCCTCTTCCTCATCATCATCACTGGAAAACTCTGGGTAGCAAAAGCGGCCACCCTCTGTGCTAATGATATCTGTGCTGTCACTTAGGGATACCCGCTTTTGGGCACTGCCACCACCACCACCACTGCTGCTGCTTCCCATGGCCAAACAGCTTGAAGCTGGTAGGCCTCTTTCCAAGGACCGTTGGTATGAACTACTAATTCGTCCCCAAAAAATGTCCTTGGACCCTGAAAGGTGCGTGGGGCTTGGACCAGGACCTAACCCAGCAATCTCCTTTAGAACATCTGCCAGTCCACTGTTGTTGTTATTTCCACTGGGGGTCCTTGGGCTAAGTTGTCCATAACCCTCAATCTCCTCATTGCCATCCTCTCCTTCATTGTTGTTGCTGGGCCCACCAGGCCTCTTACGGTTTAGTCCGTTACGATTCCAGACTGTGAAAGCAGATGTTTTGCCCTGTTCTATTACATTTGGCGGCCGTTGCAGGTTACCATCTAAATCCAGTCCTGCTGAGGAGCAGGGCAGCATCATAGTAGGCTTAACAGCAATGGTTGGCTTCTTGGCCACCGGTGGACGGAAGTGGCCTGAGCGGGCTGACCCACTGCCAGCCCTCTGAGGGTTGTTGGTAAGGCTAGGGTTGGCTCTGGCCCCAGCAGGAGGTGGATTCTGTTGCTGTGTTGTTGGTGGCCTCTGCTCAGAGGGAGGCTTCCCTCCACCACTCTGAGCCAGACAGTGCAGGCTTTTAGGTTTAAAGCAGTTCTTGCACTCGCCTGGTTTCCACACGTGCTCTGTGAATGTGCTGCAGGCGGACATGGCTGCTGGTCCAGGGAGGCAGCCTACTGGGTCAATGGACAGGAAACCCCGCCATGAAGATACAGACTACAGGAACTAACTGTAGTTCAGAAATGATGGACAATATTCAAGCCTTAAGTGTGGGGGACACTGGACCTGAAAAAGAAAACAGGAGAGAAAGGTATAAATTATTTTTTTAGTTAGTTTTTTTTTTTTTTTTACCTTTTTAATTGTTAAATAGATGAATTAGATTTATGTGCTTCAAATAATTCACCTAAACAAACCACACAGAGTAGTTACTTAAAAAGTTAAGTTTGCAAAGTTATGCTAAGCAGATCTAAAATACTGACCCAAAACAAAGAAAATTAAATTCAATAATACAATTAAACTTATCACACACATGGCTGAGCTGAATTAAAGAAGGTATAATGGGGTAGATGGACGCTGAAGAATAATCTTTGTGAAACAGAGAATGAATTGAGAAAGCAGTGCCACATTCTCTCCATTAGGTGGCAAACTTTCTCTACTTAGCAGCCAATCTATCCTATGGGCCAGTGAGCTGCCTCCCAGTACCCCACAGTTGGCTCTGTAAAAATTGAAAAGCAGAGAAGCAGAAGTGAAGAGGATTAAGAGAGTTTATGTCTGAATTGCTGCCCTGTGTTGTAGTTGGCTGTTTCAGCTGGGCTTAGGTGAGATAAAGGTACTGATATTGTCACCGAATCAAAACCTCAAAGTACTAAATCCTATGAACTAGAGCAGTTACATGGAAAATGGAAATCGAAAGTGCTTCAGCTGAGTTCACATGTGCTGATGTCTGACAAATGGCTCAGAGTTTTTTCATATATTTACAGTGAAGTTGGAAAGTGGACAAACAGTGAAACACTTTTTTTTGTATTCCAGCAAACTAGAATTGAAATTAAACAACTAGGGGTCTGACAATGGATACACGCTGACTGTCAGTCAACTCACTGACAGTTAACTCGCTAAGGAATACAGAAAAAAAGCCCCTAAAAATCACAAAGTGAAGAATCTGTTTGTTCATTACAAACGAGCACAACAATATAAAAGGCTACAATTTCTATACTCTTAACATCAAATGTGAATGTACACAACCTTGAATGTTGGTCCAAACCTTGACTCATGCTTTCACCCCCAGTGCATACATATTACACGCATCCTGTTTTCTCAGCCCGCCATGTCACACGTTTCAGCATCAGGAATCCTTCTTATGTTTTGAAATTACGCAGTGCTGAAGTGGCCTATTTTAAATCTTTTTTTCAATATATCACACAACCTTCGACCCATTTGGACACAATTTGAAACACTTAATTTCTTTAAACACTTTCTTTCAACACAAATCATGGATCTAATTGAGGCGGAAAGACAAAGGAAAATTCATTGTTATAATTTGCTTCATGCCAACTTACCAGCGCACATCCTCACAATTATAAGGAGCTCTTGAACACATTGAATCAATTTGGTCTGTTGTTCAAATAACCAATTAAAATAGAGCTGTTCCACGAAGGCCTTGATTGTTTAACATCACACAGGAATCTTCATGACATAACTTGGCCAGTTATTTCTACAAATAAAGCCTCAGGGTCTTTCAAGGACACTATCATATTTTTGGACAAAAGATTCCATTATAAGAGTAAAATATTGAAAACCTTGACCTTGGATAGTAAAGAAATAGGATAGAAAGTGAGTCAAAATTAAGTGGCATACAGAGAAGATTCTAATTAAAATAGTGATTAAAGACAAATTACCAGCTTTTATAGGAATTAAGTGCAGTATTTATATTATTTCCTGTCTCGCCTTCAAATGCATGAACATTTGTCAAATTTAAAAAACATGTTGGTGGGAACAATGCAAGTTTCACTGTATTATGGTTTTTACTTTTTCTGTGATTCTGTTGTGTTGTCACCTTTAATCACACTGTACCAGTGCAGTCAAAATCTGGTAACTGAAGTTCCAGCATATTCAAACCTATGGTTCAATCAAAACAATGTTCCACTGTAAAGCCATGTGGGGACCTCTAGATTTTCTGGATACAAGACTGTGAGATGAAAGATTTTTAGTTAGTCTTTAATTGTATCCACTGGGAGAAGAGCATGTGTATCTCCTCACGACTGCTGTATTAGAATCATCAATCAAGACGTAACTGGAAAGCTTGTATAGGAATAATTATCAACTGATTCATGCTACAGATCATTAATTGATTTTCCATGAAAAAATGACAAACCGTTGCTGTTTTTTCAAAATTAAGACTTAGATGCCTTTCTTCGTACATGACAATAAACTGACTATCTTTTGGTTATAGACTGTTTAGATCTGTCCAGATCAAGTCGCACCCTACCGTGACATAACTCACTGATTTGTGAGCTTCTGTTTTTTGAAGCCTCCAAAGTGTAATTTAGATGTCGCTATCTTGGCTTTTTTTTTTTTTTTTTTTTTTTTAAACCACAAGAAACCATATTTCGACAAGAAGGAGGAGTGAGGGTGGATCTGACCTGCTCTGTGCTTCCTCGGGCAAGTCGCAGTGTGTGGTACAGTCTGTCAATCGTGAGGTAGTCATGCCCTAATGCATACCCTGCTATATGGTCTATTTTCCTTTAAATGGGACCATCATTTAAAAAATGAACATAATGTTGTATTGAACAAGACTCCAAACTAGCAATTGAGACCATAAACTCATTAGGAAAATGTTTACTGAGGTAATCATTCAAGTGAGAATTGGAACATTTTCTCCTAGACTTCAATACAATCTGACTTCTTTTTTTACAACCAGTGGAGTTGCCCCCTGATGGTCAGGTTTAAGGCTCGTCAGCATTGGTTTCAATTCTCAGCCCAGAACCAACATCCACTTTTACATACAGTCTATGGTTCAGACAGACTAAACAACCCACCTGAAGACGTCACCGTTGGGTGTGGGAAAAAATGGATTTTTCCATTTTATAGACTAAATGAAAAATCAGTGAATTGAGAGAATAACCAGCAGATTAATCAATAGTGAAAATAATTGGTAGTTACAGACCTATTATTATCTTTTGAACCAACCAAAACCTGTCAACCTTAAGCAAAATAACTGGAGGTATATTTTGTTACAGGCCTGTATCTGCTCTGTGCCTCTGGCAAAAAAAAAAAAAAAAAAAGAAAGAAAGAAACAGAAATCTGCTTTTCTTCCATGGAGATCTTGTAATAGTTGAGAGCTCTCCCTCCCTCAGCCAGCAAAACCTGATTAAGTGATTTATGCCAAAGCAATATTTCATCTATTGGCTGGGATGAGATTTCTCATTCTGCTCTGTTTGACATGTAAAGTCTGCCAAAGGATTATTATACAATGCTTGGCCTGAATACATTATAGGATAGGGTGTACTTCAGAGGAGATAGCCCAAACACATAGTAGGAGACATCTCAGATCGAGGAAGTCACTCAATCTTTTGACTTTGGACGATGATAAACCAACAAATAATCACCGCACAAACACCTGTACAGTAACTTCTGGAAAATTAAAACTCTCTTCACATCTGCTACAATTTATTAACAAAATAAATGTTCACTTAAGCAACAGAAAGTGAAGTGATTCAGTGCTTCTATGAGTGAACTGAGCCTGTGTTTCATAAAATAAAACTGGACCTATGACTCACCATACACCGGGGCTGATATTGACAGGGGCGGGTGAATCAGTTTTCTCATCCATCTAACGAGGTCATGGGTGTCAGATCCTGTACGGAAGGATGTTACCATGACAATCCCCTGCCCAGGGCCAGACACAATCAAGCAGGAACTCCTGAATCAAACTTTGCTGACTGAGTCGTGATGGGCGGAGGGAAGATTTATCCTGTTACACCGCATCCTCACAGGAAACAAAGGCTGTAATTCAAACATTATTCAAAACCTACCAGCGCTGAGACACGTAAGCACCGTCTATATCGCTGTATAACTACATGGACCACCAAAAGTACAGCCAGAGAAAAGTTCGCTATGTGTCTGTGGAAAGTCTGAGATATTGTACGCTGTTCCCTAGGTGGAGCTAAAGTAATATATGAATTATTTACATCATCATCATCATCCAGAATCATTTTCCCTCTGTGTGCTTGTCCTCCTGGATCAAAACAGGGCAAATTTAAGACTTTGTTTTTTTCACAGCTGTAATGCAGCTGTTGAACAACTGCTAAAAAAACTGGACAGAATAGAAAGGCATAAAACAAGTGGTATTAACTTGGATATTTCAATAATTTTTTGCAGACTGAGAAAAGTCTGAATTGCTTTCATAAGATCTACACCACGCAGACTTTCTTTGTAACTAGATTATGTCTTCCCTGACTGACAGCACAAGGGGTGGCAGAGGGAATGGTTTTCTTTTGAAATCGAGATAAAACCTCCTTAGTGTGTTTACTTTCCCCAAAGCAGCTTGATGGAGTTATGAAAAACAGCTCCCATGCTGCATTCTAATAAGATCATTCAGATTTTTGCGCTTTTGTGTTTCTGATCATGATTCCGAGAATCAAGAAATATCCCAATACACGCCACGTACGTCTGAGAACCAACAGAAACCCCTCCCAAGTGGTGGATGTGAATTCATTAGTTTTTCTTTTTCCCTCCACAGTGGGGGCTGATATGACACAGTGTCCACCATCCAGCAAAACTTACTTACATTTTAGTCTCTCATTAAGCCAGAGGCACAAAGCAGCGCCATGTTGTTACTGACAAGACCCCGCAACATTTAATCTGGGATGACAGACATGCCTTGGGGACAGCAACAATCCCATCTGCCCAGCAGTCCAATATTTTTAGTTCACCCCGCTAGCTGTGCAGAGCATATCATTAAAATATGATAACTCCAGAGACCGTACAGAAAGTGGGAGGGAGGGTGAGGGGGGTGGCCCTTTTTGAAACAAGCACTCCCTCTTGCTTATATAATCGTTTTTGTCGTTTGTGTTTCGAACATGAAAATGATTCTATCTGTGGTTGCAATGTAAGTGTTCCTACTCATGGCCATCAGCCAAATAACAGTCTGCTATTTTTGTGTTACTTTCATTACGCAACAGACATTACACAACGCACAATTGAAATGAGATGAATTACAATACAGCAAATTGGTTTCAACACAAAACACTTCCAGAATTACTGTACAAATCTGTTGCATAAACAGCCAACACACACCCACACAATATTAGAGATTGTCTCTCTCCTCGGGTGTTCGGGACTGTTTCACTGTAGGATATTGACAGTGTCTTTCTGATCCAGTCTCCACAGTGTGACATCTCTGATTAGTAAGATATGAAGCAGCACTAAGAGACCAGCCACAGGGAGCAGGCATTAACCACAAACCAGCTTCAAAACTAGACGTAAACCTAAATTTTACATTGGATTTTATTGCTTCCAAGTCTGGAACTACAGAAAAAAATTCACAATTTCTCTTCATTTGTGAAACATTTTTTATTGCTGTCTGCTTCGTTATTCTCCTACGTCTCGTTTATGTTTGTCACCGATTTGACTGTAGTAAATATTTAGTGAGGCTAAGGCCTAAGAGTCGATAATTTAAATGGGTCCCTTACATTTAAAGGGTCTCCATCAAACATTATACTGTATGGTGTATGATGAGATTGATTTGTGCTCTGCCATTTGGTTTTAGCTGCACATTTCAAGCTCAGATTTGATCCTCAGTGCGCCTGAAGACAAGGCAAAGCACAGTACGTGGCTCCTCTGCTGCGAATAGGTGTGACAACGATGTTATAGCCACATAAAATAATATCTAAATCTGGTTTATGCCACAGAGTAAAAAAGTTAAATTTCGAGTGGCAGCTTAAACCGAGAAACCAGCCCCAGACTGTGGATCAGCACAGTGTGAGTGTGGGAACGAGTCAGTGGTAAGAAAAGCTAATGCCTGTTTTATGTGTTCCCTCCGCATAGCGCCGCGTCCCCCTGCGCTACAGTTATTTTGCTTTGTAAATGGTCAATTACATGTGTCAACATACTGTTCTCGGCTCTGCAGATTAGCTTGGCCAAAACCATCTGGCAACACACATTATAGCCTCTATTCATATGATTGTGATCTGTCTGCTGGGGGCCGGACAACTTTAGATCCCCTGTCAGGCCCCATGAAGATCAGAGACAGACAGACGCTAAATTTTTGTTGAAGTACATGTGGAATTCATTTTTTGGATAATTCTTGCAAATGATTGTAAAAGAAAACAATGACTGTTGGTCTGTGCTGCATACTTTTTACATAATGGTTTTATCAAATCTTACTTCATAAATTTAAAAATAAAATCTTAAGCAGTAAAATTAAGGGTCAAGGGGAACTTGATTATGAGCATTTACTTCACATTACCCTAGATTTAGAGGAATTATACAAGTGATTCACCTGGGAGACTTTGGTTGTAGTCTGTTGCCAGTGATGACAACCACATGTGTTCAATAAATAGTTATAAAAAGCCTGAAAAACAAAAATGTGCAGTCTGTTCCAGACCAGTTTGTCCTGTAAGAAATATTTCAATAAACTGTGAATTCACTGGAGAGGTGTCTGTGGTCTGCTGCTGCCAGGAAACAGACAATAACACACACACAAACATGTCTTTCTGGAACAAGTCGGTGCGAAAGGTGAAAGGTCAGAGGTGACAGATGCCTCATCGCAGAGGTTGCGCGTTTTATCCCTGTCGTTTACATCAGCTGCTCCCAACACAATGAGCACACCGTTTCTCTCCATTTTACACTGCTGAGGCTCCTCTTTCTTATCTTTGTTTCTTCCCACACTGTTCTCTCTCTCTCAAAGTTTTTCTTTGTTGTTTGTCTTTTCCCCTCTGGCTCAAAAATTTCCCACTTTTCTCTCTCTGTCTCCTTGTCCATACCCACTCGCTCTTTCATTCCGGCTGCTTTTTTCTTTAGGCCTTTTCTCGCTTTCGCTCTCCCCTCTGAGACATCTGCCTCCCTTCTGTCCCTTTCTTTGCTTCAAACGATACTTTAACAAACGACTGTCAGGATTTTTGCAAAACACCGACACCAAAAAACGGAAAACTAGAATAGGTCCACAAGCATCAGCATATCATCAAAAATCATCAAAACTGTTTTACAGAGCCCTGACAGGCAAACACACACACACACACATACTCAGACACACCATGACTGTCCTTGTCAGACAGCAACTTAATACTGTCCACAAATACATCTGCTGCTACCACCATTTATTTGTTGCCATATTCACTCAGGAATCTTCGTCGCTGTTCACCTGTGGCTCCTCCTCAACTCAAAACTGCTCCCTTTGACGAGGCCAGCACCTTGTGATGTGGCTGCTGCCATCAGTGAGCGAGCATGTGTGTGAATGAGAGGTGATACATAAATGCAGCCCAGTCCATCCATAAATTGGAGTTATTTTTGGAACCATGCCCGCTGCCACTCGGATTTAAAGCCTGATGCACAACCTGCCTTTCTTCAGCGTGTCCGTTAGCTCTGTCGGGGAAACACACACACACCAATTGAGACTTGCCCTTACTAAGGAATTTATACTTGCAATCTAATTACAACTAATGATCATTTTCATTATTGATTATGCTCTCAGGGCAACACGGTGGTGCACTGGTTGGCACTGTCGCCAAAAGGCTGTCTATAAAAATGGATGCAGCCACGGAGCTGAAAAGTGAAGCCGATGCTTAAAACTGCATAGCCATCAGGGGGTGACGCCACTGCTTGTAAAGAGAAGACAGTACTGAGGTATATGGGAAAATAGCCATACATCTCACTTGTACCTCAGTTTTTCACCTCAGTAAACTATTTCCCTATGAGTTTATGTTCTCAGGCTCTAGTTTCAAGTCTTCTTGAACTGGTGGCGTCACGGAGGCTTGCAACTTACTATCGCCTCACGGGTTCAGGGTTTGAACCCAAAGCCCGGGGCCTTTCTGTGTGGAATTTGCATGTTCTCTCTGTGCCTGAGTGGGTTACCTGCAGGTACTCTGGCTTCCTCCCACAGTCCGAAGACAAGCACCTCAGGTCGATTGGCGACTTTAAATTGCCCATATATGAATGTTTGTTTGTACGTTTCTATATGTCAGCCCTGCGATAGACTGGCGACCTATCAAGGGTGTAACTCGCTCCCATGTCAGCTGGGATTGGCTCCAGTCCCTCGTAACACTGCACAGATAAGTGGTATGGATAATGGGTGGAAAAATGCATTAAGAGAAAGAATCAGAGAATCTGTTGGGAAAATGATTTAAATTCAGTCAAAATAGCTGCTAATTCATCTTTTGTCATGATCCATTCTAATTACTCCATGTGTAAACATCTTCAAGCAGTTGTTTCATTATTCCGTTTACCCTACAAAGCTTTTTTCATCTCTGCTTTCAGTGAAAGTCTGTGCTGTCAGAGAGTCTGATATGTAGGCCGAAGGAAGACCTTGCAGCTGTATGAAGACAGCTGAGGCTGCTGCCCTGATGAGCGTGCACAACACAATACAAACAACACACATAGATGCATTCCTATATGCACAATTCAATTCTGTATATTCCAATTAAGTTTCTTAAAGTCCAATGGTGCCACTTGTGGCTTTTTTGTCAATGTGAAAACTCTGGAAACAACAATCCAGCCACACAGTTGAAAAAAACAACACAAACCAAGGAAGCTTCGCCTCACTCAAAATAAAGACAGTCAATTACAGCAGGAAGTTCCAGGGCGGGTTTCTGTCTCTGCGACTGCACTTGCAGAGTTAGCCGTTCATATGAGCCCTCAATCTCTGACCATCTGCTCCTGATTTGATAGCAGCAAACACTGTCTGGTTCTGTGCAAGACGAGATATCACGCAACACCTGCTGCTTAGTCCCACTACCACCGAGACACAAGCCCCATGGGACCGCCAAGTGAGACCCAGATTTGTACTGGGATAAGAATAACTTCTGAGGAGCGACTGGTGGGGTTAGAACTTTATTTACTGAATGCTACCCCGACGAGGCTCGTACATGAAATATTTCCCTCTGTGTGTGAGGAAATATTTCTTCCTTCACTTATTCAGTGAAGTTACTCTAGTATGCAGCGAACCAGCCCTGATCTTAGCAATAAAGTGAATGCAATCACAGTGCAACAAGAGAACGGATCGAAAGACAACCTCTCAGCATGATAACTACTTCTCCAATGATCCCCCAACACACACACACAGAAAAGAAAAATAAGAGGGCAAGTCCACAAGAATAATTTTTTTCCGACGTGGTTTTTCAACTCAATTTAACTAGAATTGATTATTATTCATTAGGAATTCTGGGTTTATACATGACTTATATAGTCCTTTGTTTTGTTATCTATATCTATGATATCATAGTTTTCCCATACAAATATTACATTTCAGGAACAAAGAAAACTCAAAATAAATTGTTTTGATCTCCTTTGTTTCACACAAGGGGAGGTCTTTGAATATCAGCAGCCTATCCTATACCTACACCATCCTTTCATCTTTTTCACTCATCCTATACACCTGAGGCTTCCCTCATCACTTCTCTCATCAGTTATAGCTCAGTGAGCTGACATGCCGGAGAAATACTCGTTCTGTGGGAGATAAAGCATTTGGAACCTGTCAAAGACAGACTGCCAAGATGTCACTGTGCATTTAGCAACCAGTGCATTTCAGCCAGGGAAGAGTACCACCACCCCAATCTCATCTCTGCCCCCGATTCACCCATCTTAAATCGATCCAGACTCAGGCAGGCTGGGGACTGACTGTTTGACTGACTGGATGGAGAGATTGGGAATCGATACTGGCGTCTGTAGGTGTGTGTGGATGGCAAGAACATGTGACTGTAACAGACAAAGTGAGAAAACATAAACAAACACTTTGTAAATGTGAGCTTATGAATAGGTGAGATGAGACAAAAATGACTGTCTTTGAAGGCTCTCAACCCCGTCATGTCTTCGCAAATTACAACTGCAAACGCTTCACACTGCTCATAAGCAACTTTTGAATTTAGATGTGCAGGGTCTTTGGTGACGGTGTTTTTGCCTTGTAATTGTGGGGCATGGAGTAGCAGGCAACATAATAAGTACCAGTTAAAGGTTTTAGAAAACCCCCACGTGTCCAGTTTTGAAGTCTATAGGCAGTTCAAGTCCAGGGGATTTTCTTAAATGGTTCAAAGGTAACCACGAAGCTGCTCAAAAAAAAAAAAAAATAAATAAATAAATAAATAAATAAAATAAGGTCACAGAGAAGTGAAAAATCATAGAAATTTCAATGGAGGCAAATGAAGCCTTTAAAATTTATTCAAACAATTCCAATACTTTTGATGATCTAAAAACCTTAAGCGTGAACAAAGACAGCGTTGGAACAAACTGTGTTACTACACTGTCTGATGCATCATTAGCACAGCAATACAGGAAGTGGTTGTGTATTACCGTCAGGATGGAAAGAAAATGGCAAGGAAGAACAAGAGCGAGGAAGGAGAGACTGGGTTGCCATTGGTTCACCCTACAGTAAGATAATGAGCCAGACCATTCGAAGAAAAGAACCAGACTCAGGCTTCACAATCCAACACAACTGCTGCAAACTATTCAGTTTCAACTGTAGGAAGAACGAGTGTTTAACAAGCACGAGTGTGTTTGGCTGCTGGATAAGCCAAACGTTTAGGATTTGAAACTCCATGATCTTTTTCTTTTTTGAACTTTATAATTTATATTTTATAATTTGTTCTGTGCTGTAATGCACTGAGACTAAATTGCAGGTGTACTGAACCTTTGACCAGTAGTAAAGCATTTTTGTTTTGGTTACTTTCATTTTATTTTATAGGTTTATAGAAGGACAAATAACTACTGTTGCAATGGGTATTAGACTGAAATTAATTAATGGTGTAATGAAGTGACTATAGATACCGTGAAAAAGGTGAATTTTGTGTTTATTTTTTTCTTTTTCGGGGTTTGGTTTTAGATGTACAGAACCCTAGTTGCCCTTTATTAAGGAAATACAGTGAACTTATAAACCAGTAAGCGCTGTCACAAGCATGGGCAGGGTCTTTAGTACCTCGGGGACTTTCTATCATTCTGTGATACCACAGCAATGTGGTGTTCCCGGACAGAGTTTTTTTTTTTTTTTTATGCCAACATAGTCTCACATTTCAGTAGTACGCCTCGAAAGCAACAGTGTACTTGTGTGGACTGCTTTTAACTGAAGAGAAGGACAAACTCATATGTAGTTTAAGTATTATTATACTGGGACAAGCTATTCATTATGAAGAGAAGACGAGAAGTTTAATACAGGGTTGCTGAGACAGACAGTGCCAGTTGATGGCAGAGAACCAAAGAGAGCGTAGGCAACAGAAGAGGAGCATTGAAAAGAATATGAGACAGAGAGATAGAGATATAAAGAAGTGAAGCATCAAAACCAGGCCCAGGAAGTTCACGTTGAAATTTCAAATCAGGTTCAACCAGACTTACCTCTCCATAGAGAGGCAATGTTTTTCCCCTGAGAAAAGTCAGCACGCTGAGGACAGAAGCTCATTTCCCACACGGAGCACGTTCACAGAGAGGGAGTGGGAGCTCTCTGAGCCCGGTACATAATAGTGGAATAACTGAGGCTGAAAGCTGAAGCCAAGAAGAGATGGGATATGGGATTTTCTGCCGCTTTATGGCAGAGGGCTTGAATGATAAGACAGCTGTGGCAGTGGCATAGACAAGAGCAGAATAGAGATGAAATAGAAGGGGAAATGCGGCGCAAGAAGCTGGACAGTGAGAGAAAGCTGTGTACTCAGTTGTTTAAGGTAACAGTAATCCAGTGTCTGTCATCATTAGCTCTTCAAAAAGAATCCAACATCATTTATTCTTACAGTATTAAATCAAAGCCTTTCAAGATGTTATTTGGCGTGGAAGCCACACACTGTATTACTGACACAGCAGTGAACCAATGTCACTTTCTATTACACCTAACGCCATAAACATGCTATTTACTGTTCTACAGCATGTCAAACCTGACTGTGTGTATTTCAGTTCCTTATGTGCAGGTTATTCCATGTGCTCATTTCCACACTTTTTGCACACACCCATCTGTTATTGACAAATCAGTTTCCAAGTTTGATGTAAATAGAAAAGTTAAACTATTCCCAAAACATTGTTATTTTGGTTTCATACTGAAAGAGGCAGGTACTTGCTTTTTTCAGCATAGTGCATACTTTCCTCACAGGACCAGAACTTTGACTGGCCAGACGTTTGAAAACCATTCAGCAAAACCTTTAACTATGAATTAATTGAAATGTTAGCACTGTTGCCTTACAGCAGAAAGGTGCTGGGTTTGGACCCCATTGCCTGGGGTTTTTGTGGAGCTTAGCTTGCCTGGATATTCCTCTTACAGTCCAAAGACATGCACTAGCTGCATCAGGTTAATTGTTGACTCTAAAAAATTGCCTGTAGGTGTGTGTGCAAATGTGTCAGCCCTGTCATAGACTGGCAATTTACCAGGGGTGTGCCCCACCTTTGCTCTATGTTAGATGGTATTAGCTCCATTCCCCAGTAAAAGCCTCATAATGCATGGATGTAACTACATGCACTATAGTCTGATGTGTATGTATAGTTTCGAAATATTTTTATATATATTCTTAGTCTTTAATTGTATGTTAACATATTTCTTCTTATCAGTCCATATAAACACAGATGCTAATATTTCTATGAGATGCTCTATACCAATGTGCTTTTTATGGGTCAGGCCTGATCTGTAATAAACCAGTCCATGCCTTGCCCCTCTCATCCATCTCTAAATTATTTCCCCTTGTCATTACAGCCACAGCTGTGAGTACAGTCACTACAGCTACAGGCTCTGAGCAGCTCAGCTCAGCACTTTGGTGACAACAGTAAATGAAGAGCTGGAGCTGCACTTATTGCCACCTTTCTTCAGATTTTCTCAGCTCATCCAGGGATTTAAAGTGATGACCTTCAACCATCTCCCCCGAGCTATTCAAGCACTGTCACCTCAAAGTATAGCTGGTGGGTGCCATGGACTAATCTCTTCACTCAGCCATTGGTGCTGATGGTGCGTAACAAGTCCCTTTCACCAAAAATTCTTTGGTTGGAAAAAAAAATAAAAAAATCAGAAAGCCAAGGACAAGTAATGTGGAACGACATTACCTACAGTATGTGACAATGACGAGATTTGGCAAAATGTTCCTGAGACGTGTATGACGGTATGATTGAGTGCATGTGTGTGTGTGTATGAGTGTGGGAACACACTACACACAGCTTTCATTTTCAGGAGCAAACCCACCCTGAGTCATGGCTCACTTGTTCCACATAATTCCCAATTTCTAACAAAACTTCAGTTTGTATCCACAGAGAACTGCTGCCAAAATGATCCCATCACAGTCAGTTCAGTTTCAAGAAGCTTTCCCACAAGTAATATTCCTGTTAGCTCCTTAGCTGAAGTTCTGTTACTATTTAGCTGACATAAAAGTTGGTTCTCTAAAGTACAGGTTTAGTGGACTGAAAGAAACTTCTCATTAATGTTTGTCTACAGACGAATGTTATAATTTGTTACATTTAAAACATGCACTAATGAATGTTTTAAACTATTTTAAAATCCTAAGATGAGGAGTCTTCTATTGGCAACGAGCAAATATTAGCATAGTTAGCATCTTTTAATTGTTGATGCTGTTTGTTAGCCTGTAACTGGCAATGGATGACACAGTGTTAGTGGTTGTGTTAATGAAAACTCTGGATCTCTTTGCCCGCCCCTAGTCTCCTAGTAGACAGCATTGGTTCCTTCACTACAGTTTCAAGGTGGAAATACTCATTCATGGTGTTGACTGCTTATTTCACTCTCACACTTGCATGTTATTTTTTAAAAAAAAAAAAGCATGTGGTCATGTTAACAAGGTTAGGAAACTGATGATTTTTATTAGGTGGTCTAACGTCCTTTAAGTCCTCTCTGTTTAGTAGCTTTTTTTTTTTATTGAGCCAGACAGTATGAAATCTGAGGGTGACACAGAAAGTGAGAAAGACCTGATTCAACAAAGGAACTAGATTGAGGCTTGAACAGGCAAGAGGCAGGAGGCAAGATTGAGACATGCCTTTTAAGTGTTAACATTTAGCGATGAAGTGAAGGTCAGGTAACTTAAAAAAAAAAAAAAAAAAAAAGCAAAAAAAAAAAAAAAAAAAAAGCAAAACTATCACAATATACAAATATCAGCCAGTAGCTCATAGTGAAGTTTACAATCGAGCCCATGTTCAAATGCATAAAAGATAGATTCTCACAATTAGTGGTGAATCTTATAAATGAGACGTGAGTTCCATTGAAGAGATACATATCTAACCATTACAAATATCCAGTTTTCAATTAAGATTCATTAGCTGAAAAGATTCATGTTTCCTGAGTTTACCAATTAAGTTACATACTGACGTGTAATTCATACCCTTAAAGTTTACGTGACCTGTAAGTGCTGCAGGAAAAAAAAAAGTGGTCTGGAAGACAAAATGCTCTGCTCAGACATAGCTAAGTAAAAAAAAAAAGTAAGTTATGTAGAGTGAGTAGCTCGAGTGACGTGGTATGTAATCTACCAGAATGTCCCAAGAGATACTTTCACAATCCAAACAAGTCAGCGGGCTGACAACACACAGACCAGCACAGAGAGCCACACAAGAGAAATAAGGCAAGAGGAGGCACAGAGGAGTTTATCCACATCATTTCAGCTGTAAAGTTTTCATAGCTGAGTACTAGCAGAAATGTCAAGGTCTTTGAGCCAATTCCTGACTTAATGTACACTTGGGTACTATATAACTTAACTATATAACTATAAGTCCTGATGAATCTGTTAAGAAATGGTCTTACCGTAGTTACTACAGGTGGTGGAACCCCCCAAGAAAAAAAAAATCAGATGCATTACAAACAATAAAACAGCAGTTAAAAAAAAAAAAACATCTAAAAACTAAAAACCATCTATTCCCTTCATGCGACAATGAGAAAGAGAGAACTCAGACAGAGAGAGGGATGTGAGGAGAACTCACTTTTGTAGATGTAATTTCCAGGAAAAAAAATATCATTGCCAACACGCCATGATTCAAGACACATGGGACAATGTGTAATGTAGCAAACGCAGCTCTCTTGAATCTCCCAGAAGTTCATTAGATTGTCTGTGGTAAAGGTTTAGGGACTATTCATTTTTGAGGACATCTGATGGGATAAAAACCTAACACTATGCAATGATACATAGAAGGGACTTAAAAATGCCTCAGAACTTGTTTTCACTGTGGATTGGTCTTTACATGCTGCATCAAGGGCTCATCCATATTGATGAAACACAAGATGGGCCAAGTGTAATGGACTGAATCAACTGATGTACTAAGTGGCTAGACGGCTGGCTCTGGGTGAGTGTGTGTGTGTGTGTGTGTGTGTGTGTGTGTGTGTGTGTGTGTGTATGAAAGGTAGGAGGTTGCATGTGCTTGTGTCTATTATAGCTGACTATGTGTGTTTGTGCTAAAGTGCTGTAGCCGTTCTGTTTGCAGACAGGGATTCTGGGACATGTAGGTAAATCAAGTTCACTGGACACGTGCAAAGCCTGTAAAAGATGAGAAAATGACCAACAATGTGTACAAGCATTGAATACACAATTATTGTATAATTTACTGATGCAATTTAGAACAACCAGGACGATTTTTGTGTTACATCAGATTAGAAATGTCATCAGGTATATGAGGGTCTAATCTGTACTTTGGAAGGGAAGGCAATTTTAAAGGGAAGGCCACTGTGTCACTTCAGATTTTATGTATCAGCTATTATGTACTATCAGCTAAGCTTGATCTTTAACCCTCTTAAGCCCACAGACTGTCTTTAGAGCCTTATTGCTCCATGGTGGTTTGAACTAGAGACGTTGCTCCTTAAACTAGCTTTATTTCTGTGTTTATCCATCAATTTTCATGCATTATCTTTGCTAGTGACGTCTTGTCATGTCTCCTATTGGCTCCAGTGGGTGATGTCACAGCCCATCAGTGTCTCATTCAGAGGCCTAGCTGTCAAAGTAAATGGGATCCTTTTTTTCAGGGAGAAGGGAAAAAAAATGCCCTGATTACTGCTCATAAGAATGAGCATAACTCATGATCAGATGAAGATAGATACGTCAAACCACCTCCAGAACAAGCCCATGATAAAAGCCATGGGCTTTTTCTCGAGGTGGTTTGAAGTTTCTATCTTCATCTGACAGAAACAAGGAAATAAGGAGGAAGGAAATAAGGAAAATTCATTGTCCGATTTTTTTTTTCCTTGCCATTATCACTTATTACAGTGAACAGAAGTCTTTATTGAGTGACATATATACTTAGCTGATGTTGTGCTGAGGATTCTGAATATATCGAGCATACGGGGAAAGCCTTACTATGGGTCTAAAAGGGTTTAAAAAAAAAGGTGTGGGTGTGGATACGCTCTATTACTTAAACAGGTATCTTACTGCTAAAGATGTACTTTCTGCCATAATCAAATCATCGTCAAACCTCTTCTTGTGTTTCATGGTCAAACAGAACGGGCCAATGAGTTGCTTGCAATCTGAGCACACATTGTGCAACATTTACTGGGTCTCCGCTGTGTTGTGTAGATCCTTTGGGCCTCGAGTCTTCCCAGAGGAAACCAACTATTGACACAGACTGTAAAAGTCCCTCTTAGTGGCAGTGTTGACAGACAGCTAGATGAGTAATGTGACAACAAAATGACCTCATTATAAGCTCACCTCTCATCGCTGCTCCACTGGCAGAGTCGACTTGGAACAGGCAATGAGAAACCAGATGATACAGTCAAAACAATGTCCTCACTGTCATAGTGAGGTTCAGTCATTATCTCTGGGCAGCTACAACTGTCACGCTGTTACTTATCACTTCCTCAATATAGGAAAATGCAGTTTAGTTTCAATATATTCACTGAAGATGCTCTTGATGCTCTTTGCTTTCAGCTACTGTATTTTTTTCAGTCAGACGATCTCCCAAGCAGCTTTGAAAACTGAAAAAGCAAAAAAGCAATCGATGACTTCTATCAATGTTGCTGAAAATGTTAGAGTTAGTTTTGTGACTGAGGCACTTCTTTACATGCAGGAACATGTGCCCATGGAACATAGGTCTCATTGCCCTTAACCTTTAAACGAAGAGACAAATAAAAATCTGTCATCTCTCCATCAAGTTGTGTTAAGTCATTTGATGTTTAAATTAATTATCACATTATAATCAATATATAATTTTATTGGATTGGAATTACACTGTAAAGGCAGGTGAAGTCACTGGAGATACTGGGGTATGAAGACGCTTGTGTACTCAGGTGAGCCAGAGAAAGTGTGTCAGGAACAGAAACTCAGTGTCAAAGAGTGAGCGAGTAAGAGCAAAACAAAAAAAAAAACAAGCAACTACATTCCAGTGCAGTGTTTGGTATTGTGCAAGCTCTGGGAGAGTTGTTGCAGTCTGGCCTGGGAAAGAGCCAGTGCAGGTCTCTGGGGAGACCAACCCGCTGGCCTCCAGACAAACACCAGAAGAGTGGCAGAGCAGACGCAGCCAGATGTGTGGGAGTGCAGCATACGCACAGAAAAAACACGCAGATCTATGGACACATACACAAAACACTGCAAACACAAAAACAAATACAAGACACTCTGAAAATATGACACCTACTTAATGTGAAATTCATTATGTAATATTAGTGAACGTCTTGGGTATGAAAACCTCTGAAAGCAGTGAAAAAAAGCCTTCTTCAAAAGATGCTAGATGTTTTTTTTTGTTAATAAAACTTCTAAGTGGCTAGAAAAGATGAAGGGTGTTTGAGGAAAGCTGCAGTACCAGCAGGGACTAGATAAGTAGATACAAATGAATAATATATGGTGCTCAGCCTGAAGATGTGCCGTACTGTAACTGTATTCTAATATACTATCATTTTAGACCTGTCTTGTTAAACATGAGCATTTGGTGATATGATGAGATATGATACTCAACTGGCTGGTCCTTCATTCAGTATAAAATTATTGGGTATCTATGTAAACTAATGGTAGTAACTGATGTCATAAAACATGTTTCATTAAAAATAACTACGAGTTTGCTTTTGCACTGCTAAGAGGCTGCTCATACAAATTATACCTGAAAACATAAATACTGAACAGGGACAGCACGTTCCCTCTATTCCAGGAAAATCACCCTGCGTGCAGCCTCTGTAGTCACAAAATTCCTTGTCACTGGAGCAGGTAAAAAATGTGCAACATGATCATCTCAGATTAGAGACTTGGCTCTGTCCTTTTTAACTTTGGGAGAGCTGTTTGTGTGGAGGAAAAACATCCTCTATCATGTGCAAATTCTATATTATGGTCAATTTTTTCTTCAGAAATCCCCGGTGGTGGCACGACTATAGAGCACACGAAAGAGAAAAGAAGGCTTTAACATAAACCGCAAAGAAAACAGTCAGGAGGAGGGTGGTAAAACAGGCCTGTAGTCGGCTCAGTGTGAAACCCACAGGCGTTCTACCTTGGCCTGGTCAAACACGAGCTACGCTTCTTTGACCATGTTTATTAACTTACTGCATGCAATGCAGGGCTGCAAAGGCCAGTCATGGGAAAAGGAGGGAATTCAAGGTTTTGTCGACTGTACAACACATACAAACTGAGGCAGAATTACTTGCACACAGCTGCAGAACTGTAGCAGGTCTGTATTAATGTACAATCCGGCTGTCGGGCTATAAATAACAAGCATGTCATCATGAGTTTTTTTTCCCCCCTCTCTCTCTGACACTATTTTCTCTTTTCTCTGTCTCTCACCAACACGGCCACGCTAACACGTTCACTCTCACTCTCTTGGTTTCACTCTCTCGTACTCTCCACACTCTGGTGTAAAACTGACACAGTGATTAGCCAAAGGGCAGGTTGGCGATGGCTGTGAATCCCCCCCCCCGACTAAAATCCTCCCTCCCTGCCTACACTCCCCCACCCCCTTATACAGGAACAGAGGTGTGTTCGCCACCAGGAAAGATGGTAAGAGGGTAAGAGCTGGATATTCCTGGGATGCCAGTGAAGCTACAATGAACAACAACCAGTTGGGATCACAGAAACATTCTTTTGGCTTCGGGACTGTGTATCACACTTACGCACACTTGCCAAGACTGCCTACTCCAGTTGCTTGCACTCGCGTAGGCAGTCTTTCAAGGCAAGGCAAGGCAGCGTGTTCACTTCCTGTCGACAAATATATTTCTATTGTGTTAATATTGTTGATATATTATGCTTCTTTCTGTTAGCTGCTTTCGCAAACACTTAGCTCTGTTCAATATCTAAAAAATGCGAGTGAGAAAGACAGACACTGGTCCTGTTACATAAAAAAAAAGAAATTAATGACTAGAAAATGTTGACAGACCGTCAGAACTAGATTAACTTTAAAAACTGCGACGAAGAGTGATCTTGGTATTTGGGAACACTAATGTACAAGCTAAGAAGATATCACGAGAAGAAGAAGCAGCAGAATCCATCAGGCTTCATACTTCGACATTCATCTTCAGCCTATCCAGCCTTTGGTCCTTTAAAGCACCAGCATATATAGGCAGAATATATAGGAAGCTACAAAAGACAGCAACAGCCTCAAGACAAAACTGAAGCTGCTGGAAAAACTCGTCCTACTTTCTTCCAAGAACAATCGCCTGCTTCTGCTACAGTGCTCAACTCAAGAGAGAGAGAATGAGGAGAGGGGGACAGATTTGATAACGGTTTGCAATTACCACGAATAAAAAGAAACTGTGGTTTTTGTGAGTGCAGGAATTCTCTTCCCTTTTCCCATGGTGGTGTTGGACTGTGTTAGGCTGATGCTAATGGGGGGACAGGCCTATTTCACTAATGATTTAACCATGGCTTCATCTGTTTCTCTGCCTGCTAACTGTGCTCTCCGGAGGATGGCTAATCCAAAAATCCGGCTCAAAGTTTGGAGAACATTCACAGCTGTCTTCTGCTGTTCTGCAGAATCAGGGGGTTTACTCTGAAATGTGACAGACTTTGATGAAAAGAAATATTCTCAATAGGAAGATAATAAAAACATCGTATACTTCAAGCAGTTTCAACTTCATATCAGAGATCAACTTTGATAAGTTGGCATCACTTGTGTCCTCAAACTGGTCACACAAGAGGAGACTCCCTTCCTGGTAGTTTGCAGATGGCTGGCAAAAATATAATAGTAATAATAACAACAATTACATCAACTGTTTAAGATCGACAGAAAGAAGCAGTCGGATTCCAGCCAATGAAATTAGCTCAAATTCCATCACAGTGGCCTCTGTCACCACAGGGGCTTTTTGTGGAGCAGGATGCCTCGTAGGATTGAGTTCAATTAGAAGTCAATAGGACTCACACCGATGCAGGGACAGCATTTAAAATTTTGTAACCCTCAGGTGAAGAGCCATCATTGGTCCGATTAAGATTATATTTTTTGTAAAGCACTGACTCATCAATTCTCGAGAATTCTCGTTCTCATTACAGCTCTCTGTAAATTGAGCAAAGGCTTACATTGGCAGTTATTGATGAATAGGCCCATCCCACTTTTATCAATCAGCACTTCAGAATTTGGTCAATACTTCACTAACACTACAAATGCTTTGGTACCTGGTCTGTACTCTATCCTGATTGTCAGGAAGGTCGGCATTTCTGGTACAGTCTGTCAATCACATGGTAGAAACGCCCTAACCCTAACCCTGATTTATGGTCTATTTTCCTTTAAATGGGACCATCATTTAAAAAAAAAAAAAAAGACATGCTGCATTGAAGAGGATTTGAAACTAGAGACTGAGACCATAAACACCTTTGGAAACGAGCCAATAAATTAAGAAGTACAGAGATTTTCCCATAGACTTCAATACAATCTGACTTCTTTTTACAACCAGTGGAGTCGCCCCCTGATGGTCATTAGATATAATACAGGCTTAAGGTGCTTCAGCATTGGCTTCACTTTTGGATCACACAATAATTTCTCTTCATGGCTTCGAGGAAGGTGATGAGAAGTATGGGCCAAGAAATGACTGCTGGCATCAAGAGCATGGAAGGCAATACCACATCATCCAATTACAGTGAACACAGCACCTCCTTGCTCTTTACTGCCAAGTGCAAAACAAACCACGAAGCAGCAGAAACTAATGGATACCGGAGAAGGCAGAGGCAGCATGTTAATGCCGTCCTACGCCACCATCGCTTCCAGGCGAAATGCACAGGGGACGAATGCGAGCAGCTTACCTGCGCATCAGAAGCCTTCAAAGACAGAGCTTATGTATGCTTTGTGTGGCAGCTTGCACAAGGTATAGTGCCTCCGCCTTTGCCTGAACAGGCATTTCATCCTCCTTGCTTCCTCCAAACCAGCCCCAAACCATCTTGAGCTGGTGCATGTGTGTGAAATTGAGCCTGACGAGTCTCATTAAAAAAATAAACATTTCAAAAATAAGATTTCATTCACTTCCTGGTTGTGAGGGGGAGTTTTGCTGCCAGCCAGAGCTTGCTGCTTACTACATGTATGTTTTTTTCCCCTCGAGGCATGTTGAAGAGATGAATAATCAGTGGTTTCAGCCTCAATAACACAATACACACATGTGCTATCATCAGTCCCTCCAAGGAGTCTCAAGAATGATCATAAATTCAGCCAATCCCCACAATATTGAGGAGAACTTGCAATTTGCTTTCTAAATCCCCATGATTTTTCTGAAAAAAAAATTGGTGCAACACAGAGAAACAACTTCCTTGAACTACAGTAAGGACATCCTTTCCCTTGCAGCACTTTCCTTGGCTTCACTAGGCGCTGAAAAAAAAGTTGTCTCATTTATATTGCAAATAAAAAAAGACAAAACCAGAAAGAAGATACTTCTCTGTTATTCTTTTGTAAAAGGTCAAGTACAACACACAATATAGCTATTGTTCACACGCACAGTAACATCTGTGGAGACCGAGCACATGTAAACAGAGCTGGACGCAAACCTGTTGAGACACAACAACACAGATGGCTGCTTTTTACCCAGCTGGCACTGAGGCATATGGAAGCAGAGATCATTAGCAAGACAGCAAATCATTGACAGTCTCATTAACAAAATCCTCATTTAAAAAAAAGATAACACCTCTGGATCAACATTTACAATTTAACAAAAGAATGTCCATGCACTTGATCAATATTTCTTACTGATTAAGGATCCATTGGTTTGGTTTTATGGCCCACAAATTCACTTCTCTACTCCCCCTCTCACTGATATCTTCCTTGTTTCAGCTGTTTTTTGGTGAAAAAGCCAACTGCACCTGCCCTGCACCAGCTAGCAGACAAAGTTAGAAACTAGCTGGAGCGCGTGGTCAGAAACACAACTGTTTGGGTTCACAGCTTCTTCTGCTGCCCCTTAACCTTCGACCTTTAGGGCTCTATTTTCGTGGCGGTGCAAGCAGCGCTCTGACAGTTTGGTCATTTCCTCCCCGTGAAATTAAATTTGCGCATCTGTGTGGTATTTTGGTGCAAAGTGCAGAGCGTAGTGATTCTTACAGCATCTGTTGTCCACAGCTTCTTTATACTGTTTCTGAAGAGCTTTTCCTTCATTAAGTTCCTGCAGCAAATGCAGCTAAAACTGATTTGAGATGTGAGAAGTGCCACGTCAGAGCGCAGCGCCATTATTAAATTACATGCAAATCATATTCTGCTACAAGAGAATTACATAAAATACAACAAATACATCAGACTGGTCTGTCATTGTGGTGCAAATGCTGTTGTGTCACATTGTGCGGTATGATGTGACCATTTCTGATGTAAGATACAGTACAATGGATGATAGCGGTCATGTAAATGGCTGATTTGAGATGCTGTGTATTCACATTGTGCTGCTCTGTACCATCCCGTAGAAGCTGTCGTTGTTATGCATCAGTGATGTTCGCAGCTGCTTCAGAGCAATGACACCAGTGATGTGATAGACTAAGAGAGAATTAATTAAGTAATTCATTTTCTTATTAATCACCACACTCAAATAAACCAAAATAGCAGGTAAGCATGGAAACGCCCTTGAAGGCCCTTAGTTTGTACTGATCCATACTCTTGTTTTCACCATAGACTGTATATAAAAATGGGCAGAGCCATAAACCTTAATTCTATCTAATGACCATCAGGGTGCGACTCGACTCGCAAAAAAAAAAAAAAGTGATTATATTGAAGTCTATGTGAAAATGTTCCTACTTCTCACTTGATTTATTAGCTCAGTAAACGTTTTCCTAATAGGTTAAGGTGTCAGTCTCTATTTTCAAGTCTTCAATACAACATTATGTTAATTTTCTTTTAAACGATGGTCCCATTTAGAGGAAATAGACCATAAAGCAGGGTATGGATTAAGGCGTGGCTACGTGTGATTGACAGACCATACCACACACGTCGACCTTCCTGACAACTAGCACTGAGTACAGACCAGTTCAGATCCACCCCTCACTCCTCCTCAGCTCCACCTTCTCCAAATATGGTTTCTTATGGTTTCAAAGAAATCAAGATGGTGACGTTCAAATTACAAACTCAGGGATTCAAAAAGCAAGCAAACCAATGGGTGACATCACAGGGGTGTGACACTTGGTTTTAATTAAATAATAGACTTCTTAGTGAATTAAATAAATGTTTCTTCTTTGTCATTAAACTCTAATCTCTGACATGTTACCATTAAGCATTGGCACAACAGTTCAATACCTACACATGATATCATAACCTAATATTGTTCCAGCACAAGCATCAGTAGTGCAGCTCATCAAGTTATTCTGGCTGTACTACTTTTATTATGTATTACATCAAGTATGGATAGAGTAAGTTTTGAAAACCCACACCAATAGGCAAACGGCAAGGCTTGGAGTTGTAATCAATATCACAGTCTGTCAGTCATTAAGCTGGGAACACTTGCTTCGTGCGTACAGTTTTTGATTTGGAGAAAGCAAGTATTGCCATATTAATGCCAGAGTGTGCTGTAGCAGTGCAGAGAGCAGAATCAGCAGAATAATGAACACAGCTTGAGAGACTAATCACAGCACGACTCCAGTCCATGGGGAGTTACCAGACTCCTTTGGCATCAACTTTAAGAGTCACGAAAATGTATTTTCGCAATTCAAAGCAGTCTCACAAATAAAGCCGCGGAGAGGCATCCACTGCAGACGGTTTGGTAAGTCATTAATTCAAGTGTGCATGCTGCATGGGCTAACTAAACAACCATTAAAAGCCTATGACGGCATGAGAGAAACACAGATGGAGAAATAGACCAACACACACACAAACATACACACACATAAAGGAGCATACTCACAGTGCAATGAATCAAGCAGCAGCGGTGGCAGCCATGGAGTCCAGGTTGATGAAGCAGAGAGCACCTTCTGCTGGAACCTACAGAGGACAGAGAGACAGAAAGAGGCAAGAGAAAACAGACACAGAAAGACAAACAAAATGTATGAGAGAGAATGAAGAGGGAGGGTTACAGAGAAAGTACAGGAGAGACAGAGGGAGAGAAGAGAGAGCGTTTTGTTAGTTTGCCCGAGGCACATCTCTGAACATCGTGGCTCATTTTCAGAGCAAGTCATTGTTCTGGCATGGCATTACAGAACAGATATCAGATTTAATGGTACATTTAGCACCGGGGCAAATTCATCTAAGGGAAAAAACAAAGAAAAAAAAAAATAGATACTTTATTACACAAATGGGCACAGCTTGATGCATATGAACTAATTTGAGCTTCACACGGCCCCCAGGTTTTGTTCAAAGCAACAATCGCTGCTTCTCAAACCTGTGGCAGGCCATGTTTTTTTATTATTTTTAATCCGTTTGTCATGCAGTATGTTGTGTAGGAGGTTTCCCGCATCAAGACAAGTTAAAAAAAAAAAAAAAAAATCATATTGCAATTATTTTGGCAGATATTGTGATTGTGATATGCAATAAGATTTCATTATTTAAATATTGTATTATTTTCATTGGACAAAATGATTATGATGTCATTTTTGTTGGGCCTTGCAACAAATTTGGCATTTTACCTTATATCTGGAAAATAAAATTTGTAAATTTGCATGTTACCTTTACTAAAAATAGCAGCTCCTATGATTTTGGATATTGCACTTTTCTTCTGGCACCAAATATACATTATATTATATTATATATAATATGTATGTGTGTATATTCATATCCTGTTTGAATGTGAGGGCACATTGTAAGTGCATTGTAAGTGTTGTTTTACTGGTTGCAGTGTAGTGTGGTCTGGAGTGATATAACTGACACTCCGGTGAGCAGCTCAGCTCAAGCACCATCATTACACAAATATCAGTCTTCGTGAAACACTTCATCCAGGGAACTTTATTTTTATGTTCTGAGTAGAAAAGCTGTTGTTGCATCAAAAACCAAAACACAACTCAGACGCAATGATCTTGTGGTGATCCTCGAGTTTTAACTGTCGGACAGTCGTTATTCTTAACGTCGCTCGTCAGCGTACTCGTAAATCGAGTCAGGTTTTACATTGATAAATATATACACAATGCTCAGCTGAGCAACATGCAAACATCTCTCTCGCTTGCTGAAAATAAACTGGACGGTGACAGTGCTGCTAATCCTGCTGGTGGATTCAGTGTCAGCTGCGAATGGGAAGAGCACGTTTCCTCTCAGTGTATTGAATTGAAATGAACTGAATAGAACTGCTCATCCCATTTGTAAATTTTATCCCCCTTTTTGCTGTGGGATCAGTTCAAGGTGCTGTATTTGGAGACAAAATAGGTGGCTTCTTGAGTGTTGGTGTGCAACCGAGAACAACTATAAAAAAACAAAACAAAACAAAAAAATAAATAAATAAATAAAAAACCCATTAGGGATTCCATCTTCAAAAGCGTTCTGGATTAAGTTATCTGAGGACGAAGCATCTTGTTGGGGTATAAAAATAACCACAGCCATCTCAGGAGCTTTTTTCATGAACCCATTTATTTGCTTTAGGATGGAAAAATGATCTGTCAAAACAGGAATGTGGCGAGAAAATCCTTGGAAGTTCTGTGGTGATAAAACTGTGAGTGAACGAATGCAGTTTCACAGTTGCGCCTCTGAGTGTAAGCTTCCCCTTTTGCTCCAGCGGGGCTTTAAATCATTGTGGATGTTTGTGACCAAGCTGGTAGCATTGTTTGCTTTTTCTTTTGAATGTACAGTTCATCTGTGAGTGAATGACCAAGCCTGCAGACTCATTGGTTTGTTCAGACACAACATCACAAAGATTACACTGGAATAACTTTATGTGGTGATCCTATTAGCCTCTTATGTAACCTTCATTGCTATGCAGTGCATTTGCCCAACCCCCACAGCTTTGACAACACCTAATGAACTTTTCTGGCAAATCTCAGTCACAAGCCACTGACAGCTTAATGAAATGTCAGGGAAACTGTTTTTTTTTTTTATTTTCACAATTATTCCAATGGATTACGATTGCACTTTTCCAACCAATTTCATTACTGGGCTCTCAGGATACAATGGAGTTCAGTAGAAGTGGCCTCACACAAACTGACTGACAATTGAAAAGACTGTATATAACTATTAACATAATAAATAACAATAATAAGACTAATCCTTTGTTTGTATGGCACTTTTTAATACAAGCGACAAAATGTTTCACATGAACATTAAAGTCTAAATTGAATTTAAATTTAAGACAGCACACAATAAAAGCTTTTTTTTTTTTTTTTTTTTTTTAAATATCAGACAAAACAAGAAACTGATTCTGAAAGTCTGATCCCCTCTGGTAGGTTGTTAGAGAGTTTAGGGGCCCTGACAGCAAAGGCTCCTTTTGGTTTTCAGCCTAGTCCTTGGTACGGCTGGCAAAAAGCTGCCAGAGGATCTCAGACTGCATCCTGGCTAATGGGAGGATAAAAGCTCGGAAATATACGGAGGCTCCAGCCCAAATCTGGCCTTAAAAGTAAAGTAAAAGAAATCTCAAATCAATCCTAAAATAAGCAGAAGCCAGCGCAGAGATGCTAAGACCGGGATGATATAACCACAAAAGAGAAACAGCAACCAGTCCATTAGATTTTGCGGATTTATAACCTGGGTCACTGTTTATCCACTGTGCCTATTTCTATACAAATGGTTTAGAAAATATGGTAAAACTGAACTCGTGTATAGAACTTCACAGAAATGACGGGTAAAACATCAACAGAGACACAGGTGGAAAAAGAGACGTGAATTTTCCTTAGCAGTGAAGTCAGGACGTACAGATGGGGGGGCGGTCCTAGGCAAGAACCACAACTAATACCTGACTAGTTGTGTCATGGTTGTCATGTGGAACACAGGAGGGATCGAGAGTCTTGTTCCTGACAGTTAAGGCTCATTTTCATAATGGTACAGGTTCAGGAACAACACAAGGCTGAATGTGGCTGGGAGCAGAATTTTACATCCATATGCTCTGTTAGTTTTTAGTGTTACTGAATGACAGTGCAGTGTCCTCCCACACACTGTGAGAGCCGTACACACCTGGGAGCTGTTGACCTAAGCAGGTCAGCTGGATCAGCCACTAGGTAAGCGGCTCAGCGGACATATGACAAAACAATTACTGAAAAATTTTTTCTTTTTTTTTTTTTCTCTACCTGTTTAACACCCTGAAACAGGCAGCCATGCAGTCATAAGCAGGATTGTGAAACCTTTACTTCACCACTGCTCTGTGTTGTTCTGGTTATTTCTCTTTACAAGCTGCTCCAGTATCAACTGTTTGTTTTGCACATTTCTGCTGACTTAAATGTAAGTGTGGCGTTTGCAGGTGCCATTGCACACATGTCCCTGCCTCTGTGAACTCTGCTGACTGCAATCCCTACCTCATACCCAGTAAACAACAGCTGGTTCCAGTAGTCCATCTGCTACCTGTAAATTCCCATCCACAGGACTCACAGCTCTCTCATACTATTGGTTTTCCCTGGTACAGCGTAAGTGTGTGCTGCCGCTTTGAAACTATAATAACAGTTTGAATTTTCGACCAGAACACTTGGCGGTAAACATGCTTTTACTTGACTTACTGTGTGCTTCAGTGTGACTGGGTGGCTTAAAAAAATACACTGATTACTGCTGTAGCTGATGTCTGAAAGGTCTGAAAGGTCTGAAAGGTATGTTCAGTATCTACAGCTGGGCAAGTAAGCATCATAACTGACATTTAGAACCACTCACCAACTTGATCTTACTCATGCCGTTAATGCTGTTCATGATCTGTTCTCTATACTACCTCTGCCCAGGTGCCCAAGTAGTGATGCTGAGAGTTGAGCGAGCTTGTGGATTGTTACGGTCGTCCTAGAATCATATCACTGAGTAAAAAGGAAAAAAATTAAAAAGGTTCCAGTTCCAGTAAAAGATCACACTGCTGGATATAATCCATTATACTGACTTGAATCCAAATCACCCTACTACAATCTATGTAGGTGAACTAATCTTCCAGTGTTTACTGAAAAGCAGCTGTTAAATTTCTCTTTGGTGTCACAACTGAGCAAAAGTATCCCAAGAGTAATTACTTACTAAAAGGCTAAAAGATGCTTAATCAATGACACTCAAATATATTTGGAAAGGAACATCTTTGGAACATCTGCTGGCATCTTTGTGGTTGTTCTGGATGTTTACGACCTGACCTATCAAAGCACCGTCACCATCCCATGTCTCATGGCCATAATTTGCTGACTCACTCCCGTCAACACTCAGTACAGGGAGGCTGTGCGAACAGAGGAACCAGGACAACAGCGTGAAGATCATAGAATCAAACACCAGACCTGATGAGTGTTTGTGTTTCTTCCAAACAATACTACAAATTAGTCACGTAACCTCAATTGTACATGATACCTACTTGAAATCAGGATATAGGTATAATGACTCGAGAATGTGACCATCACCAATCACACACACACACCACCTGAACATTCATTAAGCCAGGCAAGGCTTGTATGTAATCTTCTTACTAAGGCATATACGCAACATAATGACAATACTGTGAACTTTCAGCCCTTTCTGTCTTGCTCAGAGGTATTTTAGCAGTACTGCATGTTCCAATGTAAACAACATACTAACAAAACAGCACTAAATTCTACATAACTGGTATTTGTCTCTCCAGTTTTGACCATCATCCTTCACTAAATTTAAGCGACTGCAATTCAAGCCTGTCTTAAAACGTAAGACCTGTGTTTTACTTAAATGGCGTGTTGGATATCGTATAAGTCTGTGGTTGGGTACAAAGAGACGCAGGAAGCTTTTACACAACAACAGGGCTCAGTGGAAGACCACAGACAAATCATCACTTAAAATCCTCAGCTTAGTGGCAGAGGCGACGCCACACAGACGAGAAAATTACCACCATCAGATGTGACTTACGCTAAATACACAGGTCGGTCCTGCTGGCTACATGAATGTGCACATGCAGCCCATCCCAGGCGTCAGTGCGGTTGTTATGCCAGCACCTCTATGCCATCTCTGTCACTGCTTCCTGTCGTTCTGCTCCACCTTGTCCTTGTCTCCATAACAACCATCTCCCAAAACTAGTCTGCATTTTCAGTGACAGCCTGGGTGCTGCTGGAGGTGAGAGGGGCTCCACAGTGACAACTACCACTGTGACTCTTCATTTAATTGACAGATAACAAAGACAGGTGAGCCAGAGTGGGAGTATCAGAAAACTGGAGCCTATTTGTGGCAACCTCATTATCCCCGTTTCTGTTTTACTTCATCATAATCTAAAGAATGCCAGATTAGTTGCATTTAAAAAGTTGCCTAAGGGGCAAGTGTAGACAAATGTGTATTTCACCAATTAAAAACAAATAAATAGCTACTTTCTTTTAGGCTATAAAGTCAATTAAACTCTCAATCTGTCGCATATCAGTGCACTATTTGATACAGGAGTAGACTAGTCTATATTTCTTGGTTGAAACTGTTTGGGGAGCATTGACACAGCTCTCAAATAGTTAAAAATAGGACTTTCAGTGTGGGCCATAGCAACTGCAGCCTTTCTGTCTGAAAGGACCTAAAACTGGATCTGTGGTTGGTCAACCAGCAGTCGCTTTTTATGAAATCTGAAACCCCAGAACCAGAAAACAAGGTAACTACAGCTTCTGCCGTACCTCCTGCTAGTCTTCTGGCCACTCATGATGTTGTGCTATGAACAAATCATGACTCACCGTTCATCACGGGCTCAGACAAAGATTTGCCGCATTATCCACACTTAAAACACACACATCTCCTTCATCACAACGAGCCTGTGGGGCATTCACCAAGCTGAACATTAAGATGCTGTTTGAGTGTGAAGCTAAGAGTTGCTTCACTTGAGGAGGTTATTTGAAGAGCTTAACGGCAAAACAAGATGCCCTCCATTTGTGTTTAGTTCCAAGAAGAAACCCCAGCGGTGTTAAAAAAAAAAAAAAAAACACCCCCGGACAAAATGATTGATGGCACAAATCGTAAGCTAATTACTATAGAAAACTCTGTAAAACTGAAGTAACAACGTGCTTCGGGGTTTCCGGCAGTGTTTTCACAGTGTAAACGTCCAGCCGTCATGGCCAAACAGCTTTTCTGGCAGGAACCCTGTGCTTCAGCCATGGTTGTGAGAGTTTTAACACACACCTACAACAGACCTACAGAGCAAGACAAGGTTCTGCAAATGTACACACTTTAGCCCTTTTAGACCTACTTTAAGGCTTTTCCGTTTTTTCATGGCTTTTTGTTTTTCCTTATAATGATTTCATTATTAAACATTTCACATATTCAGTGTTATTCATGTTCACTATAATTGAGGATAAAAGCTCATGAAACAAGAAAAAACGTAACATGGACAGTAATTTGTTTTCTTATTTAATGGATAAAAAAACGTTTGTGTTGTTCGAAAGCTGATTTCTAGCTTTACCTGATCATCAGTTATGCTCATTATTTTGAGCAGTAACAATGAAAAGTCTTCGCTCTAAATATCTTATTGTCCATGTCTCTCTGTCTTTAGTCTGTCATGACAATAAACTCAGATCAACTTCTCCTCACTCTGAGATCAGAAAAATACAGGATTGATCCCATTTACTAGAGATTGACTCTAGAAGTCACTAGCAAAGATGGATGAGAGCTGTAAGTAAGGCTAAGACTAATCCAAAGTTTACTTATCTTCGTTCATGAGTTAGAAAGTTGGAAAGTGTAGATTCTCTAGTTTAAGGAAAACAAAAATAGCAAGTCTCCAGCTCAAACCATCACGGAGGAATAAGGCTCTAAAGACGACGAGGCGCATGGTCTTCCAGGGTTAAAAAGTGTTTTCAGCAGTTTATATTTATCAGTTGGCAGTCAAGTTTGGTCCGAAATCAAATTCCACATTAGTGTGAGATCAAAATAACAAAAAAATTGATCAGCTCTGTTTAAACTACAGTTGCTTTGCTTTTAACTTTGTTTTCTATTAACTATAGAAAAAAATACCAGGGTTGAATCCAATCACACAAAATGAAATTTTCCCTAAATAAATTTATATTGACAGCTGTTGCAGTGAAGAAAATGTAAGCTTGTATATGCATTTCATACAGTATTGTAAATCATAAGAGAGTTGTCTCCTTGAGAATCTTTTTCATTTGTAAATACAGGTTCTCCATTCATCTCCAGAGGTGGCAGAGCTTCCATATAATTTGCTTCCCAGTGGATTCACTTTGTCAAAGCCTGCCCTCAGTTCTCCCACATGGGAAGCAAAGGGATGGAACCTCGCCAATCGACACTTCAGCTTGAATATCTGGCTGGAGGACAGACAGCAATAAAACGTGTCAATATCAGACTGACAGAGAAAAAAAAACAAAAAACACACGAGTTAAAAGGCTGCAAAAAAACAGGTTACACGAGGCCATCCTCCAAGTCAGGCATTGGTCTCTCTCCAATACCTCGAGCATTTTTGAGGTCACCCCTCACAGTTTCAAGGGTTTTTCAAGACAGTTCTCATTTCTGCTTCAGGTAAGGTCCCATCTCCAAATGAAGCTAAGCCTAGGAATGTGAAAATAAGCAGCGTAAGAAAAAAAAAAAAACTGTCTTCCTCTTGGCCTAGCTTGCTACATCTGCAAATCACTGTTTCATGGTTTGACATCACAACCTACTTCAACTTGACACTGATGGTTTCAAGTTGAATCGAATCTACTGCTCAGAACTGACTCCCAACTTCCACCTTGCTCACTGAAAACAAGAGCTGAACACAAACCGGCAAACACAATGTCTCTGGTCTGGCCTAAAAGCTTCAGCTACCACATGGATGCAAGTGCCTACTGCATCTTCCTGCTTAGGACTGATTAGAAAGAAATGTGTTGGGGGAGGGAATGGGATAATCTGAAATACATACAGTAAAAACAGTCACACATAAACCACAAATCGGGTTGTATTAACTTTGCACTGCTGAGCACATTCTTTTTTTTTCCCTTTACATTTGAGCAAATCAGAAAAGGGTTAGAAAAATCAATCATCCCCCATCTCTACTATAATGTGCATTTCTTTCTCTTTCTTATTATTAGTCAGGTAAAACCCTGAAAAAGATCCTTTTATTATGGCTGGAGTTTCTATTCAGACTGAAGGACTGAGCTGAAAACGCAGAGTGGAGTCAGGGAGAGAACAACAGTCTCTGTAAGCAGATGAACCACCTCTAAACATTTCTTAAGCTGCTCTGACACAAATTCAATATTCACAAACAGGAGAAAAAGAAGCACGTGGCTGATGTGATGTATAAACGAAGAGAACTGAACATAAACATTGATCTTAGTTTTGAGCTAAAGAAGCTGCAGTGTGTGAGGAGTTCCCATTCATTTGTAGGCCAATAAGTCCAAAGCACCGAAAGCCCCCTTCTCCAAACTCGAGACTGGGGGTGATGGTAGTGACACATAGACCGGCTTGTGACTCCCTCTCCTCAGCTTCTCCCTGACTCCACTTCATCTTATCTGTCCCTATGCACAAGCTTTTCTCTGTGGATCTCTCAGGTCCTGTGTAATCACCCTGTAGATCCAGTCACTATGCTAGCATACCTCTAGGAAGCCATACTGAGCAGACAGCAACAGTTGAAGAGCAGGAAGAGGAGGGAGGTCAAGAGTAAAAAAAACAAAAAAAAAAACAAAAACGTAGCTACGCAACTACTTACAAAGCAGTGGTGTGTATCCGATCAGTGGCCAAGGCAGATGAATGGGGTGAGAGAGAGCCACATGGCAAACGTAGTCGAGGTGAGGCCGGCGCATGAATGAGAGACAGAGAGGGAGGGAGGGAGGAAGAGCGAGAGCGCTGCGCAAGGAGGGAGGGAGCGTGGCTGATGATGATAAGGATGCCACAACATAACAGACCAGAGAGAGAGCAAAGGAGAGTGGTAGAAACAACAGCTCGAACAAGTCCAGGGTGGTGAGAATTTAATCAACCGGGCTTCTCACATTTAAAGAGAGGGTGAGAGAGAAAAAAAAAAAAACTGGAGTGGAAATTAAGGAGAGTAAGAGGATGACTGACAAGAAGTGGGATAAACATGAACTGAGGACTCTCTTTAGCAGAAGTAATTCACGTTCAGTCCCAATGTGTGATCAGCTCCTACAACAGTCACAACATCAAGGTCCATTGAGAGCGTTTCACGTGACCCTGTGAGGATTAAAAGGAGAAGAAACGAGAAAGGAGGATGAGCTGAATCCTCCCAGAAAGGCTGAATTCCCAAAGAGACCTATCAGTTTCACGATGCTTTTTAACATTACATTTTGCAGGGAGAACCAGAGTGGAGCAGCTGTCAGCCTCCACAGATATGGACCTGAACACAGGGGAACCTCGTGTACAAATTCAGTAAACGATTCAGAAGCCTAATGGTTTGTAGAGACAGAGAAAGTCATCTCCCTCTGCTAAACAAGTACAATAAAAGACAATAGACCATAAAATGTCTTAACAGAGCTGCTCACACACAACAATAGAGTGTGTGAGGGGGGGGATTATATAAGATTTATAGTTTGTATTTGTGTCTATGTCCAATGTGTCAAACGTGCATTAAAATGTTGCTGTGATTTAAATATGTTTTTTGTAAAGAAGGGCTAACTACAGCAAAGAAATACTCCAAACAGCATGACTCACATTCTTCACATTCATGTTTTACAGAGAAACTCTTGATTATGGACCTGAATGGGCCTTTTTCACAGCAGACATCTTGACTCGTCATGGCGGGGGGGGGGGGGGGAGGGGGGAAGCACAGGTGAAACGAATTTCATTGTGGATGGCTCAGCTCCATTAAACGTCTCAGTAATCCATGCCACTGGGCTTTTAATGTTATCATTTACACCTGTGCTTTTCCTGCTGTGACACGCCAAAATGTCTGCGGTGGGGAAAAAAAAAAAGTCTTTTCATCGTTGGAATGCTCTCGTGAGGAGAGCCTCCCTTAACCACAGTGGTAAAAAAAAAAAAAAAACCCACAGCAGTGCATTTGGTTACTAAAATTGAAATTATTTCTCTGCAAAGACCATTAGCATAATCAGCCTTGTCCATTTTTTCATATCCCACTTTCTCTATGCATGTCACAAATACAGGTTTTTATTCAAAATTTCATTTCTAGGTCAATTCAATCACTCTAGTGTAAGTGGAACCGATATGGTATGACAACTCGAGTTTGCGATGTATGCGCTCGCTTTCCAGCCCAATCATTACACTGAATGTCAACCAACTTGGCTGAAAGTGACTGAGGTTTATTTCCTCCTGTTTTCACAGAAAGGGAATCATGCCCAGTGTTGGAGCGTCAAGGGACAGGATGGCATATGGCTTTAAAGTGCATCACAATTATAAAAAAGAAAAAAAAAAGGTTGACTGCGGTGAATTTTCGTTATTATCATTAATATCCTCGCATGAGTGACTTGAAAACGTTGTCTCGTTCGCCAACACAGGACCAAGGTTTGGCACATCTCATTCTCTCTGCCACAAGGCCAGCAGTACAGTTACAGTCCTCCCATTTGATTCTTTGCCACAATGCCGGTTGGTTTTTCTTGGTTAGATACAGTCTTGCTATTCTTATTTATTTTCCTTCATTTATCCAGGATGACCTTATTAATGACCACATCTAAGATTGTTTTATTGTTTATCACTATAAAGAATGTTTTGTTTGTTTTTTTTTTTAAATAGAGATGTGTCCTGTCTGTGATGCAATAAAAGTATTTGTTTTTTCCCAGAATGTAAAGTAAGGTGATTTCAGTTTTGGAGCCGTTTAAAGCAGAATTTCATGATTAGCGCAATAATAATCACAATTACTTTGGTCATGAACTTTTCATGTCATCTCTTGGAATTCAAGACACTTAAGATAATAATAAGATGATTCTGCTGCCAGTTAACCATGCCATGTTGCTAAGAAAGCTAGGTCAGAGCAGACAATAGCATTTTCTGTAGCATTTCCTGCAAACTCAAACATCTTCAAGAGGATGCAGTGTCTTCAGTATGGCCATCATGTGTGCAGCTCATGAGGTTCCTTAAAACAGCCCAAACTAAACAACATCAGAGTTTCCACATCTAATACGCCTTGTTTCCAGTGCTGCCTCCACGGTTACTCACTTTTGCTAGACTTGCAACACATTTGTTAAAATTACGTGGGTGCTATGGGCAACTATTTTACAATCAAAACAAATCTGAGGCATTCTGGCCAGAGGCTTCTCAGCTTTTATATGGCGTTTCTCAGGATGAAGAAAGAGACGGCTGATAACTACCAGCGTTTTCCAGTGTTTAGTCTCGGTAGCACAGCGGTACTAAATTAGCTTTAAGAGGCCATTTCCTACTGGCCACTAAGGTACTGTGCACGCAGATGTCAGTGCAGTTGGCAGATGAGTGGTGAGGTCTATGTGACCCCCATCATCTGTGCTGACATCTGGACCATATGTCTTCTTCTCTGAGGGGCCAGGGGCCAGAATCAGAATAAAAACAGGGCACTGGGGGTGGAATCAGTCCAAGGACCCACAAGGGCATTAGTTGTAAAGAGAGGCCAGGACTGGTAGTTTATTAAAAAGCAAGAGTGCAGCATTAAGTGTGGTCATTTTTATTGGGGGGGGGGGTGCATGAGATTTAACTTATCACAGAAATAAGCACTTCATCATGTCATGAATTATGAATTTATGGATTATTATTACATTATTATATTTATGGATTATAAACAAGAAATAAATCTAAAAACTGATACAGGGCAAAAGAAGGAAACTAAAGAAATCTCCACAATACCATTTCTTAGACCCTAAACTTTCTAAGGATGCTATATCTGGAGAAATGGTGTGGAGAAGTGGATAAGGAAGAAGGATTGAAGTCGGGGATGAGAAGCGAGTAAGATAAAAGTAACGTAAGGGGAATGGGATGAAGTCAAGCCAGAGGGTTGCCAGTAATTAGCCATCTGAATGTCCTCATGAAAAACAGATAGCTGATACAAGCAGGAATTTCCTGGGAGATGGATTAAAATAACACAGAGAGCCTTTGTAGTCTTTGTGTTCGCTGATGCTCCTCTATCTCAGGGATGAGATAAAGCAAAGCTTCATGGAAATATTACTGCTCTGATCGCTCCACGTGACCATGGGACACAGGGATGATACTGAATTTTGCCCAAGTCTCCATATACATAAACACGCGGGGTGCACTACATACACTGCAGGTGGATGACTCAAAGATGCTGGATAATGCTACCTGTAAGGGGAAACACTCAATGTGAAACCAGCATGGTGGAATAGATGTACCTTTCATTCGCAAGGGATCTGAAATGCTTCAGGAACCGTTTATGGGGTTTCTGAAAATTTACTGTCTGTTTTGCAGATTTTATTGAACCCAAAAAACAAAGAAAAAGCCAAATGATTTCCAACCACATTTATCCCACATTTCATGGGGGCAGGTTTGCCTGTGAGTATTGAATCTTCAGTGACTTTTAAATCCCATGAGTCACCAGTCACAAACCATCTGCGACCACACTTTATGTCAGATGACTTCCAAGGAAAACAACTGTGGTTAGACACCATAATGTACAGTATGACCAACCTGCCTTTGTTCCTATTGACATGTGTGCATCCACACACACACACACAAACCACTGAATCCTCACCCACAGCTGTTTCACATCAGGGCCCTCACACATAATTGGCACATCGTCATCCTCATCCATCCTTCTGTTTATCAGAGAATGACACAATCCTTCACTCCCATTTTTATTTCCCCCAACTCAAAGTGACAGGGACCATAACAGGATCATCCATCCCTCCGTCCTTCACCATCAGCTGCCCTACCTGCAGGTGGGAGGACTCAGCACAATCTCGTCATAGTCACTCTATAATGACTTCCTTTTACACGATGTTGCTGCATCAATAAAGCGAGTGAAGGATGTGGATCTTGACCCATTCTTCTTTCCCAATAACGATTTACCTAGAACTCCAATAAATCAATCTACTTTTTGAGCTCAGGGATCATAAATGTCTCTCTTAACGACATTATTAAAGAAGAAACAAGAGTGGCTATCAATCAGTGATTTCAATGATTCATGAGTCAGCCGGGGAGTAAACCTGGGTTTGTACTTGATGCAAGACTGGCTTTCCTGCCAGTGCAGCTCCTGTGGTTGTGTGTCTCTAAAGCGATGCTGTAAACCTTTGGCACACAAATCACCCTTGGTAGTAAGAAATGGAGGACAAAAAAGTTCATGAACTATTTTTACACATGCCAGAGTCATGATTTGATGGGATTTGTGGATCCAGATCCCAAGGTGTGCTGAGAATTTCCACGAAACAATGTGGTGTGAGATGGTGTTACAGACGGGTGCGTCCGACTGAGTCCTGTCAATCACCACTAGAGCAGTGCTTAGGAGAGGTGAGGGACGCTGACTGTCTTGAGTGGAGAAAAACAGCTTCAAACGTCTGGGTTTGAGTGATAGTAAAGCCCTTTGTTAAACTGTACGTGTTTTTCCGGGCCATTCCTGCCCAGGGTCAGGAAGCCAATAAAACAATTGGCTTCCAGACCCCCGGTGGAAACATGAAGACCTTTTAAGCTTTCTGATCCCGACTCCAGCAGGCATGATATAACAAGAGGCCAATATGAGCTCCAGTGTCTATGGAGAAATGGGCGAATGTCATGGTAATATATCTCCAACCCCAGTGGAGAGAGAGGGATGAGGAAACAGTTGAGCGCCTTGGCGAGGCTTTGCCCCAAGCTAGTGCTTTTCTCTTTCAACCTTGCCAGCGGACCAGTAGGGATGTCGATTTCAGTTCTGTCCTCAGCCCGTCCAGAGCCACTCCAGATAAGGAGCCGGTCCAGGAGGGAAACGTGTTCCAACAGCAAAGGACCGTATGGAGGAGATAAAGCAAGGCCACTTTCATCAAAAAGACACCGGGAAAAGAGGAAAATTAATGGTGTGGAGGGTGACAGTGAATAATGTATTTTAATATCAGTAACACCCTTTTGTTTTTGGAAAAGGTTAGGCAAAAAGAGGAAAAAAAAAAATTTTTTTTTTTACCCAGGGCAAAAATGTTGTCCTTTGGCAAACACACAGCTTCAGATTAAGCCTTGAGACCACTCTGTTTTTTTATATGCAGTGGAAATATCTGGGAAGGACAACACAGGGTTGTTGAAACTCCCACGCCATGAAATGTTCCAAGTTTTACTCTCCCCTTGTCTTTCAATGCTCCTATCGGTGCAAAGCATTCTGCTGCTTTTTCAATCTGCCCTCCTTCTTCAGCTGCATGGCAAATAATTATTAAAAGGATCAAAGCGTATGGAAGGGCTTCTGCGTCAGTGAGGTTGAGCTCGGGGAGCCGGGTGACTCAAAGTGATAATGGCAAAACACTGAATTGTTTTTTATCCCCCCCTCCCGATATGCTGCAGAGGAGTAACTGAGCTCTGCACTTAATACGGCTGGAAATGGGAAGTTGTGTTAATGATTCGAAGGTAAATCGATTCCGGCTGCTGCTGAGTTATTTTCTGAATTTTGGCAGTTGCAACTACCGTATCCTTCGTAGCAGCACTTAGCCATGTCACATTTATGGAACAAGTGAAAAATGAATAAAAAAAATTGGAGAGTTATTATAAAAATGACTAAGAGACACAAAACAGCTTGGAAAAATGGAAACAGTCGCAGTGTGTCCTCTGGAAATGTCTTTCCTCAAGATAAACTATTGTAAGTACAGTATACAGCAGTTAAAAGCACCTTGGCTTGCTACGAGCAGTGTTGGACTAGGCGCTTGACAAGTGCATGTGGACACTTTTAGACACTTAATAAATGTGATGTACACTGGTGTTTATTTCCTGGAAGGGGTGAGCACATCATGGACTCGTGTTTGAAAGGCCTGGGGTCTTGCAATCAAGCTAAAAGGTCTGCAACATGCAAATCCAGTGTCGAGCGGCCACATACTATACTACGGAACGACAACCTGACAACATGCAGTTCACTCAGTGGATAGCATTTTGTTAAAAAAAAAAAAACAAGGGGGGATGATGAAATGCATTCCAGGGTAAGAATTTAGAGCACCGTGCATGAGTGACACTTAGACAGGCATTGATTCAATCACAGACTGCGCCTTTATTCACCTGTCAAGTCGGGCAAAACAGTATTTATGAAGTGCTTCAGAGGTGTACCTGAACGCTATCGCATTCCTAAAGGAGATGGCACTCAGTGCTGCTGACTGGCAAACACTTTTAAAAGTAAAAGCTTTGCACTTTATTTCAACCTACAGCCTGTTTTTTCTAAATAGCATCAACAGCAAATGAAGCCTGCCCACGAACGTACACTAACTTAATAGTACATTTCAGGAAGGTCTGGTCAGAACCAGGAAGCTCTGAAATAACAATAAACATCATGATCTAAGTATAACTTGACATGTTTTGATTAATGTTCTACTTCACCAGAGCTACCACAACACTGCTCAGGTTTCTCAAACAAAGTCAATAGAAATATGTAAATTGGGGGGGGGGGGGGGGGGGTTGAAGGGGGAGTTGAAGGTGCAGAGGGAAATAAAAGGAGAGGTCCTGGAGGAGAAAAACGTTGTAACACAAAAAATATGGAGTATGTTCTTGAATTAAAGGAAGGAGCAGCAGTGCAACAGCCATGATGTTGGCCCGCCTGAGAAGCAAAAGGTAATGGATACAGCTGTGGGATATTCAAGTTTAAGTCTTGTTTGTTGTTTACGGAGGTGTTCTCCGAAATAAACACCAACAGAAGTGCAGTTTGAGTGAGAGATTAAACTGTTTTTAACAACACTGATGAAATACAGCTGTCATCTAAAGTAATCCATCATATGTCCTATGTGGAATTATCCACTGATGAGTATCACATGAGGCACTGTGAATCATACTGCCTCTCCTGAAATGACTGATTTTATATTACATTACACGTATGTCGCCGCTATATATAATGTACAAGGTAATTTAACACAAGCCAGTGTGCTTTTACTGTTCAAGAGCACAGCGATGATTTAAAATGAATATTTCATATGGCCATTTGATCCTATTAAATAGTAACAAAGGCAAAAATGGCAGAATCCCACCCCCTTTAAGGGCAAAGGATGGCATTAGAAAGCAACGTCTACAGATCGGCCCTGACACATTTTACTGAGCCAGATGAAGGCATCATGTCATAAAATATTCAGGAGAGAGGGATATTTGATAGTCTAACCCAAGCAGAGAACATAAAGTGGTGAGAGTGATGAAATGGTCCAATATCAATCTGTGACCGTAAAATACTGAGTCACAGCTTAAGTATGCGCACATGTGGAAAGGCTCAAGCCCATTATCTAACCGGGCAACCATGTATGGCTGCTATACCGGAGAGCGAAGGGCCTCCGCTGCAGGTTCAAAGACATCAAGAAGGAGGAGGGACAGTTTTAATACTTTATATTCAATATTATTCATAGAGTGCACCCAGTCTTTACTCTCCTTTATGTAGTCTCATTACCTTCAGTCTCAGCTCCCGTATGCACTTGAATAACCTAACATTAAGCAGTTTGGGAGAGGAACTGCTGCGAAAGAGGGTTCATCATTGAGAAACCTTATGGAACAGCCTCCATAAGATGGCCAGAGACAGAGCTGACAAAATGCAGAGGATCTTAAATATATATTCAATGAGTTGAGTTGAATGGATTCAACACGGCACTGCAGAGAGGAACTCATGAGATCACATCAGGGTTTCACATGATACAGACTAAGTGTGAAGAATTGTCATCTATGTTCCAATGCATGTGTATATATGTTGAGTATATTCTTTGAATGTGTGCGTCTTTTTCATCTGTTTGGCAATTTCACCATCATTTCTTTCTTTCTCTTTATGTTAAAAAAAAAAAAAAAATTCAAGCAGCACTGTTGTCATATGACGACATGTTCCTGAGCAAGTCGCTCATCTTTTTACTAAGCGAGTTTGTTTGCCATCCTCTTTATGCAATCACCTTTTTAAGGAGATTGTGCAAATAAGAGGAGGGGATCCAGCTGAATGCGACACAAGCGCTTAGGAAGCTCTGTGGTATGCAGAGGGTCACCCACTGGCCACTGGATCGCCACTAATTAAATTAACATTACTTAGCCCACCTGTAGGCCATCACCAAGCGAGAACCGCAGAGTCCCATTAGTGTCTGAAGTGATGCTGTAATCATATTCTAACAAACTATGTGTGAAGGCTGTTACTCTTACAGTTGCCTGCCACTCTCCAGCCTTTCTTGATACCTCTGTCTCACTGTCATCCTGCCAAACATTTTTATAAAATAAGAACACACCACTGTCCACGGTTTTCCAAAGCAAACATGACAAAGAAAACATGCCTTCTACCCTCCTGCAAGCATAAGCCTGGAGACACACTGGATGTGTGGCGTATGTTTCTACGGCTGCCGTCCCCGGCATTAAATCCTTAATTGCTTAAGAAGTGCAGTGACTTTGCCCAAAAATAAGGTTTAAAATGCCTTTTTTCCCCCTATAGGTTATATTTATGCTATTCAGGGCAATATGGAAGTTTTCAATTGTGCACCTATGTTGATGCCACAACACAACTGGCTTGATGTTGGGTGTTTTAAAGCAGATGATTGACTGTTTTACAGGAGGGGTGGTACATGTGTCATTCAACCACCATCCTGCACAGCTGTGACACAATCGCAGTGACATACATATAAACACGTGCCAAAGTAGTAAAAACCACCTCTGTAGTGGTTCCCGCTTCAGCAGGCGTCTCCATGACCACATTCTTCCACGATGATAAACACAAACACACACACACAAGATGAACATACCAGCCATGCTGTTGCTGCTGGTAATCAGTGTAGGCTTCCATTAGCTTAGTTACTTATATCTGCTGCTTCCATTTGTCTACAAAGAAATAAGATGTTACCGTAGCTAAATATCATCCAAAAAAAAGATTTGAAACAATGTTGCTCTGCTTCCTGCGTATGGACCCAGATTTGTTCTGGCTCAGCGTTAGGGGTTAGCTTGTGGGGGTTGATTTAACAAGCTTTGCTCTGTAGTCAGGTTCAGACCAGTAAACGTTGCTATGTTGTACATCACCATACATTACTTTACACCTTATTCCACCGCATAAATGTAATATACTGGTCTTTTCACAATGAAAGACCATTGACATTGGGGAGGATTCTCTCAACTATCAGCTTTAAAGCCTTTTAATATATCGTCTACCGAGGTTCAAAAAATCGAACCAGCAGATATTTTACACTTAGATTTAAGAGGTTCCATTTCTTATAATCTACCGGACCTCTAAACTGCATGTTACCCCCCCCCCACACACACACACTATAATAAAGGCAAAAATGTCCTATTAAATAACTTAAAAAAAAAACAAAAAAACATCTTTTCTACTTGCAGCTACTGTGTCTGTAAATACAACAAACACATTGTGAAGTAAATTATGCACATTTATCTATATTCACACGAGTGGGTGAGGAGAGATGGGGCGGGGGGCAATATTTCTGGGACAAAAACAGCATGTCTGTTATTTTTAAGGGTATATGGAAGTAAATGTTGTCCGTAGCGTCTCCTGCACAGTAGACTGGCAAGTGAGGTTAATGTGTGTACACTTTGTATTAATTGACATTTACAAACATTTATTAACATCTAACATTTACTTAATTTTAACAAAAGCAAATATAAATCATTATCAATCACATATAATTATCCCTTTGTCATGTTATCTTTACGTGGTTCATTTCAGAAAAAAAACAGACATTCAGAGATGTATGCTGTGATAATGACCTATTTGATACATTATAAATATCAGCCTTAAGATGACAAGGTGAATAGATGTGCAATGTTAAACTGACATCAATATTGATTATTATTGGGAATAATAACGGTTTTAACAGCTGTGATACTATTGTACCAATGATGAATGTTCAGTGACTACAATAAGGGACCAGTAACTTTCTGTCAGATGTGTTATTTCAAACAATAGACTACAAAGATATACCATTTGATAGCCACACTTACTTTCTTTGAGAGATCTCCTCATCCCAATCCATTCATCACATCCCCCTTATGTCCAAAATATGAGAACTGTCATTTTCTGAAGACAAAACGTTCTGATTTGCTCAGATCCCTGCAGTGTCTTATTTTTGCTCACGAGCCGAGCGCTCTGTTTCTCCACATTTCAAAGAGATCTCTGGTGCTGCGTCAACTGGAAATGAATACTCTCCCCGGATCAACTTTCAATGCAAGAGCCCATTTTGGAGAGAAATTAATACCTTAAGCAAAGACAATGAGTTCCGATAAACAACAGTTGGGAGAGGTGAGGAGACAAAGTGGGAGGGGAGGCAGGAAACGGAGACAAGGGTCATGATTGTTAGGTGCAGAATAATACCTGCTGCATAGTTTACTCATGTTGTCTTCCTGCTCGGGGGTGATTGCAGCAGGTCTCTGAGGACCTGTCTTAGACTAAATACATGATAAGAACCTGTGAAGGACTCAGAAAAAAAGATAGAGACACACAGCAACAGGCAGAGACAAAGAGGCAGAAGTGGAGGTGCAAAGACAGAGGGGCCCTAATGCACATTATTATCGTGCAAACCAGACGATGAAAACAATTTCCAGGCCTGTAAATAAGTGTGTTGTAAAAGTTTGACATTTCTGAAATCCAACCCCCTTATTTCTACCATTTTAACATGCATATTGATGCACTCTGAGATGTTAAAGAAGGAAAGGTTTTTGTGTTCATTGCAAGAGGTCAAAAAAGTGCTAACAGTGGCAAAAAACCTGCCAACTCAACTTCTGCAGCAGACGTACTGTGCTGGATTCATGGTGCAACACACAGGCTGTGATGCCATTCATGAACATACAGAAGACACCATCCAAGGTGCAGTAGCCAGGAAAATTGTCGTTTTCCTAAAAGCTGTGTGTCCTTCGGCGTCAATATGCCACCTATTTAAAAGCAGGTGATGTAGCATCTACCAGATGTTGAGGCAACAGCGTTGTAAAAATAATCTTTAAGACAGTTTAAATTTTCAAAAACAAGTTGGATTATGCATTCATAAGGGCAGGTGAATGATTTTTTTTTTCTTCCCCAATGGAGGGAACTAAAATGCAGCTGCCGTTCTGCCTAAAAAGGCAAACGAGAACAATAGGATTTACAGAATTAGATTGAATTGACCTGTTGTAGCCGAGTCTGGACTCAAACCTCCCTCTGTGGATTTTATGTAAGTGCTTGCCTGAGCATAATCAAAATAAGAAAAAGGGAGATACACTGAAGACTGGAAATACCAGCCAGAAGTCAGCAAGACGCCCTGAACGTGGGATTTCCCCAATTCTGCAAGCACCCGCCTTCCCTACAGGAATCCTGCAGCATGTGCTCCTTCTGCACCAAGGGCATACAGCTCTTCAACATGCTGTCAGCACCTGATACTACTGATACTCGTTGCTCCAAGGGGAATTTAGTTACCTTCATGATGTTCTTTGTGCAAAATGGAAAAGGTCTGCACCACTGCCATCTGTCCCAATCTGTCAAAACGACGGACAGCCGTCAGATTCTGAGATTATTGTGTTAAGTATTGTGACGAAAAATATTTGGTTAACGCAACCCCAGGTGTGAATCTGAAGTAAAAAAAAAATTGATTTCTGAATAATTTATACAGTCAAAAGAATCCTTGAGAAGACGTCGATTAGCTGGGTCTGCCACTGACATTCACATGGTCAAGAATATCAAGAATCAAGAAGGAAATACAGGAAATATAAGAACAAAATTGGCGAGGCTGCATGTCAAAGTCATATCACTTCCTAAATACTCTAAAGTCACGTGGCTGCCTTAAAACTCTTATGATGAGTGCTGTAGATGTGATGACTGAGTCATCACAAAGCACAGCGAGAAATCCGAATCCATCAGCGCTGCTCTCGATGCATAGAAATGAAGTCATTAGAACAGTGAGTGAAGGCAAATCCCAGCTGCATTTTACAGCCTGGTGTCACTCTGTTCTATTTATAGGATGTTAGTCCAAATTAGCTCTTTGAAGTGTAATTCGTAATGCTCACTGAAGAGAGAAGTCACTGGTAGCCACGCTGAGGATCACCATTAAAACAGGATCATGAATTTGAACACTATACATACAGTGCAGTCAGCCAATTACATGAGGATGAGAAACTTCCATTTCCACATTAAAAGCATAGCTGCTTCTTTGTGGAGAGATGATGTTTAACACTCATTATCTCCAGAACAGTTGTGGAAAAATAAAATCTCATTTAACCACCGAGTCTGCACCATATTGTTGAGCTTTGTTGTCATTGTGCGCAAACTGCCTGTATAAATCTGAAGCGCTGCAAACTGTTACCACAACTCCAGGCAAGTTCTGTTTAGGGGGAGCCTCAGTAGACACGCTCGGATGCTTTGCTCTGGCCTGAAGTGATGCACTCGGGCGTTCGCACATGTATGCCAGTCTGTCAGAGAAATATTTTAACTCAACCACCCTTGCATTCCACCAACAGCTGAGTTTCTGGGAGACATGCAGCAACAGGACACCACAACGGTGCCAAAACCATGGATCAGGCGATGAAGGCTTTAAGAGGCGTATCGCGTTACAACCTGACAGGGTTTGGGGATTCCTAACAATGTAGCTCTGGGCTGTGGTGAATTTTACCCTTTGAAATGTCATGATGAGCTAACGCCACAGCGGTTTGTCATGTCACATGAGCCCAACATCATTTGGAATTTGAAACAGACTCTTTTTAATACAGGGAATACGCTCTGTATTTTAGGACACGTGGGGTTTTAAGATCCAGGTGAGCAAAACACTGTTAACCAAGTGGCCTCTGCAAGCCATGTACCATGCAGTGTCATTATCCACAACCAAAACTACTGTTGCACATTGTAGCAAAGACCTGCAACTAATGCGCCTTTAACTTATTTGACTCTCATGAGCAGAAGAACAATATTTAAGGTGCCATATACGGTCTCTTGCATCTTGAGATGAAGATGACGAAACAGACTTTACAGGAAACCAACCACACTGTCCAAGCTGAGATAGACATTCATTTGCTTCCAGAAGTTCCTATAGTAGAGACTGCAGGCACATTGGATGGCCTTCACACCCTTACACTCATCTGTGACATCCCCAAAACAAAACAGTACCACTGTTTTTTTGATGACTGTAGTTGTTACACCCTCTTTCTATGCGCTTCTTGACAATTAGATTTGGACCATCCAGGCAGAAGTGGGTGGAGAAGTGGAGGTGTGCATGAAGCGCTGGGGCAGTGCACAGCTCATAATGGTCAGCCAGGAGTGCAAAAGGGGCGTGGACTAACGTTTCTACTGAGCTGTGTGAGGAGGAAGATACACCATACCATGATCTCCATTATTCAATATACGTGACGGGAGCATGAGCAACTCTGAGGTTTTATATGAGGAGGATATAACTGTAGTTATTGACCATATACAAGTGCAATACAGAAATATTGGAATTTATAAGACAAAAGGATTTCATCGCAGATGTCTCATGAAAACAATCTCCATTGTTTCATTTTGTTCCGTCTTCAGCTAAAACCTCCGGCAGTGGACCCAGTGCTTCATCTGGGATTGGGTCTCATTGTGGACCAAGTTTCCTTTTCACCTTGATGGGATATTGAATGAGATTTATTATTATATTTCTGGTCAATTTTTAACCCTGTCCCCCTGTCCCCCCCCCCCCCCCCAAAAATCTAATTTCATTTCGGCCATTTGGCATCTGAAGACAGATTTAGCTCTGTGGGCCTTCTGGCAAGTGGTAACACACTGTGTTCCCAAAGAAAAGGGACAAGGCAATCAATTCATGGACGGAAAGTTATTACCTTGTGACACTGGAAGGAAGCTATCACAATCTTCGTTTTAATGGGATGCAACAGAAGAGTTTGCATAACGTTTTTACACTTCAGTCCTCATTCCTCTAGAAACAAATGTTCTCTCTGGCTTTAGGTTTGTGTCAAGTTTCATGCATGATGCCGTGCTGCAGCCTTTCACTGTTTTTAGTCACAAACTGACACAAATTAAAATATATATATTTCAGATTCACTTAAATGATTTAGTCTGCCTCTGGCTATTCAGTTAAATATGACAATTAAATGGGGCCTGTTGGCGTGACCTGCAGTTATGATCCCCTGCACTGACAGCTACCTTTGCGGAAACAATGAATGATCTGCAAACTAATGGCTCAGTCTATGTTTTAGGATTGAAGGCTTTCATTTGCCAGTCTCATTCCTAAATGAACATTTCTAATATTCCTTCAATGATGATCAATGACCATCAGAGCTACTGTACCTTTTCAAGCGACAAGTCACAGACTTCTGCAAGGTACTGACCTTAAAATCAAACGCTTCACTCTTTGCTCACATTGTCATATTATCTCAACCCAAATGACCTCCAGTTGCACCGTACATGGTGAGAAATTAAGCATTTTTGCAGCTGAAAACATACCTCGGAGTGACCAAGGTAACCACAAAATCTCATATCGAGCTCTTTAACCTCTTTAATGAACAGGACCAAAGACGGTTCGCTTTTCCTCGTCCTGTCTTAATCATCTTTCATTCTTTCCCCCTGACAGTGTGTCGGTGTTAACGTGATGACATCACCAGTTAACGTCCCCCATCTGGTTTCTGCCCTTGTCAGAGGCACTGCCCGTCTTTATTAGAATAAGAACCAGTTACGCTTGGATTGCTGAACTAAACATGAAATGTGATAGATGAAAAGAACTTACCTTGCGCCAGTTACATGAAAACTGTGTAGATACATGACGTTTTATAAATCTCACTCACTGAGAGTTTGGGTGCACAAGTGCAAGCCTCGTTTCCAGTCCGACAATCGGCCATAAACAGGCGAAGACGCCTCCTTAAATCAGTTTACGAACAAAAACACGGTCTGTGCCACAAGTAAGTTATTAGTCATGGCACAGAACAAGAAAAAGGAGTGCAATTTCACTGACTGTTGGCTGGATTAAAAACAGGAGCTCATTGAGCACACAAACAATTATTTCCATTTATTAATTGCCAAATTGTTTATAATGGTATGGTAAAGATAATAATAAATGCAAAGCCCTGTGAAGTTGGCTGTTTTGTTTTATGTTAAAGTCTGTGTCTCCTCTATTTTGCACTGCAGTCCATAAAGTTTATATTCAAAGCAGCTCCTCTGTAACTTTAGCTCTGGAAATGCATGCATACTAACACCACTAACTAACTGTACAAACTCCTTCAAAAGTTGGGTTGTAATTATATTGATGGATAATTTATTTCTTACACTACAACTCAAGTAAAAAACTTTGGGTGGAGGCAAGTCAAATCTTTCAAATCCCAGGACTAACTTTGCTGAACAGGACAGTGGATCATCAGTGAGTAGAACCTCTGTGGATATCGCACCCGACGTCCAAGTCTTTGTATAATTTTTCATGAGAAACACATATTGTCTGATTAACAAAAGGCGACCAGAATGACATCACCTCAGGGGCTGACTTGACCCTTCGAGGAGATCTATTGCTGCATAATGCCTTCCAATATCCCTCACTGCCAGGCTCTTGGCTGACTGCATTACATGCATACAGATGGGGCATTATTCTGCATGAAATGGGCCAATTTAGAGTGCAAATGATCAATAACGGAGCACAAGTTTGGGGTGAGGGCCAAGGAGTGGACTCTCATAGATTGAAAGATTAGCTAATAGCTCTGAGGCTCCCTTTTCATACACATCAATAATGCATGTAGCAGCAATGCTTTTCTCTTCTGCTTAATGACCAACTGCTTTGCATTATTTGCCGTGAAGCAAATATGTACTGTATGAGAGGGAAGAGGGCCAGTATTAAAGAATATATCCTACAGGCTTAATGTCATAATGATAATATTTAATTTCATATTTAAGTTAATTAAAATATATTTATGCTTTTAAAAAGAATTATAGTTCAGTCAAGGCAAATGTGACATGACTAAACCAGGGCATTTCTCAAACAACTGACATGAAAGGCAGAAGTCAGTTTGAAATGAGCAACAAATAAATGAAAGAAGTGAGAAGAAAAATATATTTTTCTTGAACACAAAATAGTTTGTAATGTGTACCTTAACTTAAAAAATGGCATTTATCCATCGTGTGATGAGTGAAGAGAAACAAATGAAGGAGGTTAAGTCCTGACAGATGTCAGAAGTCTGGTACAGAGGAAGGCATTCACCCCACCCTTCAAGTTTCAGAGACATGGCATGTAAACACAGCTGAAAAAACACGCTATAGAGGGTGGGATGAACAAGGGCTGGCTGGTCGTGGAGGAGTCACAACAAGGCAAGATCACATATGGAGCAAAGAATACTCGAGCCTCCGATGTCCACCATGATGACAATGGTCTGCGGTTAGTTTGGTGAACCGGTATTTTCTCATACACTAAAGGCTTAACAAGAGTGTGACGGAGGGATTATACAGACACTCCGTAGTCTTAGGAGACAGGAAGCAGTTTTTAGTTCTCTTCTGGGAAGAAATGTTTACATGATACCATACAAACAGTTTTACAGAGCCTGTAGCCCCTGAAAATCTCCTTATGCACATTCACCACTTATTACTTCCTGGGCTGTCAATAGACCTGATGCGCTGTAACATGTACCATAATGTGATTCTAATAGCAGATAAATCCCTTCAGAAACTGACTGGATGATAATTCCCTGCAGGCAATGTTCTGTCACTTCCTTGCACATCACCTCCAATATTGAGCGACATCAATCATGTGCTAGTGTGCGTGTACATGCTGGTGCACACACTCAAGTACTGTGGTAAAATCAATTTATCTGATGATCAACTTAGCTGAAAGAAATACTTAAAAAAAAAAAAATGTGCACAATGCAAAGTGGGGAAGGGAAAACTTTTCCATCCCATGCTTCAAAGTTTCTATATTCTGTCACAAGTTTAGAAAGGCAGATTAGCTTGACTTCAACAGAGTAAAGTCCTACTGGAAGCAATTAACTACAATACAGCTGCAAACAAGCTCAGGAAGTTTTTGCTGTTAAGATCATGAGATGAAATGTCACAAGCCTGTAACTGTCCTAAACCTGTTTAAATCTCCACCAAAAAAAGATCGATGGGAAATATTGTGAAAAATCGATACATGTAACTACTACAGTAAGTAAGGTTACTATATGGTACTTATAGTATCACACACACAGTCATTTTTTAATTGTTTATGTTTATAAATCAAGTGATCAGTGATGTTTGATAGGAAAGCCAGAGATGTTGCTCAATTGGAAAACAGCAATATTTCTTTTGGAAAAAGCATGAAATCCAAATTCTCAATCTTCAATCTTTCTTAAATCTTCAAAGCACAAACCACACAAGGTGGGGAGGGCGGCGGGGGGTGGGCAGAGACTGAACAGCTGAAACCTCAGCCTGTTTGAAGAGCCAGGCAAGACAAGGTTGACTAAACAGTGAAACAATAGGTGGTCAGACTAAAGAGCTTTTGGCGCAGATCAAGTTGAAAGTCTCGTGGGTGACTAGTGGGTAATAAATCTGAAACACAGATTACATGGCAACATGTGAAGCAACTAGATCTATTTTCAAAAGTCAGGGACTTTCCCCGCTTTAATGCTGACTGTAGAGCAAAATCAACTATTGTCCACAATAGATGTATTTTCAATTTTTTTGGTTTAATTTAAGTTTAATTCCCTCCACCAATTGATGAGAGCAAACATTCACCCTCATTCGGCACCAGAGCTGATTTTCTGAACTCTTGCTTTGCACGTTGTTAAAATTACCGTGATTAATCCACATTTGCTTTACTTTAATTTAAGATGATGAACCATAGTCAGCATTGGAAACAGAAACACAGGGTAACCAAGGTAACATAATTTTTAGAGAGAAAACCAAATTGCTTCCTTGCGTACAGGGAAAAAATGACTTACCCATTCCATAAAATCCCAAAGTGATTATTGGGTTTATACATCTACAACTATGTATATATCCTGATCTTCAGTGGAACACCAGTCATTCATATACAAACATGTCATTGGCCTTCAGATGCTTCATGTGCTCGTTTATCTATGAATGTTGCTGGTTTCTCACCATCAAGGCCAACAATCAAACAATTAAAATTAATGTCCCAAACTGGATAATTACTGAAAGCATCTTACAGAGGGGGAGGAAAAAAAAATATCGACCTCAGCTTCTAATCCACATGATAGAGACACAGAAAATTACCAGGCCAATTTTGCGTTCTGATGCATGTGGGAAAGCACCTTAAATGACCGCACCCTGCGGTTGCAGCACATTAGGACAACTTGGTGGCATTTTGCAGGATCAGTGTGCATGAGGCTCTGTGTGAGTCACAGATCAAATATGAGCTCACTCGACTGAATAACGCAGTGATGCCACAGAAAATCTAACTCAGGTTTGAAGTCATTACTTTATAACACCAAACTGGAGCACAGATTTACTGCATTTCTTCAAGGAAACACATAACACTGATGCTTCCTCTAAATATCCTGGATAAAGCTAAGTTAAGCTTTCTGCATAACAAATATCAACATTCTTCACAGATGAATGGGAGAACGGGTGCATCCGTGGGAAAGCATGTCCATAACTTGGCGGCCCTCCCTAAGAACTGGGGAAGAGCCATGGCAGGCCATGAGGAATGATGACCTCTTCTCATGCAATGGCACATTCCTGCCATAACTAAGTTGAAACAGGCCTGGGATAACTATAGCGGCCAACATGGAAAGGACGGGGATCACAGCTTGCTGGAATTTAGGGGAGACTGCCACCCACCCCTCTCAAGCCTTTTTGAATAGGACACATAAATCCACTGAGAATGCTATTAGACCTGGGAGGTTCAGGAGTCAGGCTGACACCATTTTGACCTTCAGTCAAGCAGCGGCTAATGGCAAAAAGAAACTGAAAAATAGTTTAAACTTGTGGTCTGTGTACTTTGGACATCAGCAGCAGACAAACTAACATTTCTCTTCCCTCTTTTTTTTGTTCCAGTAGTAGACAAATTCAGTTTTTGTAAGACCTTTTACATCAGTCAAGTGGAGGTGGTGATACATATTGAAACCATAGCTTATGTTATATAAAATAGCCCTGTGCCAGAATTTCTGTCTCTTAGTACAAAGGCCATTACTGCAAAAAATATCTAACTTGAAAACATGAGTAAATAAGCAAACACCTATCAGTGATTACTGTCAGACTCTGGTCAAATATTTCTTTTTTTTCTATTTCTTATTTTTTCAAATATGTATTCTAATAAACTTTGTAGCTCCAGTGAGTGTGTTTAGAGTATGCTGCTGTTCCTCTGAGGTTGGCTCTGGCTAATGTTAAAGACACAAAGCAAAATGTTAACCCATAGATCATTTCATATTGATGTTTCCAACTTCTGTGACTCTCTTAGAGAATTTCACTTTCCCTCTCTGAGGTGCTCTGATGGGAACTCCAACAGCTGCTGGTTTCCACAGTCCACTTAGTGGTACCTTCAGGGAAAGCCAGGGATTTAGTGATGGATAGATACAGAAAGAGAGAGAGTGAAAGAGAGAGCAAGGGGGAGAGAAAGAGACAGAGAGAGAGAGAGTGAGAGGGTGAGTGTGATGGGAATATATGCTCCAGACACCCACTGCCTTTATTGATCTCCACTGACCTTGGCTCCATTGACATGTTTGGCTTCAAGGACAAACCTCTATCCAAGCTTTATCTTTTTCCATTTTCACACTGCATTTCCTGGAAGCTAAGATATTTTCTATGGCCTAATTGATTTAAACCTTATCAATGGGGGTTGTAATGGGAAAACTTTACATTGTCTACTGTTGGAACTGGATAGCAAGGGCACTTTCACTGAGCACTGTTAGTGGTAACCCTAGAGGCAAACAGCACAGGGCACATCCTAATCCATTTATCAAGGACAATCACAGTGGGGAAATGCAGCAATCAATACACAGAGCAACTTAAAGAGCTCCCATGTGTCAACAGAGCGTAATCTTGATAGATCTATACATACAGTATATACTGACAGTCAATATACAGCAACTTTGAGAGCGTTCAGAAATTCCACAGGGGCTCAAACACGACACTTGGCCTTGGTAGCAAAGCCACAGGCATCTGAAAGTAACACAAAAAGCCCAGCAAAATTAAGCATGACCGAAGCTGATAATCTTGCTCTCATTTCAGCTGGAGCTGATAAAGTGGTATGCATTTGTGCAGTGTTCATCCAAATCAAGATAACACATCAGATTAAGCATTTTACATGGATACTTCAGACTAAACACAGGATCTAATGTTATTCTACTGCTGAATTATATAACAAGAAGAAAAAGAAGAAAAGCAGAGCAGTAGATGTTCTGGCAGATAATGCCAATTATGCTGTTTTAAGAATTAGAATTCAATTTAGTGTCCTAACATTGGGGCATTGAAACTTTTGTACTGGTGTTGTTTTACAGTTTTTCAATACTTTATATATTCATGACAGTATGGTTCACTTTGTTTTTTTTTCTAGTAACAAAGCAACTTCCTCGCAAATATGTGTGTTTAGGTGAAAACCGTGTCTGTGTTGTCTCACATCAATAGGTTTGTGAAGGGGCAATCTGATAGGTTCACCGATGGCTGTCCACAGAAAAACTGAACCTGGGTAGGAAAAGAAAAAAAAAAACAAATGCACCTTAGAGGAGCATCACAGAGAAGAGAGGAGAGGAGAGGCAAGGAGAGGAAATAAGGGCAGGAGAGGGGAGGAAATGAGAGGAAATAATGGGAGGAGAGGAAACGAGTGGAGAGGAGAAAAAAACAAGTCAAGGGGATGAAATGAGAGGAAACAAAGAGAGGAGAGGAGGAGAGAGGAGAGGAAAAAGTAGTTTCTTCCAGAATAACTAGAAGAGTTGACAATGACAGCTTAACCAGCTGCTCGTTAATATATTTGATGATCAATAAATGTCAATAATTGATGACACTTTTATCATGGTCACACACATTTCTCCCCCACTGCTTCACCCCCCATCCTACAGGAAACTCTATCCCTCTTCAACCCTTAATATCTTTTTAATGAAACAGCCCTTTGTTTGTTGCTGCCAAAATATGCATTAGAATAAATGACATTAGCTGCTCAGAGACAGGCTGGTAGTGGAAACATGAGAGAATTTGGGGGTTGATGTTTTTTTGAAGACAGAGACCATTACAAGCCCTGCATTTTAATTCACCTCCACTGCCAAATCATATTTCATCATATCCTTATATTACCTTAAATAAACTCCTTCTGTATTTTCTTCAACAAATTGATTTTAAGCTTTGTTCAAAATTCAACAGGTCCAGTTATATTCGGTCGCAGACACACTATACCAAGAGCTGAAGATGTTTGTGATACTTCTAAAGACGCTCATTTTCTTTAAACAAGTCATTTTGTCTTTCCTCACAAATCCCTCCTGTGTTGGTTGATTTTTCACCTCTACTGCAGAGTGTCAATAAATGCTGTTGTTGGCTATGACAACTATAACAGCTCTGACTTCACCACAGCTGCTCTCACATATTCATGGATAATTATTACCCCAGACAGCCCCATCCCACCATCCCACCATCCCCCAAACTCACTGATTAAGCTCCCCAGAGGAAACCAAGAGGAGAGGTGGATGCCACATTCTTGCACCCTCTTGAGCACATTCAAGTTAATGACCACGTTATCAGTGAATCAGCTTAGAAGATAATTATGTCAAAAACACCCCCCCCCAATCCCCAAACTATCTCCATCTGCAGATCCCCCTGGTTCTGCAAGAGACTAGCTGGTGCAGGGCTCAAGAGCTGTGTTTGGTGGCTAGACTCCAAAACCCAAAGAGCTCGCAAGTCCAATTATGCCCGAGTCATTTCAAACCATTTAAAGACAAATCTGGGCTCTTGCTATGGTGCTAATTATGGCTGGGAATCTTGACAGACCTCACAATGAACATGAAAACTGCCACAATAGTTGGTCCAACTATTGATATCATAAACCTTTGCATGTTGAAATAGCGAAATGTGGCTCTCAACTTTAAATATTTTCATGACCACACATTCAACCCACATTAAGGCTTTTCCATTTTTTCATACCTCTGTGTTTTTCCTTATTAAGTTGACATTTATAAAAATATGTGCTACATATATTCAGAATCAGCACAACCTCAGCTAATTAGAAATGTCACTCAATAAAGACCTCTGTACATTGTAAGAGGGGATAGTAGCTCATAAAACAAGGAAAAACAAATCATGCTCTAAATGTCTTTTGTCCATGTCTCTCTGTCTTTATTTTGTCACTACAATAAACTTAGACCAACTTCTCACTCTGAGATCAGAAAAATAAAGGATTGATCCCATTTACTTTGGGTTTACGAGCAATTGACAGCTAGGCCTCTGAATGAGTCACTGTGACATCACCCACTGGAGCCAATATAGAGACGTGACTCTAGATGTCACTAAATGAAGATGAAGGATGAGAATCGATGTATAAACAGAAGTAAAGCAGCAATGTGCAAGTCAAAGGGTCAGACTGATCCAAATCTTACCAAACGTCCTTCAAGTGTGTACGACCGATGTAAGATTCAAACATGGACAAATCAAACAATGGCTTGTTAGAAAGTGCTGATTCTCAAGTTTAAGGAGAGAAAACAGCATCATGGAGCAATAACACATATTATGAAGTGCATATACTATCACAGTATGTTTTTTAATCCCCCATATACACCTGCATTTTCATACGCAGGTGGTCAGAATAGACGCTGAATTACTATTTATTTATCAAAAAAAATATATATACATTTCAAATCTAAAACTGAATATGAATACACAGATGTGAGTATAAAAACAAACAGAGTTAAGATACCACATCTGATTGCAGATGATAAGAATTGTCATATACCAGCAAGACACAGCAACAGACAGAGCTGATCTCACGTGTTAGAGGAGGAGGAAAAAGGGGGGAAGTGAAATATGTAATGTGATTGTGAAACAATAGAACAGCAGTGACAACCATGCAGAGAGACTTACTGAGACAACACAACGCAGCAGTCATCAGCGGAGAGGTGGTAATAAGTACCAAAACAGAACAAAAACAAAACATGTCCAGAAATAGCTGCTGCTGCGCTTTGTAGGTGACGTGCAGCTACAATTTTGAAATACCTTGGTTGTGAAGTCAGAAAGAATGAAATCATGTTCCAAAGACAGAGGATGAGTGTGGTCTGAAAACAACTGCTTCATATTATCAACTGAATTATTTCGACTTGGATTGAAGGGTGTAATCTTTAACATGAAGATTAGTCAGGTTGAAAAAAAACAAAACAAAAAACAATAGTCATTGCTTTCAGCCCTCAAAATGTCATCTCTTGTTATCTTCAATTAAATAGAGGCAAGACTGAGATTGTTCTATTTGGAATCAAAGAAGGAAGTATGGGTATGGGATAAGAAGGAACGGAGTCTGGAGCGTACAACACTTCAACACATGTTCAAAACCTTGGTGTAATCATTAATGGGGATCTTTTCAGGGACCACAATCAAACCTAACAATAAATCTGAGTTCTGGCATCTCAAAAACATAGTTAGGGTCGGAGACCTCGTGTCTAACCAAGAAACATATTCATGCCTTCATATCCTCCACAGTAGTTGTAACACTCTCCTCACTGATCTACCAAATAGAAGTCAGACCAACTTCTCACTCTGACATCAGAAAATAACATTCACCAGTATATCGACTGAAGTTTCACACATGGACAAATCAGGGTTTGCAATTCTCCAAATAAAACCATTAAACATCTACAGCTTATTCAGAGGCTGCTGCTACGGTTCTGACTAAAACTAAGAAAAGGGAGCACATCACTCCAGTTCTCAGGTCTTTGCACTGGCGTCCAGTCAGATACAGAATTGTTTGATGTATATGAGCCTAAAACCCCTGTCTTTGTCTTGTTGTGGTCATGTTGCAGGTGTTTGTGTAACTGTACCTCTGTGCTGTTATGTTGCCCTGTGGAGCTGCAGTTTATTTGCACAGCCCAACATCACTCATGTCTCAATGCTCTTTACTGGCCCACAACAGTGACGGTTCACAGCCAGCATGAGCTCTTAAAGATGAAGAATAAGAAAAACTCCACAAAGCATTTTCTGAGGTGCAGAAGCTTTGAGAGAAATTAGGAGTAGAACAGTTCCCAACTGCTGCCACGTGCAAAGAGATTGCATAATAGTACATAATGAAACATCAAGCTTAATATGATTAACTGTGTGGTGTTTCAGCACATAATAAGAGGGAGCAGAAATCTCAACTGGGCTTACCTGCCAGGTTATGCGGCTCCCTGTTGTCTTGAGTATTACAGATTTGAAAGTAGCAGAACTTGCTGAATTAGAAAAAGCCACGGGGCATCTTAAGGCTACAGCCACCTTTCCTGCAGACAAGGGAGGCAAGAGAGGAGAGGACAGATGCCAGTTTAATGTCAACATCATGTACCACTGCTGAGTCACAGATACAGAATAATTCAGATGAATGGCACCAACATTTTTTATATTAACCCATAAGAACCCGGACGCATTTCTCCTTTAAGGAAAATTATGGGGGATATAGGACAGACTAAATAGAGCACATAGAACACATTTCTGCCATTTTTAAAAAAAAAATGCACCCCCCGTCAAAGAGCTGAACTATAACATACATTTTACGATATTTATCTGATTTGTTTTATATCAATTTGTTCATTTAGTGTTTACACAACAGGTTAAATGTAATAAAGGACTTGTTATGTAAGCATAAGAATTTTTAAATGGCTTGAATCTTACCTTTAAAAACAAAAAACAAGCTTTTTAAATTTGGCTAGCTGTGCCCCTTATGGTGACCTGGCACACAGCCATCTTGGAAATGTTGTTATGGGAACACGGTCACATGACCTGTCACATGACCTACCATGATGTTCAGCATGTGTCACTTAGGGACTTCATAAGTTAAGGTTTAGGGTAAAGCTGTATAAGGAACTTTCCAGAACATGTTTCCAGAAGGGCTAGAGACATCTGTGTCACCGTGGGTTCTTATGGGTTAAATCAAGAGAAGCACAGAACAATGTATAATTATAACACATATGTCCTAAATACAACAAATCACAAAAGCTGACAACTTTATTGTGGTATAACAAAAAATCCACATAAATGTCACAGCTTCCATTTCTAATTCCAACAGCACATGTATGACCTGTAATTCCTGCCTGTGTGTTGCTCCCATAGACTCAATATAAAAATGCCTTAAACCTGTATTGTATCTAATGACCATCAGGGGGCGACTCCACTGGTCGCAAAAAGAAATCTGTATTGAAGTCTGTGTGAAAATGGCCTTAATTCTCACTTGATTTATTAGCTCAGTAAACGTTTTCCTATGTTTCCTAGTTTATGGTCTCAGTCTCTAGTTTCAACCCTCTCCTCCAAATATGTTTTCTTCAAGATGGCGACAGCCAAATTACAAATTGGAGGCTTCAAAACAGCAATTCACAAACCAATGAGTGACATCACAATGGGCTGATTAAAACTGGCTACACAAATTAACAGCTGAGTCGTGATATCTATGACAAATTATGGGGCGGCAGTGGCCCCAATGCATGAAGTTTCTGGGTTCAAAACTGAGGCCTGGGGAGTTTATATATCTTAATCAATGAGGAAATTTAAGTATGTGGCCTGTTAGCACCTGTTCACTTCATGCTGGGGTAAGTCAAGCGGGTAGAACTCATGATATACAACTATTCTGCTTAGTCTCTAACAACACCAGCATTAGCACATTAGCTTCATGCCCAAGAAAATAAGAGAGAGAAAGAGAAAAGTCATCCTGTTCAGTAAGAAAATTGTCTGATATTATTCTGAAATTACTTAATGTTCTTAAGTTAGAAAGGATTTTTGGTTTTGTGGTCACTGACCCTGTGCGAGTCACCAATCTGAGAATGACAAAACAAAAACACTGGTCCCACTAGATGTGACATAATCTTCATAAACATTCACATCACCCAGCCAAAAAAAGCCGCCACGCATTAGCAATACCAACAGACTAACGAACCATTCCAAACTCAATCTCCACAACACCGTCGCATCCCGCTTCTCATTAGAAGCATGAGTCAACAGAAATTAGACATGAACCACTCCCCTGCCCTAAATTCATCCCTGCAGGCATGGCATTCTTATAGCGCAGTCTGCTCGGGCAAGAAAGCAAACTATATATGGAGTTGTTAGTGTAGAGCACAACTAGCAGCTCTAAACTATTAAAGACAAGGGTTTAGATGTGGGGAGTCTGTTTACACTGAAAGCCTCTTTTATTTTTTTGTTTTAAGAGGGTCCACTTGCTAAACATGACTCAGGCTTTAATGTATAATCCAACACTAATATTGGCTGCCAGTGGGCCAAGGACAGGGAGGGGGCGTGGGGGGAACAGGGTCTCTTTGTGTGAACACTTGCAGGTGTAAGTGTTATGCATATGTCCATATTTGGATGAGTAGGCATGCATTTTGTGAATGTGTATACTATGTAGCTGCAGGAAGTTGAGGTAATGTGTTTGTATAATATCTATTTCTGTATGATCTGGTGTTAATACGAGAGCAAAACTACCCTGACAGTGTTACAAGACTTAGTGAAAGACAAAACCATGCACCTTGCAAGTTGAGCTACAGTATCAAAAATGAAGAGGAGAGAGAAAGAACATCCAATAAATGAGAGTAGAGTCAGGACAATCCTCCCCTGGGCATCCTTTACTCCCAGTTTTTAGCTGTGACCACTTCCTTCATTTGGCTTTATTTGACAGTGCACTACAGTATTTCTACATAGGCAGAAAGCTAAACAGCTCCATGTGTCCCTAAATGGCAGTTAAGCAGTGGTAATCAGGACAGACACAGAGCTGAGCACACCAGGCTCCTGCTACTGTGACGCAAACTGTTTTATTGCATCCCAACAGCACAACTGCAGTTTGCACCCACTCGCTGAGCTGTGTCTGTGTGATGATGCCTCCACAGGCCTTCTCGCTTCACAAGCTGATGCTATGATGACATGAAGGGCAGCTTTCATGCCTAAACTTTGTTAAACAATCCCCCCGAGACCAAAAGGAAGCACGTGTCCACCTGCCAGGATATATAGAAGTTGAGAGGGTGAGATTTAAGAAGGTTACAACGTGAGCCTTGGACAATGTGCACATGCACCGGGCCTTTGATCTTTTACTCAAGCTAAGACTGAGAGATCCCTATGGAAAGGAAACATGCCAAGCTCAACAGAACCTGAATGAAAGGATGATGGCATGATACTAGCCCCAAAACCATGTAGAGCTGGAGAGAGTTTGAAAGACATTGACATGCTACTTTATTACAATGCTGTTCATGTGAAAGGGAGATCATGTAAAGCTGCTGTAGGAGATGACTGTCAGGAGGATGCTATTAGGCATCGTTATACTGGGAACTTGCTTTTATCTGGAATTCCTGACTCTGAAAATACAGCTCTTAAAAAACTGATTTCCTTTTTGTTACTTGGTGACTATTATCACTGGGACATTTTATTATTTTCATGGCAAAAACAGCACACAATGCAAATTTGACTCCAAATTACACTGAGACAGGGTAAAGCCCACAGATGTTTCCTTCTCTTAGCCATGTGTCTTGATCGGTTGTGTGCAGACTAAGTGGCCTAGCAGGACATAGGAGGGGCAGCCAACTGTTTGTTATGGTCCACGGAGCATGTCTTCAGGCCAAGACCTTATTCCCATGACAACAACTACGACTTCACCATGACCTTTAAAACTTGGACCTTCCAGGTAAAAAAACAATAAGGTTAGGATATGCTGGGGCAAAGATTTCCTCCAAGATGCAATGCCCCATCAACATAGTTGTACATACACAATCAGGCATAAGGTTTGTGAGTCAAACAACTGAAACACCATTTGAAAAAAATAGGGTCTATGAACAAAAGACACACATCTATTCCAACTTTACCAAAACGCAAGGCAGCCATTCTGTCTCCATGGTAAAGTGACTATGTCATGACTCAAGCATCTTGAGGACTTGTAAACCTGGATACACTGTGACAAGTGACTGAGCAGATATAACAAAGAATAAGCGTGCTAGCGAAACAACTAGACAAACGACTGAACCAGAGAGCTAACCTGTAGCACATTAGCCATGATGTTGTCATTGTTCGTCTTGGAGCCAGGGCAGAAAAAGCATCTATGCTGATCCAAGCGACGAGGACTTGCATCACATTTAGATAGCATCAGACTCTATATTTAAATATGATTCTGCAGGAGGACAGAAAAGGAGTCTTACAACTCCTGAAGTTACTTAACAACACTGTTGTTTATCACAGCCTTTACAAGTTATGTTCCTCTTTCCTGTTTCTTCTTTCACTTGCATTTACACATTTACTCCATCCACATTCTTCTAACTCTCCAGCTCTCTCTCTCTCTCCGGCCCACTGTTCAGCTCCCAGGGCGGGCAGCTGGCTCTACATCAGACACATCCCAGGACAAAAGGGAAACTCCAGATTGTCGTGGTGAGGGCAGCCACCCGTGGCAATGCTCAGCGGTATTCCGGTTGTTTATGGTTGGCACTAATTACAGATCCACAGACCAAGCCGAGCTACAGAATCTCCAGTTGGTGCAAAGAAAACACAGAACTGGATTAGACAGAAAAACACAGACTGGCCATTAAAACTGTCTCCACTTGCAGCAAGCCAGATAAAACATGGAGTGATGTAAACTCAATAAGAGTGGCTTAAAGACATCACTCAGGATCAAGCTCGCGCTCCCTGGGGAAGCCTATTAACTTGTGCAGGGGCACAGTGTCGCTGTTTTATTGCTACCCTGCGGCATGATGTAGTCAGCATATGAAGTGTGTATGTATGGAATTTAATTCCCACTAAAGGCTGTTGCAAAGCTAATTGTAAAAATAATCTCCCTCTTCTAAGCTCAGTGTCTTGCTTTACAATCACTGTAGTGACTATTTTTCAGCACTGAGCTTCATCAGTGATGTTTTACAGAGCCCTGCACCTGATCTATACTTGATCTATATACTGAGAAAAACAGTAATTGAATCTGAAGCCACATTGAAATGCACTAAAGATCTTAAAAGAAGAGTTTGATTTGTTTCGCAGTGAGTCATTCTCTCGTTTGTGTACAGTAAATATAAAGCTAGGCCTAGCAGCTGGTTCGCTTAGCTTAGCACAAAGACTGTGAACAGGGGAAGACATTTATTCAGGCTTTGTCCAAAGACGACAAAATCGGCTACCACCACCCGCAATCCTCAGTAATGAAAGCGTAGCTCATTTAATCTGTACAGAAACAGAATAAGTTTTCCACAAAGTGTCCAATTATTACTTTATAGGAGCCTCTATTGGCTGATTTCCTCAGAGACCAACATCAGCTAACACAAAAAAACAATCAGAGAGGGGTCCCCGTAAATAACACAGTGCCCTGTTTTTTGTAGGGTTTGTTTCTCTTAGAAACATGCTTGCTGTCTTTTAACAAAGAGAATTTGAAATTGGGGCCCATTGGTAACTTGCTTATTGAAAGAGAGTGGATTTCCTCCCCTCTCTTCCCCATTGTTTGAGTCACACTTCACCGTAGACTGACAGATAAAGACAAAACTGTTGTGGTCTTTTCAACGTGGGCTACATGTTTACAACATGCATACAGCTTCTTGACAACTGTGGGTGTATAATTTCTATTGCCCACAAAGGTTTGACTGACACGTTAACAGCCAACCACACACCAGAGGTCTCCATGTATGTGAATTGTAGATAAGACAGACAACAAGTGTGAGGACACAACAAATGGGATCAGCACGAAGGCTAAAACCTCTAAATCAAAGGTATGCTTGTCGCAGATAGAAAAGAACGGCATCAGTTGACAATGTATGAAATTTAGCAGTGTTGAGTAAAATCCAGCATGGATTTTACTCAACACTGTAATGTGTGCACTGCACAGAAATCCAACCACAGCAGCCCACTGCTTTACAATTAAACTTCAGCGGATTACACGTTGCTCACATCTTCATGCTGGTTAAAACCTCCTGCACCATAGCAGTGACAATTATCGACAACTTTCTCTGTGGCCAAAGAGAAATCTGTCCACTATGTTCTTAAGGAGGAGGTGATAATTAAAAAAATTCACCAAACGTTGCCTATTAAACCACAAGGTTCTTGTCATGCAACATTTTTCTTCTTATCCACACACTGTAAATCACTGTGAGCACTGACCTCATTTCATGTTTGATGTATTTGCTCTTTTCATTATTAGTCTTTATGTCCTTGGCTGTCAGCGACAAACCTGTTTAATTAAAGCTCTTTATGAAGAAAGTCAGCCTGATTAATATGCATGTCCTCCTTTCTGTCATGCTTCCCCACCGAGCCAAATTTTTGCTTATATGGTAAAAGTAAATTAACATGTCTTGCTTAACTAGCTGAGATATATATTCATGAAGGCATGTGCAAAAGAGATAGCTTTTAATTAAAACGGGTGTTGGGGGATGTAGAGCAGGTACATATATACATATATATGTATATGTGTGCATATCTGTGTGTGTGTGTGTGTGTGTGTATGTATGAGGTAGACACAAAGACAAAGAGAGAAAATTAACAAGCACATTTCAACTTCCTTAAAAAATAGTGAATTAACATCGATTGACAATTACAGAAAATTTAGATCAACGTAATGTTAACTTGAGGCAGAGATGGACCTGTGCATGAGGAGGATCTATTTGCAAAAATATAGTTAAAAAGGGTTTTAAATAAAATATTATTTGCTATACAATGACAGTTTAGGCCTTATGCCAAAAAAAAAAAAAAAATCAGCGAGTTTAAGAAAATGATTTATTAAAGGGGTTAATTATAAGTTTTAATTTTTCCCTCTCTGGTAGTGGCTGCTGGTGACTGTTCCTTGAGTTGCCATTGCGTTTATGTGACTCCTCGCAGCACTGTGGAGGAAAAAAAAAAAAAAATGACAAGATGGATCGGGGCTAGCCCGTAAGCATTAGTAGAAGAAAGTAGAAGAAGTAATAAAGACAAGAGGCACAGGCTTTTCAACTCTGGACACACAAGTTGGTGAGTAAAGGAATGAAGTTTGATATTGAACTTGCAGGATTTCTTTTCAGCTGGTGAGTAAGCTGCTAATGCTAATATTTGCTATGTAGGGACAGCAAAACTTACAAATAGGTCATTTGAATGATTTCTGAGCTGGTTTATACAACGGTTGTTGCCTGAGTGTAAACATGAGAAGGTTACAGGAATGCAAACACTCAACAGTGCATACAAAATCATAATCTCTGAATGAAGCAGCTGTTTGCGGAATTCACAAAAGAAGAACAGACTCATCAACTTGGGACATCACTTTTTTTTTTTTTTTTTTTACACTGCAACTGAACAACAACTGAACTCGATTTTAGTTTCGCAATTAAGTGGGGGGAGTGCTAACAAAAGCAGGGCCATATCACAGAGTAAGAATCTTTCAAACAGACCCCCAGCTGCTTTTCCCACACCAAAAGAGCCACCTTGCTTTTCTGACACTAAAAGTAACAAACAGAGAAAGAGTTTCCTCTGATCTCTCCCCATCACGTGTTAGTGCAGGTGTTCAACTCTAGTGCTGGCCCAGAGGGAAGAAGATGTGCTGGCACAAGGGAGAATTATGCATGCCAGAGTAAATACACATGTGTATATATTCCCCATTTACATCTTTTCTCTTCTTCGCCAAAGAAAATCACTTTCCATATTTCCACTGAAACTCCTCCTCAGTGTGCATTAATAGTACCAGAGAAAAACCACAGGGAGAAACCAGTCCTCATGTTTGAACACTTTTCACTTTGATCTCACAGCGGTGTCCTAATGCTGGGTCCAGACATATAAAACAAACTCAATACTGGATCTTGTTGTGCGGTGGTCAGGTTTGCCAGTCTCATGCTCACAGGCTAGTTTCTGCAAAGCCACTGTTCCTGTCAGTCAACAGTCCTCTGGATCATAGTGCTCCCCACTCCTCCTCCTCTTCCACCGCATCTTCCTCCTCCCCTTCCTGTCACTGGCTCGAATCTATTGGCCGAATGCTGGCAGGCCATCTACCTGCGATCACAATCACACACTCTCGCACGCAGAAGTTTCACAAGCAAGCGGGCAGACGCCCAACAACAAAAAATTGCTCCTCTCAATGGAGTAAGGACTTCCGCTCCTTCTTTGTGCTACACGCTCTCTTTCAAACCCCATTCTCAGACAGACACGTCACGCTTGTCTCATCCCCCAGAGACCTAAAGCTGGGAGCCCCCGTCGGCCTGCCAGCCTGATATAGCTGTGGTACGGGCCTTGGTGTGGTTCCAGGGTCTGAAGGAATGGGAGTGTTTGTTTTCTTGCCATTTCGATCCTCATGTGATCCAGATATTGGATCGACAACTGCTTACACAACCAGGGTGTGTGGGTCATTGTTACAGAGACATGGCATGCACTAATATTGCTAATGAGATCACAGCGTGTACGGGCGCCTGTGTGTGTCTGTGTGTATGTGAGACAGAGACTAAAAGCAGGCTCCATGAGTTAAACAGGTAATAGGAGATGTGCCTTCACTCAGCTGGGTGACTCGAAAATGGGGTGAGCCTGCAAATTTAATTTGAGCAGCGCCAACAGGATTATTTGCGGAAAAGGGGTCCTGCTGTGTCAGGCAAGGTCGGGCAGCGGATGTTTGTTTACAAGCGGTGAGGTAGTGAAGGCTGGGGGGCATTTTCACCAAGATTGTTGCATAATGTCTTCACCACCTTGGAACGCAGCACGACAAATACAAAGAGGTATGATTGTCTTTGTAATTCCACTCAGTCCAAATGTCATTTTCTGTTATTATCTTATTATACCAAGAGAGTGCTATTTCAAAGATTGAGACTAATTTGAAAATCTAAATATCTCATCTCTGAGTGATCATTAATTCTAATGAACATGAGGTAGAAATTTGGTTTTTATGTCATTATGTTTGGCTTTAAGATCTATGGAGAGCAGTGTTTCTGAAACTTTTTCAGAAAAAGGACCACTAACCCGCTATAAAAAAAATCATAGACCAACTTACTCCCAAACATCCCAAAAACCAACAGGGTTGCTACAGTAGTAATATTGTGGTGAGCTTGTATGGAAAATTATCATGCATTTAGATGTATTGATTGGATAGGTCAGTGACAAAATAGGAGACAAAAGATTAGAAAAGCAAAGCACCAAACAGTCCAGCTAACCGGGAAACCAACCGGGGTCTCAAAATAAAAACGCATGCACCCTCACGACTGGGTTATCTTGTCAACCTTACATGTGAGGCTTGGGCCCGACTACTTGTGTGACAGCATCTCAATCACCCTCTGAACACTGTGCAGATGTCGTCTCAGTCATGGTGACAACACTATTGAAATACTTCATACTTCCTGTTGCGCTCCATTGTCAGAAGTTTCAGTTGATTCTTTTTTAATTGACCTGGTCTTAAGCCTCCAGTCAATGATCTTGTCTGGTGTAAGTGTTTGATAGTTAACAGGCTGCTGATAACTGGTGAAGTTTAGCACAGTCCCAGAGCAGGTTAACTGTTAGCTTCATCCACATTCCCTCTCAAATGTCAGCTGATCATTGCTGACGTATATAATAAAACATAAACTGTTGACTGATGAAGCTACGTGAGCAGACTATGTTGCAAAATGGTCGGTTACACAACAGATAATTCAAATCATCATGTTTGAATTTACATATATATATATGAGATGTATTAATACTAAAAACAACAGGTAGCCCTACACTACTCAGTAGGGTCTGTGATGACTCTCAGACATTTTGATAAACTGCATTAAATATGATATTTTAACCAATTTACTCACCAGTCCAGTTGTCCACACTTTGAGAAAGGCTCATGTAGTGTGATGTGTTAATAAAACTATTAACAGTAGCCACACTATACTGGTATCACTTACTTCTGTCCACCACTACATTTCAAGACCGGACTAAACACAATGAAACAGCCAGAGCGTAGGTGCAGCAGCATTTAAGTCGTTCCTGCCTGTTATTGAATTAGGAGATTAGAAACTGCCAGAAAAAAAATAGACAAGGGGTCTTATTGTAAGAACAAGAGATAAGGAGCTGAACATTTTTAAATTTCACATTTGGATGGAAATAAGTGAGTCACGATGACCTAGTTAAGCATTCAGAACAGGGGAGGAAGGCTTTACACATTTGCAGTGCCAGGAAGAGCCATTATTAAGTGTGGATTTACAGAGACGCACCACACCCACCGCCTCCATCCATCTCATCTGTAATTTATGAGACTGCCGTATTCCTCTGAGCTTCATCACGATGCAAATGAAGAACCATATAGAATATTTAGACTTTACAGAATACAGTCCTACATGTGAAGGAAATCCTCCAAAAGGCACAGCCTATAAAACGTTTTCTTCTTCAGGCAAAGCTGTTCAACTGGTGGCTGCTTCCATACCCAACAAACAGACAGACTCACACAACCCACCTCCAGAAAACCTACCACACCTCATCCTGAAAGATCGGCGCTTCAGATGAATCTATAAGATAATGCTGAAGCACGTAAGTAGCCCACATCCAGGGCCTGTAATCTCCGACAGCAGGGAGAGCTCAGGTTCACCATGGTAAACAAGTCCAACAGCAGCAAGGTATGTCTGAGAGATTTCAGCACAACACGTAGCAAGTTATTTTAAGATGCAGGGTGAGTCCAGGAGAGTTAGTGAGGTCAAAACTTGGCCAAAAACTAGAACCCCCTTTGTGCTCGCAACACATTTGAGTAAGGCAGAATTGTTTTGACCTCACCATAGCCACAACCAATCACAGAGGCCTTGCCCTAACTCAAACAAATACTTGTGTAGATAGATCACCACAGATCCGGCAAGGGAGAATTATCCTTCCATATATGGAGTTCAATACAGCATTGAGGAAGTTAAAAGTTGGAGGTCATATAACACTTTTTTTGTATCAACGCCACTCGTGAAGCTTCGATCCAAAGTTCAACAGAGAAACAGCTGCTTTACAATGAAAGTTTTGTCAGGACATGATGATCATTTCTCCTTGTACAAGTTTCTCTACTCGCTGCTAATGTTTGGAGTTGCAGCCCTTATTTCCAGTGGTAAAGTCAGTAACAGTCTTTGACACTAAGACTCACTCAACTCAAATCTCTGAGAGCAGCAGACACTGGGTCAGACCGGTGCCAACACTCCCCTGGATTAAAAGCATAACTGGTGAAACATGGTCGATGCAGGGGATATTTTTCACCTGTTCCAGAGTTACACAATGACAGTGCTGAAAATGTAACATGTGCAGGTGTTCGCTCACGCTGGGTGAGAAATGCATGTGACTGCATGTCACTTCATTGTCTGTGGTGAATTTTATTTGTATTTCACAGTTATGTGCTTTACCACGTATCCATCCACACCCAGACTTAACCACCAGAAAAGCAGAACTGTGGGATCAACCTTAAAGGCATTTTGCTTCTAAATGAAATTGGAACCCAGATTCATCCAGGGATTTTGATCTCCCACTACATATTGTTCGGTCTTTATTGGCCATCTCCCATTCCAGCCTCAGGCTGTAAACTGTGATTGCAAAACTCTGTGCAAGAAGTTTCTTTTTTAATTTAGGCACTATATCTAAATTTCATGATAAAGAGGAGATAAGATCAATGTTCAAGACTTAAGACTTCATTGCAAAGCTCCCTTCAAAGACAGTGGCAATAAATGGATGAAAGATTTGGCCACATTATCTATAAAAGGGTAATTGTTGCCCAACATATTCCATTTTTGTTGGTTTGCACATGTGTGAAAACATTAGACTAGAGACCTTGATTTGATACTTTCAACACCAGCAGCACAAGAATTCTGTCCTAAGTTTTAGTACCAACTGAGTTTACAACATAATGGGATAATGTGATTAGCCTTTTAGTCAGGATTAGGGCTGCACAATTAATCGAAATATACTCGAAATCACAATATGGCCAAGTGCAATGTCCAAATTGCAAGAGCAGCTAAAAAATTATCAGGAACATTGTTGTTTAACATTATTAGCACCATAAGCATTGTGGTGCTTCGGACATGCCTCAGCCTAGAAGTCATATACCTCCAGGCGTAAGAGAACATGTTTGTTTGGTACAAGACCCAACAAAGGTCATCATCGTTTTGAATTTTGTTTTTAGCGCAAATAAAATGCAAAGACTAATTTCAACTGAGATCACATTAAATTAAATTTGTTGCAAGGATAGTTCACTGATTAAATATTTTGTACTGATGAACCAGGTGTAGTCAGTGGGAATCATCCCTGTTACAGCACACAATCAAACGACAACACACAATAAACCTAAATACTGTGTGGTTAAGCTTTTTCCACAAGAAAGCATTTCATTAAGGACTTGTCATGATAATGTGACAAAAAGTTGCTGGGCAGTGGAGGGAGTTTAACAGCAGCTCATGTGCACTAGTGGAGCTAATTGGCAAATCTTAGCAGGCCAGCATAGCAAAGCCACTTGTATATGTATGATATTAAAGCACAATAAACTCATCTGTCAGGGTAAAGAATGAGTTAATGAACATTTTGTATGTATTCTGTGGCTATGGGCAATTCAGTCTTCAAGAGTAAAGATTTTTAGCAATTACTGAACAATGACCGTTAACTTCAATCTGTCTGACTGACATAGCTTAATGTCACCAACTTTAGTTCCAAAAACAATGGCTTTGCTTGGTCAAGATATTTCTCCGACTAAGGAATTTTGTACTCTTAAGTAAAAATGAATAACAACCTTTCTACTGATGCCTTGTCTAAAAATAGACTTCATTTGCTTCAGTGTCATTAGTGACAACATCACTTATTAGTTCATGTCTACTGCCCTGTTACTTGGTTAGTTGGAGTCTGAGAAATAACAGAGCATATCAAGGTTGGAATGTAACACAGCTGGACGCACCCTTGAAGTTATCTTCAAATGAAGCGTTTGATTTCAGGGTCAGAGAGTCTTACTTGAGGCCAGAGTGTAAATACAATGTGTGAACAACTGTGTGCAAAGAACACAATATTTTCTCCAATCATTAATGCTGTTATGAGAAGTTTGAATAAAATGAGTGAGCTGACTTTGCCAAAAGCCACAATTTTCCTTCAGATGAAATCAAAGTGAACCTAAGCTCTGGTGGAACCGGGTTTGAGGATGGTCTCTGAGCCAGGGAGAAATCTTAGAGGGGTTTGAGGCAGAAGTGCACCATCAGGTCAAACTACAACCGAAATGGCAGAGCATTCACATGCTGCCATGTTATCGTCCATTAGACTTTCCACTGAGCACGAAAACGCAAACAGCTAATGTGACGTTTGACATGAACCACATCAATCAGCTCCTGGGCAGACAACAAGACATCAGAGGCTTTTAACAAGCAGGAAGACAGGTGAGAGGTCTGGAAGACGTCAACAGTGGAAAGGCTTTACATTACCACTGGCCCTGCCTCAGCCTTTGTATAGTGGACCTCACAGGATGATGATGATGATGATGGCAGGAGTAGTTTAACCCACACCCACTATTCAGTTCAAAACGAGAATATCTGACAGCACTAAATCACTGAGTCCAGAAGCCTTTAGCTCATTAAGTCAGTGTGGGAGATGTTGAATAGCTGAACTCTGCCTGCCCTGTGAAGAGGAGACACACTTTGGTGAAAGAACAAAGTTTGACAATGGGGTGAGCAGCAGCATACAGCTTTTAGCCAGAGTTAAGTCACTGGAGTCCTCACGTAAGCTAATAGCCCTCATTTGTATGCATTGCAAAGCCACTGTGGTACAGACGCTTGTTGGAATAATGCATTCGAACTTATTAATGAAAAAGAGCAATTAGTATTTCTGGACTGGGCCGACCGTGAATAACTTTATCTAGCTAAAGGATAGATATATGCATCCTCACTCCAGAACAACGTGCCTTTTGATTATTATGTTTTTATATGCAGCACTGATGAATAACAAGCTCAACTCAGCCAACAGCTCGTTAGACTTGCATTTTCAAGTTCAACACCTTAGCTAATAGCTTATCAGCAAAGCCGTGGCCTTGACATACCCAGACAATCGCAAATGTTTACGAAGTCAATGTTCCTTTAAAGGTCAAACAGCAACATTTTAAACTGTTTAAAATTCATCAGCTTTCGTCAAATAGTGAATAAATGGCAAGGCAACAAAACAAAGCCAGTGCAGTAAAGATAAGAGTCACTAAAATGTGTCAATCCTCTTCTGAATTAAAACTCCTGACTATTAAACTAATCTATCATTTCTAATTTATTAGACCACATACAAGTAAATACCCAGAATAAAACAATAACTTATAGTTGATTATTTTCACATTTAATGGAGTAAATAATTTCGCTGGATATATAATGCACAATTCTTTGTCAAACCTGTTAAAGCTCGTATCTCACTTAGGTTCTTTGTGCATACTTTGACCATGTGTATCAGCACACAAACAGACACACAGAAACACAAACATGAGCACACACAGGTTGCTGGTGAGGTGTTGAATTGTCTGTCTCTCACAGATCAAATACCCCCAACATGTGTAGACGCCCTCTGGCTTAATATAAGTTTACAGTGTCACTTTGATCTGCTCTATCATCTGTCATCCATGACCTTCTAATAGGCCACAGATCCAAGACCGATTCAAAACTTATTCCCACCATAGGTGATACTTGGTTGACCTGACCTGATCTGATCTGACGTGATACAAGAACTAAAAATGGCAGCCCCAGCTGTACCTGATAATAACGTGTTTTAAACCAAAAAAAATTCAATAATCCATCCATCCATTATCTATACCCTTACTGTGCAGAGTAAGGGCCAACATACAGAGACAAACAACCACTCACACTCACACCTACAGGCAATTTAGTCATCTATTAACCTAAGCCTGCATGTCTTTGGACTGTGGGAGAAAGTACCTGGAGGAAAACCATGCAGGCAGTGGAAAAAACATGCAAACTCCACACAGAAAAGCCCCGGGCCCAGGGTTCGATCCTGAACCTTCTTGCTGATAATCAAAAAATATCAATATTCTATCAGGCTTGTTGGGGCACTGAAAATGTTTCACCATTGACTTCTGGCATTCGGTGAGTTACTTTAATTTGCTTTGACGTCTTCCCACCTGGATGACTCAGATGACACTTCCCTGACTTTTGGTAGGTGCAATGTTATTGCCTGGTAGCTGCAAAATGTACTCAGTATAAGCCATGACCTGGAGCTGCCAACATGAATTACATCAAGACCAGAGATCCAAAACAAAACGCAACTGGGCTCCAGCTTTGCCTTGATTGCAGACAAGGCTGAAGTTTTTAGACATGGCTTTGAGCCCAAACTGCACTTTATCAGGCTCCACTGACCTTCTAAAAACCAGAGTGTTTTGTTGAAGGGGGCAAATACACAGCCGCATTCCTGATGCTGTGAAAGGGGAACAATGTCATTCATCACAAAGAGAGCGACATTTGGGAAATCTCGAGTGGGGCTGAACTTTGTAGAGTTGAAGTTACTTTGGAGATGTTAAGTTATGCGGAGTGTTAAACTGAACTTGATCTTAATTTCCAATCTCACAAAAGACATTTTCACAAGCATCACTGAACAAGGGCAGAATTTACAGTCAAGTCATGGTTCATTTTTATCATTTTATTCATGTGTGATGGGACAACTGTGAACAGGCTACTAGAATAGCATTGTATCCACAGGTGCAGTATTTACTTGCAGCAATGTGCATGCAGAGATTCACACAAGTTTAGAGGGGCAAAGTATCCCAAGGTTATTTTCTGTAGTTACAATTTACAGATATCCCCCTACACGCCTCACATGCAGGATATCAGTAGATGCCAGCTAGGCCGCAGTGCACAGAGAACCCTCTGGTCCCCACTCAGTTACCGCAGCACACACAACTCAAGTCAGACAAGTGTGTGGCCAAAAATTGGTTGAGTTTGTTTGAAAAGAGTGAAATAAGGCTTAAGGTCAAAAATGAGAAATCTGAGCAGGCCGCCCAAGTGAACTGAGTGGTTTACTGCCTCTGATCTCAATGGGAACATCAGAAACTAAATCATGAATGTGATAGTCCATGTGATACACCATACCTTGGGTGGGCCAGAGTGGAGCCTTTGCTAAAGAACAGCACTCCTGGACGGAGGAGGGTCTCAATGCCTTGTGTAAAGACACTCTCAAAAAGGAGAATCATGAATCTGTGTAATAATAATGAGTAATAATATATTCACCAGTATCACACAGAGAGGAGTTATTACAGTCTGCATATTATATTATATTTATATTTTATTATATTTGTATACTGAGGTCATAGGCTTGAGTCACACACACTTTGCTACAAATATAAATCCAATTTAACCCTATTAAGCCCACGAAAGTGTATCCACAAATATCACGTTGAATTTAGAGGCTAATTATTAAGAGATGGTTTGACCAGGAGACATGATGTTTTTCATCCTTAAACTAGAGAATCTGCACTTTCTAACAAGCCCCTATTTGTCTGTGTTTGACACTTACTTCAGTCAGTAAACACATGAACAACATTGCGAAAGATTTCCATTAGTGCAACCCTTTGACTTGAGTGTTGCTACTTTACTTCTGTGTTTACTGACTGATTCTCATCCTCTATCTTTGCCAGTGATGTCTAGAGTCACATCTCTACATTGGACACTCCTATTGGCTGCAGTGGGTGACGTCACAGCCAATCAGTGTCTTATTCAGTGGCCTAGCTGTCAGCTGCTTGTAAACCCAAAGTAAATGGGATCAATCCTGTATTTTTCTGATCATAGAGTGAGAAGTTGGTCTGAGTTTATTGTGGTGACAGAATAAGGACCAGAGAGACAATAAGATATTTAGAGCTTTAGAGGCTTTGGAGCTGATTTTTCATGGTTACGGCTCAAAACAGGACTCATGATCAGATAAGGATAAAAACTTCGAATTACCTCTAGAACAACACAAACGTGTGTAACTTCCTGTGTTGACATGTCTTTCAATATAATGGTTTACAGTATTTTCATCTATAAAATAAGGACAAAAGGTATTGAAAAACAGGAAGGCCTTAAGGTGGGTCTAAAAGGGTTAAAGAAGACAATAATTTAAAAAAGAGATAAAGATTTGAATCTGGAGTGTGTATGATTGCTGGTCTGTTGCAAATGGCCCTGTGTATAAGAGAGAGAGTGTGTGTGTGTGTGTGTATGTGTGTATGTATATGTGTGTGTGCACTTCTTAACCCCTAGGTCACACCTGTTACCTAGCTCAAGCCCTGGCTTTAGGAGAAGAGGCCAAGGGTCTGGATGTCACATGACACTACCTTCACAGATCCACTCCAGGGCCCACATACACACATTCATTCTGTCAGCCACAAAATTATCACTTATTTATGTCACTGAATGTTCTCCAAAACAAATATTTGAGAGTTACAACAAACAAGCCTGGAATTACGGACGTTGTTTCGGACAAGCACACGCTGCCTTCAGTCAACACTAACACAGTTGCGCTGGTGTGGAATGTGATTTGAAAACCCATGATTTTTGCAGTTCTGAATTTTCCCTTCTTGAAACACATTTCACTATTTTTACACAGCCGCAATTAAAGGCACATATGAATTCAGGCAAGGTTTTATGCCATGTCTTTGAAGTAGGCTAAAGCTCACACATAATTCAACGGTTTTATCCCAAATACTATTCTGCCTGAGGAAAAATAGCAGAAGTATGGTGTACCCAAATGTCTTTAAATGGTTTATTAGATTCAAATTCCCCCATAACATGTTTACTTCAATGCCAAAAATTTCTAAGTGAATCTGCTCAATGCTTTGAAAAGGCAGATTTTCTATGTGGTAGTAATTAGTGCAGTGGAACATTATTTTGAATATTTCAATAAAAGATTTAAAAAAAAAAGGTTTATATAAATATGGGTTTTTATGAATAAATATTAAATATAGTGTATATATCTGTGTGATGAAGTAGAGTACAAGACAAGCAAGACATTTACTGTGGCTGCTTTTGAGAAATGGGCTTTTTTCCAGCAGCAGTATTGAGCATGTTTGATGCTCACATTTCATGTTTCACACAGACAAACCAGTTGAGAGCTGCTGACCTTACTCCAAATTCAAAGTCTAGAATTTGTTTTATTGTCACTGGCAATAATATCCACTTCCTACACTCTATTTGATAAATAAATAATGATAAGTCTCAGGTGAAGGTCTGGGTCACTTATCTTTCTGGCAAACGGATACAACTTTCAAACCGATTCACAATGTGAAGGGACAGATTTTGAACGTCTCACTGAACTGCCATTTCACCACATGCGGGGGCCAGTGAGTCACCCATGACATTCCCTTACGACACCAATAGAGCCTATTGTAAAAGAAAAGGTAATTTATGTCACATTTATGTCATCTCCTTTAACACACTGCTGGAACAGCACAGATCAATAATGCAGCAGAAGCTCTGTGATCCGCAAACAGAAAGGTGAAAGGCAAATAAAATGCAGAGCAGCATAAACGTCACAAACGTCCCTGTGGGGGTAGAATTGTTTCAATATTATATGTGGGAACAATCCTTGTGTAAATACTTACTGTGTAAATAAAAAACACCTTTCACAATTATAAGACAATAAATTAGAGAATTCACAAAAATATCTTGCAAATATAAAATGGATCTGCAAATAGATAAATTCCATGAATTAAAAAAAAAAAAAAAAACTATTGTGAATCGATTGATTATAAGCTGTTTTTTCCCTAATAATCAGCGATAATCATGCACAACATTAACAGGCGTAAGATACGGCAAGTGACATGGCCCATTTAAGGTCTCTCCAAGGCGTTCATATTTATTTTGTTTAGAAATGGTGAATTACGACTTAATTTGCTTGACTAATGTTAACTACGAAGCCAGCACTTGTTACCATGGAGACAGTAAACATTCAGGTTGTGGACTTACACACTGTGTTTATGATGATGATAAAGACACATTTTAAATAGACAACATTTCATACCCATCAAACCTGTGAAGAGATAATGTGTCATTTGTTTTACTTACCATTGAGTTTACTGTAATCATTCAGTCTACTTGTTGTTTACAGCATTTCCAGTATTTTCAACATGCACTTAAAGCGGAAATGGCACAGTCAGGATCACGTACTTTCTGAAAAAAGGCAGAGTTATTGGAGTTGATTTTTGTTCTGACCGCCAGAAGCTTTGTGTCAAAACCCTGTGTGTGAAATGCAAATCCACAAGCAGAGAACTTCTTAGAATCCATAAAATATGTTTTTGTTTATAACAAATAAAAGATTTATTCAGAAACACCTGTTTGAAAGTTGCTAGGATGCTATATTAATCCATTTACAGATTTTTTTTATTCTATTTGCAGATCCCCTTTATATTTGCAAGGTATTTTTGTGAGTTTACAAGTCTATTTTTTGTAATTGTGGAAAGTGTTTTTTATTTACAGGTTACAGAGTCACACATTGATTGTCGATGCTGCACACACAAATAATACTGACACAAATCTATGTCTATATGTCCTGATCATTTATGTGCACAACTGTCAAGATTTTAAATCGGTCACAATGGGAATTACAAAACTTCTTGTAGCCCTGGAAGACAAAAAGATCGGGATTACCACAAAACATTGTCTTCCTGTTTGCTCACCACAAAAAATCTCAGGTATGCTCACAATTTAGAAATGTAGGAAATAATCCAGCAAATATTTGTCCCGCACACCACCGGGAAGTGGCATCTGCACTTATCTGCAGGCAAATCAGGGTAAATCTGCCTCCTCCACTTTTTAAACAGGTGAAGAAGTAACAATGTCAGGCGCCTGGCTTTGTTGACACTGTCAACTCAACCAGTGGTAATCAAAACAAAAGCAAGGAGCAAGTAAAAACAAGAACTGACAACTCCAGAGCCACATGAACGCACAAAGAAGATCTCATTTATCAAGGCCCCAGTGTCTGTTTTGAATGGACTGAGGTTTCCAGAAGTAATGTACTTCAACTTTCGCTGGTCTGAACTTGTGAGACTGAGAATAAAGAGTGTTTCACTTTCACAAACACATTACTCACAAAAAACAATAGCGTTACATACTTTATGCTGCGATGCTGTGATTTTCAGCAGAAACTAGGATCAGAGTAGTATTTGTAGCTGCGGTCTGATGCTGGTGTTTTTTTTTCTCTCAAGCTAACCATAGTTTGTATATTTATCAATCATTTGAGGTACTGAGATCGTCACTACCTTGAGAAGCGTACTGTGATGCGTGAGGTCTATAAAAGGCACCGGATGAGTATCTAATTGGCTGACATTGCAGTGCATGGAACGGTACAGAACTGAAATAATGCCTATGGCAATAACAAATAAAATTTGTTGATTATGGTGAATTTACATTATCAGGATAACTTAATGTTCTCACAAGTGACCGGAAAATGGTTGTCTAGCTCACCAAGCAAGAACCGTGTCTCATTCCCTACAGCCCCTTTTCCACTGGTCAAAAAACCTGCAAACGTCTGGCTTTTGTCAGCAACAACAATCGGCATTCAGACCAAGGTCAAATGACTCTGCAGCAGAGACAGGTATTTATCGGCTCCGGCTTCGATGGGCATTGATGTAATCACAACACCCGGGTGAACACGCTGCTTTTCACCACTTTTCCTGCTGTAACATCTCTCAGAGCACAGACACTGACCTGTCACCTGTCCAGCACGGGTTAAACCAGCAACACTACGGCTACACCTGAAGTTCCAAAATAAAACACACGATCACAGATCGCAGCGTCGCAAGCAGACTCCACCTCTTTTTCAAGAGCACCAACATGACACGAGACCGATCCGATTTTATCCGTTTGCACGACGGCTCGTAGCTCACGTTCCCTCCCTTGCATGCATGTGATGACACTGCTTCTTGCAATTTAGTGTCTTCAGTCCAGACAGACAGGCAAACTCCACTGGTAGTGGAAAAGGGGTCAATTGGCTTTTATTAGTGGGTTTACCAACCATGTTGGTACCAACCATGTTGGTAAAAGGCTATTCCTACTAATTTTGGTGGAGAAAGGGTATATGCCACAAAGCTAGTGGTACAGTTTGATGCCAAGAGAAGTTCAGTTTGACTCTTTGCCTTAGTAGTTGGACTTTATCGTTGTTCAAGGTTCAAGGTTGTTCCTGTACATAAAAAATACAGAATAGACTCACACGGTATTGCTATTTTCCTATACTTATATGATTTCTAGTTACCTTATTTAAGATTGTTTGATTGTTTCAATAAAAAGGATGTCGACTAAGAAAAATAAAAGAAAAAGAAAAATGCAATAAAAAAAATATTTCTTCCCAAAATGTAAGGTAAAGTGATTTCAGTCTATTTTAGAGCCATTTTAAGAGTTTTACGCATATATATTCATGATTAGCACAATAATATTTTTTCGGCCATGGTAATCGTGGTATAACATTTTCAAATGTTCCCATGACTAGTCGTGTGGGTCTCAAAGTGACAGGCGCCCTTCATATATTTAAGTAACACAATGACAGAAAATGAGACTATTTTGGTCAGTTTCAACATTTAAAAGCATTTAAAGACAAAGTGTTTTCAAATGTGGGTCCTTGTTCTAATTTTTGTCAGTTTCCTTGACATGAAAAAGAAATAATTCACAACTACTACTACCACTACCATTACTACAACCACTTCAGTCAATTTTAAAGCAAAATGTCAAATATTTGCACTTCTCATGTAAGAATTTACCACTTTTTTAGAAACATGGTAATGAATGGAACGTCTCTGGGTTTTGGTCTGTGGGTCAAACAAAGTTTTTGAAGACATTTTTTACTGTTTTGCAACTGATTCAATTCTGCTCTGAACAACAAAACTTTTAACATTTCACCAAACTGACAACGCAATAGGTTCGATTTTTGAACCTACAGCCTAAACTAATGGTTCGGACCCTGAGACCACCGGTGTGAAAATATCACCTGTCAAACATGCTCAAGACCCTCCTGCGACCTCAAATTTAGTCACTTACAGATCTGCATTAAAATGTAATGTCTGCCATTACTTGTCAGAGCTGTCATCCTCAGGTGGTAATAATTGGCAATTTAGAGCGGCTTTTTTTTTTTTTTTTCCTCTACAAAATTAAACACAGTACTGACAGTGGTGTAATTTTGTGTTAGTTAATGCTCTAGGCTGTAATTAGTCTCTCTTTTGATACATGGGACAGAGAGACAGCTATTCAAAACATGCCTTAGATACACGTAAAATCATTCACAGCTCAATTCAGACGACAGCAGCTCAATTGCTTTTTATACCAATGAAGGCATGTCCCACTGTGGAGACCTGTGTAAATTTCTTGTCATGGCGGGGTAACGCAGGCGATCGGGTTTCAGATCCAGGGGTCTCACATGGTTCAGCCACACATGCTCCTTCATATGGGAAAGGGGGGGGCAAGGCAGGATGATGCCCTACACCTGTTTACAGGTAGTTTTTAATTAAGAATTATTTCACATTAGTACTAATAATTACAATTTGCAGGAGAGGAGACTTTTTAAAAAGGGAAATCACTTGGTTTTTATTGGCTTTAATGTCTAAATAATGTCATGACTTGGTATCTGTTCTGCAGGTGGGAGGCTAACACAGCTGGCGATAGTGGACACCTCCCCTCCACTTGTCTCTCTTTATTACCTGATTATATTAATGTTTTGGATGGTGACAAATATATATTTATATATCTCAAATAAAACCACCTCTCAGTAAAAAAGACCCCTGGTGGTCCCTGAACCCCTGTTTGGTCAGCGGCGGCGGGTGAAACGCTGCCTATCCCCATTTTGTAAACACGGAGAAGTTGTGTTTTTGGTGTATGGGCTCGATTCCCAGCCTGGATGTATGTAAACTAACTTTAGAGCCAAACCACAACAACAAGCAGCGTCAGGTTTCTGAGTTGTTCCCCGGTGTTTCAGCTCCGTCTCAGTCCTGACAGCAGCAGCAGGAGGAGTTGTGTTGCGACGTTTCGGGGTCAGGACCAGTCCGAGGCTCAGTCAGCTCGGTGAAGCCCGACAACAGCTAGCAAACTTCTGCCGTCTTCGCATCTCTGACCGCGGGCTGCGTTAATCTGACATTTGGCGCTAACGCAGCCTCACGGGGCCGTTAGCCTCTCGGCAAAGACACGGCTGTTCAAACTGCAACTTGGCAGCCGAAGGAAACCGACGAGACTTGTGGCTGAGACACTTTCAATTTTGGGAGAAAAGGGAACCCTGAGCTAACTTTTCCTTACCTCTCAGACGCCGAAACCCGCCCGCTCGCTTCTATCGCTTCTCGGCGGCCATAAATCCCGCTTTTGACAACGTCGTCCGCGGCGGGAACAAGGAAAATCCGAGTGTGTGTTGGCTCAACTATCTCCTGTGCCAGTGATTTTTTTTTTTTTTTTTCGCACACTGCTCCTCTCTGCGTGGCTTCGGCAACAGCCGCTGCAGTTTTTTCCACCAGCCTGACGCGGGAGCGAGCGCACCGGGACACTGGGGCTGGCCAGGACAGCCGCGTGAACGCGCAACCAGCCCGTCCATTTAGGTACGACGGCGCAAAAAGACACAACAACTGTCCCCATTGACTTCACACAATCAGCTGCTGATTAGTCACGTTATCAGGGAATCGCAACGTCGGCCCCATCGCCTGTTATGACAAAAAAAGTGGAAAAGATAAGTTTTTTTTTTTTTTATTGCTTTATAATTACAGTCAGTTGACTGATTGGAAATGCATCGTTTAATTATAAAACACAAGAGTGATTATGGTTGAACGTGTATATATAAACTGTGCTGTTCAAAAAACGATTCAGAAAAATTGTCTTCACAAGTTCATTGTTTTCCATTGTTTCATTAGCAATTCATAACTTTCTGGGCGCTTTCAGCAGCATCCACAGCAGGTGGAAGTTTTTGTTTTTTTTTAATTATTATTATTATTTTAATTTTGACAAAAAACGACTGTCATGAAATTTACTTTTTCCATTTGGTAGTGTCTTTCGATAAACCTTTTCCCGGCATATGTATAGTTAGTGCACAGTAATCATGGCTGAGATGAGCCATCATCTATATTAATATTGTTAACTGCACTTTAATTTCATGACATCTTTTACAGTCAGTGGTTCAGTCTGATGCATTCATTCATATTGTACTTCTCTTCATATCAGGGGGAAATTAAAAAAAAAAAAAGTTTATTTCAACTTGGCAGCTGTACTTTTCAGCTGACGTCCACCTGCTGAACATATGATCAATTTATATAATGTGATGCATTGTTATATTACATCAGTGCTTCTTATCCGTGCTTCATTAAAATAACCTGAAAGATTCTGGAAATAACGTAACACTATTGGAATATGGGCTACTTTTACAGTGAGGCAAAGGATTTGAGCGTTAACAACTGTCACTGCTCACTATCAATGATCAGTTTCCTACTATTACTACTAAACTACTCCTTCTGTATTAGCCGATAATTATATTCCAGGATATCATACATACTGCACTTTGTGTCGCAATGTGTTCATCATCACATTGTTCCTCGTGTCAAAGGCCTGTGAAGAAAGGTCACATTCACTGATGATAAACACTGAGGCCGCACTTCAAAGCACAAACTGATTTCAAGCCCTTCTAATTATGCAAAACCCTGTTTGTGTGGAAAAGGCAGCTGACATCGGGAGGAGGCACACAGATGTGCAGTACAGTCCACAGTCAGTGCGTGTATGTCACAGTTATTGCAAAGTGTTGAGAGCAGCAGTGTGTCGTTTACTGACATCATGCCTCTCATAAAGGATAATAACCACTGGAGAGGAAATCCCCTCCTTTCCTGCTGCCTTCAGGTGCCATTGGAGATACCCTAAGGCAAGTGTGCATGAAAACACACAGCTAAGTTTTAGGTGTCACTGGATGGGATGATGTTGCAGCTGAAATTATGCAGTCAGTGATAAAGTGATGTGATAAAGTGTGTGTTTCCAGCAGCAGCAATATTGGTTTGTTTTGGACACATGACAGTTGCATCTTCTTAGACATAAGAGTTTATGAGGAGAACCTGAAGGCAACGTGAGTTTGGGAAGAGAAGGAGGAGGAGCTGAGCCAGAGGTTGACATGTGGGAATGACTCAAGTTTTTTTTTACACATTCCAAGCATTGTTTCCTCCTACTCCCTGCCCCAGTCCTGGGCACTGAGGCCAAGGATTTTCCAGGGCTGGGTGGGGGTGGGGGGGGTGGGGGCAGAGATGGAGCAGATGATGGATGAAGGAAGAGGAAGGATGACTCGCTTTTTCCTCTTTTTTGCCTCAGTAGCTCTCTCTCCTTCTCCAGCTGAATAAATATGAGTTGGGGAGTTGGGGGGGGTTTGAATATTTTTAAAATACCTCTCAGGGTATTTGTATAATCTGCCTCTGTCCCTCATCTGTAGGACAGTGCTGTGATCGTCGCCAGAGTTAACAGGAAATGAAGGCAGAGGTGACAACGACTCAATTTGAAAAGTCTGGGACAATTCATTTAAAATCCCTTTGGGTTCAATGTATTAAGTTAGTGAGGATACATTGGTTAATCGTAGTCAAAGTATTATCAAATAAACTAAATATGAACACACAACTTATCACAACATGTATTTGTCATGACGAGATCATTACCCTTCAAAGAAAGTCAATATGTGCATGAAAAAGACCATGCAATATGACGCAGTGCTTTGCTTTATATCTGCAATGAAGAAAAAAAGATTCTATGTGTCACAGCCTTTTTCAAAAAAAATCACTTCATTACAAAATCCTCATGTGCATCCCAGTTGGAGTCCAGTCCCAAAGATCTGAGAGAGTGAGAGGAGGAGACGGGGCAGTGTGAGTCAGGGTCGACTGGAAGAGACAGTGAAGTTTAAAATGACTCACATCAGCAGCAGAATTGGAAATGAGGACATTTTCCCAGATGATGAGACAGAAAAAGAAATAATTCTTTCTCAAAAGTACTGAAATGTGACTTTTCCCTTTTATGGAAGTAAGAGAAGCCAACAGATCTTAACGTGGAGCCTCAATCTAAAGGAAAGTCAGCAAAATATCACATTCCTCGTCAGTCTGTATCTAAGACACCATTTAGATTCCCACACTTTTGTCTCATGCACATTGCAATTCCCAACATGCGCTGCTGATGGTGTTTCAGCTGAACTCAAAATCATTTATCGAGGATTTGGAGGTGTTATCTGTCTCCTGTCAGATCTTTTTGTCTAGTTTTATATGAGCTAATTTCCACCAGACATGTTGAGCAACTGCCAATGGAGGAGCAGTCAGGAGATGGGTTACAGCAAGCTGTCGTCCTGCTTCATTATCTATGAGCAAGTCACAGAGGACAACCAAGACGCCAGCTGCAGAGAAGCTGTTCTGCAGCTGACTGTTATATTAGCTCTAATGTCCTGTTTGGGAAATCAACAAGAGAATATCGAGCACCGTTGCACTGAATCTGTGCCTCATCTTGAAAGAGCAACTATTTGAAATTGGGCATAAACTGAACAGGGGCTGAATAATAATAGAATAGAATAATAGAGCAACTTACTCATAAAGAGGAAATAAAACATGAACGAGTGAAAGTATGACTTAGATAGAGATTTTCAAAGAAAATTCGGTCACACTGGTCACTTCCCACCTGTGTCCCTCAGCAGTGACTCACTGAACTGAATGTTATTGATTAAATAAGGGGTGGGGGTTTGTGCCATCAGAAAACATTTTACAAGTCAATTACTGTTGCATCTCACTGTAGATGATCCATAAATGTTTATTGGCCCACACACCTGAACACACTAATAAAGAGTGGCTCATTTTGACCATAATAGTGCTTGCTCTTGTGCTAACAAAAACCATTCAGGACATTAATAGTGTTGAGTGCCAATTCAGCACATGACGCCTGACTCATCCTCTCTGAGCCACTCCTGCCCTCCCTCCTTCCCTCCTCTGGTCCAGGATCTGTGGCTCTCTGCTGGAGCTGGCTCATCTCTCCTGCGTCAGCCCACCGCTCCACGGGCAGGAAGCTGGCCAAGGATGCAGACATGACCCAACCGCGGAGGAAAGAGGGTGTTTGTATTTGAGTGGGTGTTTCTCCGTGAAGACAAAGACTGGGTGTGATGATGATCTGGCTCGACGAAAGGCAAGAGGAGTGACATGATGTGAGGGGCTGGAGAACAGCCAGGCATTGTCTCCACACCATCAATTCTGTTATGTCTTAAAACAAGAAAGAAGACATACTGGGTACTTGGAGGGTTGTGAAATGGGTCAACACCTGGACTTAAACCTGAGATAAAATGTAATAACAAGGTATGAGCCATTACTCTTTACCATTTATCCTTTTTTTTTTTTCCTATTTCCCTGTTCTTTCTTTACAGCTTTGGGCCGACACATCAAAGCAAAAAAGGACTGTAGCTGAGCTCATTATACAAATGAGCTTTGGGGCCTACTGCGAACATCGAGCTGTACACATGTGAAAGATGATCCCAGAAGTTAATAGGTAAACAACTCTAATAAGGTAGAGAGAGTCTCACTGGTCATATAGCTACACCAGATGATGTTTAAATCCCATTGTACATCTAACACTTAAAAGAGCTGGGCTATCTTCTAAATTTAGCGCAGCTAGTTATGCTCGCAGCGTGAAATGTCAGCAGTGCTGAAATATCTTGACAAATTTTGGAAGAAATGGAAAGAAATATAGTATATTCATGGTTCTCAGAGAATAACTTATGATTTTCTGACTTCTATTCTAACTCCACCTCAACATTGATGTTTTGTTTTTTTATTCGAGAACCTTTGGTGCATACATTCATGGTGTCCGAAGGATGAAATCTACTGACTTTTGTGTTACTCCACCTTTTCATCTAGTGCCAGCAGCAGCTCAAACGATTCACATGTCCATTTAAATGGCTCAACAGCAACAAGATTAGCATTAAATATTGTACAGCTATTCATGGTTGCCAGGTGATGTATCCTGCTGACTTTGGTGTTCCCCTGATGTTTCCCCAAACACCACCATTAGGTTGACATTTGTGGTTTTGCGTGAAATGTCTCAAGAAGTGACCTTTCACGTAGCATCATCATCAGGTCTAAAGTTTCATTTGTCCAAGATTTTAGTTTGTGCAAATACCTGCAAAATAAACGACAGTCCATCATCCTCTGCTGCACTTTGTGCTTATTTGAAAATTATAAAACTAAACAAATATGGTGAGCCTTTTAGCCTGCTGACATTAGCAGACATTTAGCTAATATCTAACAGCACTATTGTGCATTTGTGCAGCATCAAAGAGCCGCTGTAGTGTTGTTGGCTCAACAAACCTTTTTAAACTTCAAATCTATCGCTTGCTTTCCTTTCACAGTAAAAGTATACAACTGTAAAACAAGCTGACATTTGATCTGCTTCCAGGTTGTAAAGAGTTTTAACTTTCATAATTACTCAACTGTAATACAAAGTCCTCTCCACACTGCATCACATGACAGAGAAGAGGAAGAAGCTCGAGCATGGCCTGAGCTGAAACATGGCGTATCCAGTCAGTATGACAGCAGCCAGTGAGTGGGTATTATTAGTTCACTGTAGAAACCGACACTCTCCTGTGGGAACAAAACATCTGTTAGGGACATTGTTGGATATAACACTGTGACACATGTGGCCATTGTGGACAGGAAGTCTCAGCTGGCAAAGAGGAAACGGGCATCAGTGAATGGAAACAGGAAGGGCTCATAGTTAAATACATATACTGTGCTTTGTTAGCAACTTGATAGTTCATATCCAAGCTAGCCGGCCAACTCGTGATTAAACAATGGGATCATTCGACAACCTGACTTACTAACAAGGATTCATAGATTCCTCTGCAGCCATTTTGTGCCTCATTCGCTTGTTCTCCTCGGTACTAACACGGCAGTGAGTAGGAAAATTGTCAAACACGATACAGTAGATTATTGTTTCCCCAAAGCAGCTCAGTGCCTGTGAATGAGCCACTGAGTGCAAAGTAATTTGTGTCCCTCTCCAGATCCAGTAAATTACAGTAGAGCTGCCCAATTAACTTCACCACTCGAAACCGTCTTAATTCCACATCTACTGTAAGTAAATAAGATTAGGCGCTGACCTAGCACTATTCCACACAGTGTGTGTGTTACAGTAGATTAGCCACATATTTCTATTGGACATAGTAGTACTGTCTTCAACACTAGGCTTGTAGATGTTAACTGTCCTTCCTGATGTGACAAATCAGAAACTGGAAATGCAGCATTTAGTTTGGCAAATCGTTAAACTACTGGCTTTAATATTTATATTTCAGATTTTAAACATGCCATCAAAGAGAGATTATTTCAGCCCTTCACATTTTCAGTCTTTTTGAATAAGATGAAACAAGGAATCTAGGGCACTGGTAGCTCTTGTCTTGAAGTACCAATACGGCATCTCCTGCATGTCGTGAACCTATCCAAACAAGCTGCCTGCTCACATGATGTAAATGCATTTATTGAAAACACAAAAACACATTTTTCACAGAGGAAAAAAACATTAATGGCATCTTATTTTCTTCAACAAAGCATGAAGACAGAAAGTCTGCTCAACAATATTTCTTGGATACAATAAATACAAACCCACTGAGACATTTTTCTTTGAACAGATAGAAAATGTTTGATAGTGGTTTAGATATTGTCATGGAAGCATTTGCTATAAATGGATGGTGAGGACAGAACAGGGAGGCAAGAAGTGACAAAACTCTTTCATGTCCTGTCATCTGATTACTTCATAAAACAAACTACAACTACATTAATAAAGTTTGAAATAAAAGAATGCGTAAAAAATTTAAAAAAACAAACAATAAATAAATATGAAACGCTACATCACCGTCACCTACGTCACCTTAGCAGAGTAACAAAAGATGCTGTAATATCAACTGCGATGACAGACTGACAGGAAGATTCACTGTCGAGGGGCAAAGTATCAACCTGAAAACATCATCTGCTTAATGTCGCTGGGAATCTCAATCCATCATGTCAGCTGGATTTGGTCCAGTTATCTGGGGTAAAAGACAGAGAAAGATCATTTTATCATTCAAACAAGCTCTAGAACGGCTGATAAATGGACCTTAATTCTGCTTAAGACTAGAGATGTTCCTTATGACTGATTGACCCTGGTGATTAACTGTTAATTCAGACTTGATTAACCCGAAAGTAAGAAAACATTTTAATTGGAATGAAAGCATAAACAATGTCATGTTGGTTTAATCGAGTTTGGCTAACGTTAGCATCATCAGCTTTCTTTCCTCAGCTCCAGAGCCTCTAATGCTCTAAATATCTTATTGTCCATGTCTCTCTGTCTTTATTCTGTCATGACAATAAACTCAGAGCAACTTCTCCTCACTCTGAGATCAGAAAAATACAGGATTGATCCCATTTACTTTGGGTTTACAAGCAGCTGACAGCTAGGCCTCTGAATGAGACACTGACCGGCTGTGACATCACCCACTCGAGCCAATAGGAGTGTCTGATGTAGAGATGTGACTCTAAGACGTCACTGGAAAAGATGGAGGATGAGAATCAAACCGAATCTTACCTAAATTCATTCACAGTGTATTGACCAAAGTAAGTGTCGCACATGGGGCTCGTTAGAAAGCGCTGATTCTCTAGCTCAAACCTTCGCGGAGCAATAATAATAATAATATTGGGGACAATTAATAAGTAGTTTCACTAACTAGGATTTCTAGTGCTAAGTAGCGATGTTTGATTATTTAGTGGACTTACCTGTCCAAGCGGTTGACAACGTCTCTCACAGTGTTGATGAGATTCTCATGTTCCTGGGGGTTACTGACAATGATGCTGTGGAGTCTCTTCATATAGGAGTCAATCGTTTCAAGAGTGGGCGTCTCTCCACTGCCTGTAAGACAAACATGTATGTGATGTCTGCACTTGAAAAAGTGTTTATTTGCCAGGAGAAAGATGTTTGTGGGATAACACAAACCTTTATTGGTTACATTTTATTCACTAATAAAAATAACATCACATTTTTTTACAACTTGTCCCTGCACGTCATGCTGTGCTGCTTAATTTTAACCACTGCTTGCCCACAGCAAAATTTAATCTGTTAAAAAAAAAAAAAGGTTGCATTTTCTGTGCTGAACACCGGAGGCTGGATTCACTGAATAAGACTGTTCAGAATGAAAACGATCCAGACACAACACCAGCTACTACTTGTCACCATCAATGCTTTTTTCTGTGAGCAACATCAAAGTGCAGCTCGAGACTGGGTCAAATTTTCAAAACAGTCTGGCCAACGTCAGGCCAAAGGACAACCATCCCTGGACTTTCACTCAAAAAGTTAAAAAGAAAAAGATCAAAGTAATCTACTTGTCAAAACCATCAAAACGAGAGGCACAAAATGGAAATGTAAGATCTAGCAATATGAAAATATGTAAGACTCAGAAGTTGTCAATTCATGTTAACCTACATTAGTAAGTTTATTAAAGAAAGGACGCAACCACAGAGAAAAAGCCCAGTAAACCCAGACACAGGCTAACACTGAGAAGCGTCCCTGAGGCTGGGTCTAAATGGGGTTTAGCAATCATCCTTCACCATCAAGCTGTTATGAAATTATTCCAACAGCGTTGTGTCAATTTGTGCTGTTTGCGGAGTCTGTGTCTCTGCTGCGTGAGCCAGAAATTCTAATAGGTGTGGAGGAAAATTGAAAGAGAGAAGCTGTGGGTGTGAGTCTCCAGCGCCAGTTGTGTATGTGTATAAAACAAGTACGAACAGAGCGAGACCACATTCCTTCAATTTAAATAATGAATAGGGTAAAATGAAGAAGCTTGACTTCCAGCGCATGGCCGGTCTCTAAAAAGAACAGTAACTGTACAATTTGTTTAGATATAAGGATGAGAGACGCTGCAGTTCAAGGCTCGGTAAATACACACATGCTGTTTAACCACACCTACGTTATTATTTATGTCTCGCCAACTTAACCTCTGACTCCAACTAATATCATACCACAGTGTTTGTGTCTAGGGCTGGATTATTGGTCTGGGGTATCAAATCAGTATTGGTTTGTAATGTGCTTTGATCAGTATCAGCACAATTTAAGCCCAAGAGTCACATCTCACACTTTCAGAGATAAAAGCGTAGCACTTTTGTTGTATTTTTTCAGTCTCAGCAGAATGTTGATTAAAAAAAGGAGAATGTTTCATATTTTATTTTGTACAACATTCCCAAAACTAATGGTCCAAGTCTGCACTGTGGTAATGGATGGGGCAGGGACTCTATATCAGCAAATGTTTGACAGAGTCATCCAGGATGGTGTTGAATCATTTCATTTTCATTTCATTTTATTTTGGTTGGAGTTTAAGACTAATGGAGTTATTATGACTTTTTTTGTTGGTGGATAAAGTGATGCTGGCGCAGTGTTGTTGGCTGTTGTTACCTGGCAGAGGCACAGCGGAGAAACTGGAGGTGAGTGCCTGGCGCAGGGTCTCCAGGTGCTGGTGCAGGAGCCCATTGCGTCCCCTCTCTTGCATCACGTCGCCCTCCAGCCTCTCTACTGCCCCACGCATGCTCTCCACGTGCTTCTGCAGCGCTGCGTTACGCTCCTCGTACTCCATGTTGGTCTTGCGCAGCTGCCGCATCTCAGCTTCACGTGCTGTTGAGGAACAGAGACAATGCTAGATCAGGAGAGGAGTCTAGAGAGATGATCCAGCAGCTGGGGTCATCATCAATGTTTCATTTGCACAGTGAGGTGTGTTCTTTCTAAGTTCAGGACGTCACTGTTGAACTATTCTGGGACGATGGAGCCCTATAAAACAAAAGTTCTCTTGACATAGCAGCAGGCTGTGTTCAGAAACACTTAGACAAATGGAGGTTTTTAAAGACGTCACAGCACACAGTGCAAAGTCTTTCTCAGCAATACAGCTGGTGGTGTTATGACTCTACCTTTGCTGTGGTTGAGGAACTCCTCTGTGAAGATCGGTATGTCAAACACAGTCCTGTCCTTCCCCTCTGCATCCTTCTGTTAATAGCCAGAGAGAGTAAGAGGGAAGGAGATAAGCTGAACACTGAAACCATTTGGCAACACAGACCGACAGCCAGAGGTGGTCATTCATCTAGCTCGGCTGTGGGTGGGTGGGTAATTGATTTCACATCTTGCCATGGGGGAAATACAGCAGTAGAGTAGAAGAAGTGAAGAGGTAGAGGTAATTTCATCCACCGTGCTGCCATGATATCAAAGGCTCTGAGATGGTTTGCAATCATCTGAAAGAAAAATGTATTTCACAATAATAGCTCAAGATGCAGGGTGAGTTTCCCTTGCATTTTCCCTCCTCTGAAAGAGTGCCTCATCCTTCCTCCTTTTTTAACATATTGGCATTATTGCTGAATTCTGTTCTTTGAAATCTAAAGAGGAAACACTGGCATTCCCACAGGAATGCTAATTCCAATAAAGTCACCTTGGCTCTAACCCTTCAGAGCATCCTGAAAGATTTACAAAGGAAACCTCTTAATTAAACGCAGAACTTCATAAAAATGAATTACACACTTAGTAAAAAGCCAAGTGTTTGGATCACAAACACGGCACCAAAGCGGATTAACACAGCTTTAGTGATGCAACAATAAGTACTTAATGTGTCAAGCAAGGGGAGGGCAAACACAAACAGCTTTCCTTGGTGAGAAAAAGGCAAAAACAAACTCTCAAGACCATGCAAACTCAAAATTGAACAAATTATTATTATTATTATCTGAAGCTGTTTGTTTGTCTCTGAACAGGCTCAAGTCATTCTGATAAACTCAGGGTGGAGTAAATATCTAAATACTATTCTATTATATATTATATCATAGTATATTATTATACTTAATTACTGATATTTACATGTTAGAAGAGGATTTCTTTGCTTTATTATGATGTTTACTTGTGATTATGATTGTGACAGGACAGAAAAGAGTTACTGACCTCGTGAAGGGCCTCGTTGGCTACCTGATGCCCGACATCTGGAGAGGAAGGAAAGAATGAAAGAGGACAGCAGATGATTCATGTCCCCCCCGGCACTGTGCAGCGTGCCTCTACTACATCATGAACTGCTAAAATGAATAAAAGTAATTCAGAAAAATAAATAAATAAATAAATTAAAAAACCATGGCCACCCTCCATATTGTGAATCAACTGAAATGAGACCATCTACTTCTGTGGAGCACTTTTTTTTTTTTTTTTTCCCAGGGCAGAGCTGTTTATGTCATCAGAAATTTTTGATATTTAATCTGAGATTTATCAACCGTAACAGAATGGGAGCAGATAATACAGACCATGTGTTGTGTGAGCACAGTGACGGCTCCTTGGCCTCAAGCTGAACTATAACTTATAACCTGAACTACTATGAACTTGTAAAGTATCCCCTTCCCCTGCCATATTTCCATTGACTAAGCAAAGCAAAGCAGTCCTGAGTTCCTACACTGTGTACTGGAACACATTCAAAGTATGTAGTAATTCACAATAGCAAGTAGTAAGTTAAAAATCTTCCAGGTGAGTCGTCCAAACAGGAAAAAGATTTCCCGGCTCTGGCAGTGTTTGTGTTATTTTTCTCTTTTGCAGACATTAACATCTATAAAGCCGGAAACAGTCGATGTGTCATGTATGCGTCTTTGATTTCATTTTGGCAACCATGTCAACAGGTCACAGAAGACACGCTGCGCGTGTGACACATTCGTTGTGGCTACGGCACTTGATCTAGAGATTCGGCGTCTCGCCTATTTTTATTCACGCGTGATTGTATTAGACATCTCACAGCAGAAATGGACAGAGAGAGAAGACATCATACCAGCAAAATTACACAAACTGACATCTTCCACTTGTCTTTTTTCACCATTTTAGCAGAGTCAAGTGGAAACAGCAACAGCAGATCAGCAACAGCAGCGGCAATGTTCCCAAAGTAAATGTCCCCCAAAACGACCATGGTTTTCCTACTTGTTCCTCCACTGGAACTTTATGGTTCAATGCCTTGCTCAAGGGTGTCTTGAACATCAACCCAAAAGATTTCAACTTACTGACTACTTTCTGCACAGGATGGCGTTCATTACAGATTCACATTCACGTCTGTCAACTAATCTGGGCAGGAAACATCACCAGACGTTTACAGAGATATTTGCTTTTCAAACTACTTTTTTTTTTTTTTTTTAAAAACAGTACAACCTGAAACTGATTGTTGGCTAACTGCCAAAAGTGTTAGTGTTCGAGGCTAACTTGCCAACCTGCTACTTCTCCAACCAGGTCTCACCTCCTCTGTGCCGCTTGCCTTTCTGCTTCTCCTGGACCTTCCTGGTGAAATGTTTGTAGGCCTCTGTCTTCTGATACTTCTCCAGCTCGCGCATATAGCGCTCCTTATCTCGCTCCGCCTCATCCAAGTATCGCTGCAGGGACGAGAGAGAAAGGTGAGAGGAGCTGGCAAGACACAGCCAAACAGGAGGGAAAATGAGATTTGGTGAAACAGGACGGAGGAGGATTGTGGGTGAGATGGCATGATCAGTGGGAGTAATTATTGCTAATCAGGATTAGTTCTTTTCAATAACAAAAATCAGCCATTTCCAATATTAATAACCTACATTGACTCAACGCTTGCAACAAAAATGCATCTTGTAATATAATTAGTTTTGGATTAGGAGAAAAGCTTATACAACCATCTTCATGCAAAGACCTTCTCCCAGGATGCTGGGAAATCTGACCCAGCTGTGACCTCTGTGTAACACAACAATGTGGTACAAATCTGCCACAAAGTTATCTGCCCTTTATCCCACCTTTGGATTTAAATACAAAACATTGCCAAACTTCTTCATTCTTCTCTGGAAAGAAAAGGTAAAAACACTGCAGGTTGGAACTTTGAATAACATTAACACTTTAGTAGGTAACTGACAAAGATGAGGAATTTTCTTTAAGGCTGACGTCACCCACTCGTTTGTAATTTGTCTATGAGCCGTCTTGATTATTTTGAAACCAGAAGAAACCATATTTGGGGGAGAAGGTGGAGCTGAGGAGGAGTGAGGGGTGGATGTGACCTGCTCTGTACTCTATCCTGATTGTCGGGCAGGTCGCTGTGTGTGGTACAGTCTGTCAGGCACATGGTAGCCACACCCTAATTCATACCCTGCTTTATGGTCTATTTTCCTCTAAATGGGACCATCATTTAAAAATGAACATCACGTTGTATTGAACAAGACTTGAAACTATAGACTGAAACTCATTAGGAAAACGTTTACTGAGCTAATAAATCAAGTGAGAAGTAGGGACATTTTCACATAATCACATATTCAATACAACCAGGCCTCTTTTTTGCAACCGGTGGAGTAGCCCCCTTGATGGCCTGGTGTAGAATGCAGGTTTAACACAGGTTTTACAGCCCCGGAAATAACCTCTGCTTTTACATACAGTTTGAGGCTGACATTATGTAAAATGCACAGTTCAAAAACATGTTTACATGTTTGAAAAGACAACATTAAACTGAAATATAACACCTCTAAGATGCACTTCTGAGCTGCTGATGTAACTTAAAGGAGGTGGAATCAGTTTATGATTGTGTTGATTCACATTCTGCCACATTTTGAAAAGCACACCTGAGTTTTCCCTTGGCAGTGGAAACTTTGCTGTGGAGTGACAAATTCTTATGCAAGGTCTCCCAGTGACTGTCATAATACAACATTTCAAGAAAGCAACTTCACCCATGTCTACTCTCCCATCACAGTTGAGGGTATATCCAGGACACTACACAAGATGCCATCAATCTATGGCAATACAGTCTATACAAGGATGTCACACAGCTACAAAACATATATTTGTAATGTGCAAGTCAGTGTGTCCTCAGCTCTGACTCTCTGGGCTTTTGTTCCTACACTGTTTTTGTGCACAGAGAAAAATTAGGTCTGTTGACATGTTGCAGTGAATGTTTGCACTCAGTGCTTTGAGACACGAACAGTGCAATTACTGAAAGCTACAAATGACAATTAAAAGTCCATTATCTTGTTAATCAAAAACCTAAACACGGTTTTGCAGTCTGCCTGTGGTCTGCTTATTTTTTCCCATTGCTTTTTTTCAGAACAGCCTATTTTGTTATTTATTATAGTTGTACTAATCTGTATGAATATTTAATTAAAATTTTAAGCTCTTTGCAGGTCCTCATACACAGAATTACATACAAAGTGGGAAAGGAGAGAAATGCAGAACTATGACGCATTGTTCTTCACAGTTATGTGCTCAATGTGTAATCCTGTCAGGAAATTCTTCACTGACCTGCTTCTCCTCAGGGGGCAGCTTGCTCCACTCGTTGCCCAGCATCCTTGTAATCTCTGGAAAGGGCACGTCTGGACGCTCGGCCCGGAGCTGCTCCCGTCTGTCGTTCATGAAGCGAACGTAGCCTGTTAGGGGGGCCTTGGGTGCATTGCTGTCTTTCATTGGCTTCTTCCTCTTCCTCCCCTTGGTCCAGTTGCCACGTCGGGGCTTCTACAAAGATAACAAAAACAGATATGCTTTCAAGGTCCAGGTAGCAACCCTTCCAAGAAACCCACTGACAGGACACTCTTGGAGTCTGAATTGGAAAAATCAAGAAATATATCACTTGATATCGGCGTGTTGAGCTCTTACCTCATCTCCATTTCTCTGGCTGTTGCTGTCAGTATTGGCTGCAGGAGAGCCTGTCTGCTCCTCCATGACGTCTGTGACTACAGGGGCAATCTAAAGACAATGATGGAGATGTTAGCAGACAAAACATCTCATCCCAGTATGCTAACAGCCACAAACCTAACTGGTGTTAACGTATGATCAGGAAAAGCCAGTGATTAGTTAAGATGGACATGTATCATCTTAAGGAAGGTGGGATGAAGATTTTGAGAGAGGGTTTAACTGAAGTGTGGAGACATTATCACCACTGATGCCGCCCAGCTAGGAAATTGAGAGCAGACATGCTCCCTCTATAAAGGAATCACCTTTTCGACTTCTCCTCCAAACTCCTCCCAGACTTGGCTCAAAACCTCCTCTTGGCCAGCCACGGTTCCTCTAATAGAAATGTCTTGCTGACATCAATCATTATCAAGCAAGTGAATAAAAAAAAAAACAAAAACAAAACTGCTGCCCAAAATGCGGTCAGTCCTCGATAATGTAACCTGTTTTTAACCGAAGGAAATGGTGATGTGGTGCTGCCTGGTTAATTAGAGATAAGAGATGCCTACATGTCCCCAAAAAAAAAAAAAAAAAAATATATATATGCTCTCTGGCTGAATGTTTGGTCTCACTAAGTTTTAAAGTGACTTTGTAGTCCATACATTAGTAGCACAAATAACATTTATGAGTGTTAAAACCTTGCCTTGCTTACCTTGAAATAACTTTTTCAACATCAAGAAACATTATATATACAATAATTTCTCATCATTTCTCGCTTAAATCACAAATCACTTATTAAAGACGTAATAAATTAAATAATACACCACTTATTTAAACAGTATGTTGACTCAATATTGACTCAGAGTACTTTGAGCTATGAAAATAGGAAGAATATCATTGCGTTTTAACCTTTGACCTTCTCCGCAATCGTGTGTGTGGGAAATGAGCCTCTGTATCCTGGTTGTGATTTCTGCCCCCCCCCCGATTAAAGACTGTGGGAAAAGATACAGGAATTAGCCAGTCTACAATTTAAAAAAAAATAAAGAAAAAAAAAAAAAAGGAAAAGAGAATATGTGGGGGAGGAAATCCCCCTTAAAGCAAATACTTTTGGTACAGAGGGGTTGGGGTTCAGACATTTCTGTTTAAGACTGCAGTCAGTTTACAGTTACATCAGCTTGTGCCTTCATCTCAGCCAAACAACAGCGGCCCCCCTATGTTGCCTATTCCGTGAAGCGTACTGAGCTAGAAGAAAACTTTACTAGAGAAATGCCCTTTACTTTCACATAAAGGCTGTGCAGCAGCGTCCTCTGCTGGACGGCAGCTCATAATGCATGACTCAATGTTAAATTACAGGGTTTTTTTTTTGTTTGTTTTTTTTTTTTTTTTTTTTACCTGGACAGTTTAATGTAACATTCATGCGATAGCTTGACTGTTTACGAAGGGGGGGCTTATCCTTTGAAACCTAATACACAGCTTTGAGTGTATTTCAATGTTGAATGGCTGTTGTACATTCTCTTACTTTATAAATTATAAATGATTTCTTTCCTAATAATGAATCCCCGAATAAGGTAACCTCGCTGAAAGAGATCCAAGGCCAACACAGACTTGGCACCGGGATATCCCGACATTATAAACAGAGGAAAATGCTAAATGCTATCATAGCAAAATATAGTGGGATTTGATACTATTTAGCTGTCTTTTGTTAGCAATCTCACCGTATGACATGTCAACAGCGGTACAAGGGTCGGCTAATGACTGTAACGTTAAGCTACAATGTTGAAAGCAGTGGGTGTAAAAATATATATATCGTCAAACTGGCCGGTGACTGGTGATGTTTAACTTAGTTGTTGATATATGCCGTTCACCCGAGATGTTGACATAATTCATTCAAGCCGTATGTCCAGCTGGCAACCAACACCGTTACTGGCTAACGTCAGTTGTATGAACGCAGCTACATGAGCTAACATCAGCCGTTACAGCTGAATTGAACTCAGGTTTTCAGCGCTACAATCCTGCTTTACGGCTGTTACACATCTGATATCAATGACGAATAATGTTACGCATAAAAATCCGAGACACGTTATGAAAAAAACAAAACAAAACAAAAAAGAAACAATGGTCAGGCACCAGCGTATGAGACCTGTAAGCTAAGAGCTAGCTGTGCTGCCGCTAGCTAGCTTTAGCAAGTGGTTAGCCAGCAGACGGTAAGCGAACACCCAGCTTTTCTTTGCGCTAACTAGTTCAGATGTGACCTGAAACGCCATTAAATGCACTATTCAGTTAACACATTGTAAAAACACCCGGTGCAAACCAACCTTAGATCGGGTAATCCGGGGCCGTCCCTGTCCAAATGATTTTCCTAATCAAAACAATACAGCAACGTCTCCATAGAGCCACAACACATAGAAAGACATGCAACGTTACCTGAGCGACACGCGTCGCTTTGCAAAATACTAATATTTCTGCCTGTGCGTTTTAATGTATTATCGAATTTGTGGTTATGCTTTGTTTAATGTAAAGAGAGAAGAAATACATTACACATTTTCTGAAACATATGCTAATGAGAGAAGATAAGACATTAAATCGGTTAACTAGAACTGGATATGTTGTGATTCAGCCCATAATAGGTACAAACCAGTGGTATTAATATTAGTATTATTATCCTTTCAAATGTTAGTGGTAACAAACACAAGAAAGCTAAATTAATTCAATAACCACTACATTGCTGTAGTGGTTCTTCTTGTGCTGCTCTAGACAGTCTACTTCTACGCTTCCCTCGCTGTGACCTTCTTCTTCGTGGCTATATTAACAAAGCAGCCCAATGTCTTTTAAGGATGTTGCTTCCCCCCACTTGATTCATCAGGAAATCTTCCATTTAAATTGGACTTATGTAGCTCATTCAGGTAAAGTTATGTTTTGAGGGCAAGGCTGAATAAACTTTCAAGATTTTTGTAGTTTGTAGGGCAATCCTTGCAACCTGCAACACTGCCACTAACACTTATTTCAATGCCCACTCCTCTTTAAGTGTTTAAATGCTGCCAGTGACACAATTAAAGGCTACAAAAAACTCACCAACAGCAACAGCAACAGCAACCCCGGAGTACACCCAGCCTCTGTGAACAATCGAGCCATTATATTGCACTGAGAATTCCCCAAAGTAATTTTATTCATCTGAGAAAAATAAGTAAACCCAGCCTTGTCTCTGCGGGTTAATGTGATCTATGATCTGTCTTAACAGAAAACTACATAACACATTACTGTCCTTTTGTGAAGAGAAAAAAAAAAACAGGATTAATAATGAAGCTCCCAACACATCTTACAAATTCAGAGATGGAGACTGAGAGAGAGAGAGAGAGCAAGAGAGAGGACTAATACTCCAATTTCAAATTAACAGATCGCAAATCAACACCCAGGAGGGAGTAACCTAACTAGAGCTGCAGTCTAATTGAAACTTTGATTGCAATCTCATCGCAATTATCCAGAGTTAATCCGGCCCAGAACTCATGCAGCACGGAGTTTAGAAAATAAAGTCACAGACAAAATAAAGATGTTTAGCTGAGGATGTTCCTCAAATTTCCCATATCCCGTAGCACTTCAGTTCAACTGTGGGGAACACTGGAAATGTTTAAGTCCAAGGACTTTCCCAAAGTTCCTCTCAAAAAAGTGCCAACATGCCAGGTCTGAAGTAACTCAGCTCCATAAACATTATTTTTTTCTGTCTGTTCCTCTTATGTATTTTACAGTTGGAAAAATTCTCTTATTTCATATTTTCTGCCAGAATCCTAAATTTTTATGGCCTCACCATTCAAATGGAATATATTTAAAATGTGTTAGGAATCATTCTATAGAGATTTTTTACAATGCAGCCTGAAATTTTTGGTATCCTTGGAAAGTTTTTAGCCTCCACTAGAAAATAAAATAAAGTTCAGTAGATTTTAACAGCTTTTGGCAGCACAGCGTGTTTTTGTAATAACTTGCCCACTGGTAAGGGAGGTTCAAGTGAGTCTAATATCTTAAATCTAAACACCATGAACCATCAGTGTGTGGCTGTTTATTTTGTGGTGAACTTTCTCGTCAAAGTCCTGACGCATTTACAAGAAAGCCTTTCAGTAACAGAATTCTGTCATAGAAACCAAACCTCTAAACATTAGGATCAAATGGGAACAAGATCTGGATTTGAACTTTTGATGAAGGGGACTGGGAAACGCTATGTGGAACGGTATTTACCTTCTCATGCAACAGCTGCCACAAGCTCTTGCAGTTTTATATTATCCACAGAGTTGATTTTATACCAACAAGTCTTGACAGGATAAATCAACCAATTTCAGAGCTCTGCCCAAGATGTAAAAATAGAGACAGGTAATCTTATTCACATGTTCTGGAAAAGTAATGAATTAAAACATTATTGTGGCATGATATTGGAGATCCTGATAGGCAACATATCTGATATCCCCCTTACTGAAAGAAACAGGTTGCAGTGGATTAAACTGTGACTCCTGGTAATAAATGCATAACCTCCCTCTGTCTGCATGTGGTTGAAAGAAATGTCCTCATACACAACATCAGAAAAAAATAATGTTTAACCTAAAAAAAATCTTTATGATAAATACTGGACTAATTTCAGTAGCTATATGGGTAATATTTCACAATCTGCTATGGGCAGACGACAAAATACGTATACACATGGGTATCAGTGTATGCAGGGACTTTTTCTCCTTTTCTCTTTTCTTTTTAATTGTTATTATTTTTTCCTCTCCTGGTACCTACATTTCTGTTCTTTAGTAATGGTTTCTGTCTGGTGGTAGGTAAGGGGGTGACTAGCCATATAGGATTATTTCAACACTATATACATATATATATATATATATANTTAACATGACTGACAGCAGAGTTAAAGGATGATGGTGGTGTTTCTGGTTCAGGTCAAATGTGCTCGAAATCTCAGCCTAGTTCAGGAGAAGGTGATGAAGGTTCAGAGATATTTTAGTCTTTTATATATTTTAGTCTTCTAAACGTCCAGTTTTACCGACTCTGACACTCGAAAACACACCTGTCGACTGTCTCATCTGGAAACTCCTGCAAGATGAGATGATTTTTGCTTCTTAAAACCACAAATATATCCTCTTATGGATATCAACCCTTCAAAATAAAAGACGGGAGAAGTTAAGATATGGACCTTTAAACACCCAGTGATGAGACATCAACATCAGATCTGGGTAATAGAGACATTTTTTCTACTTTTGTTTTCCATCATTTGAGACTATATACATATATATATATATATATATATATATATATGTGTGTGTGTCAGGAGAGCAACTCCACTGTCTTTGATGTTTTACTCCCTCATTCCCTCCTGTAGCCTGCTCTGTATTTTGTATTGTTGAAAACTCAATAAAAGAAATTGTTAAAAAGAAAGCCTTTCAGAATTGTTTCAGCATTGAACTGTTTATACTGCACCTGTAGGTGCTGAGGGTAATGGTGTTTCAATCCTAACTGCAAGAAACTGGTAGAGCAGCAGCTCTCTGTCAAATGGTGTGCGGCTGCGATGCATTCAGAGGCTGCTGTCAGTGGAAAAACTTACATCTATGGCTTTTCTAATGATGTTTAAATGGCTGAAAACATTTCTGCTATGAACTCAAATGAAGCTGCACAGTTTGACTCCAGTTTTATTTGTGTATATATATATATATATATATATATAAATCTCACCACAATGCAACCTGAGTTGAAATGGAAGCTAATGGGGGCTGTATTTTTCCCATGAGGATTTGCTAACAAATAAAGCAGGTAGATTAATTAGCAGTGATAATCCTTAGCTGAGATGAAAAGAAAAAAATCTGCCAATAATATGGTAATCTCCACCAGCAGTCATTTCATTTAGTTGCTCTCCAACAGTCACAGATTAATATGAGGCAACATTTCCTGTGGAATCATGTTTGTCACTAATTGGCTGCCTTTAAACACAGAAATAATGTAAGCCAACTGTTCAATTCCCAGCAGCAGCATGTCTGTCTTTTAAAGAATTTTTACTTTTTATTTATTTTAACAGTCAGCATCAGTGGTCATGGCATTGTGGGCAGTGGCACAGCAAACAAAGCGCGCCAGCTTCAATCAGCTCTGAACTGAACACTCTTCAGGTCCCAGCAGGCCTGCGAGGCTCAGCGCTCAGCTGTCCCTTGCACTGTTATCCACCTGTCATGCCACGTCAAATCATCCAGTCCTAGCCTGAGAAGTTTAGCATGGAGGAGAGGTTTCCGGCCACTGACCCTCATGTGGGTTGGTAGCGTGTCCTTGCCAGTTGGACTATGTAGCCTGGAAAGTGGCAACGTTGCAACACCACACAATGCATCCTGAGTCCTAGTCAGGCCTCAGGGTAATCAAGAGTGATAAAATGTCACATGACATGCCAGGAGGGTTTGAATAGACGGTTGAGTAAGTGAATGAGTGGATTATCTGTCTAAACGTGTTGCTTCTGAGTAAAGACTTGTGATTTACCACTGAATGAACTGTGAGAATAGCCATTATTTTAAGAGAAATTCTTTTAAGGGATATTCTGATTGAAACTGCTTTGAGTATAACCAGAATGTGAAAGTAACACAAGAGTAAATGGTTGGTTTTTTATTTTAATACCAAAATGTAGACGTAAAATCAGCGAGCTATTCGTGAATTTCTTTTCTGATCTTGATTGTACTATTTGTAATGAAGGAGGTTCAATCAAAGATAGACTATCATGGGCATCAGTCCGAATGCATGCAGGGAACAAAAAAAATTGTGAAACCTTGATCCTCTCACACAAATGTATTCTCAAAATTAACCATATATAAACATAGAAGGGTAGAAAACACACATGGGCTGCTGAATTTGAAATTAAACAAACAGAAAGTAATGATTAATCAGGGCCAGTCAAATAAGATCATGTCATATTATAAGGAGAATAAAGCGAAATGATCTCAGACTAATATGGTAACAATATACAACTACTTCAACCTCTTACCAGAGTTACCACCCCAGGCAATGGGGTGAAGGAGAATGTGAGGGAGTGAAATAATCTTTTGGTGACCAGGTAAACGGGTGAGGTGAATGCGGGCATAGTCAGTTTGAAGCCAATCAGCAATGAAGGGAAAGAAAGTGAGGTAGGTGATGAAAAGAGGAGGAGAAAAAAGGAAAGAAAACAGGAAACTTTACTACACTTTTAGCTGTATTAGATGTGAATATGTTTTTGTTATATGTTGAAGCTGTTCTCCTCATGCTGCACAAGGTTTGAGTCTTTATGTGACTTTTTTTTTCTTGTGACAAGACTCTGACATATAAGCAAGTAGCAGACATGCATGTACATCTCTTGGTTGTTTGCTGTTGGCTGTAATCATAAACTGACATGTGCCTTTAACCCTCTGTAGTGTTCCCATATGCCCCCTGTGATAAATACACTATATTATACATTTGCCACTTGTGCTCAGCCGTTTCTCCTGGTATTGTTGCAAGCAATGGTTCACATGTGGAGATGAAGCAACAAAGAGCATCATCTGTGCATGAGATGTTTCTATTGACAATGAGGAGGATGTCACCAATTCACACACAATCACTTGTGCTGTAACAGCATCTGTAATGAGAGGTTAACTGCAGAGACACTGGGAGCACTGTAGGAACATTACTGCACTTGTATTTCCTTTACTGAATTTGAGCTAACCTAATGACTTGTTATTACATTGTAACAGCACTAAAGCTATTTCTGGTCTATTATGTTTGTGTACATTTTTGTTTCATATTAATTCAAAATGCAATGTTATTGCATTTTATTGAATTTACCTCTTTAATGTTGTTCAATGTTTTTTGTAAAGCACTTTCAATTGCCTCTGTGTTGAAATGTACTGCAAGAATAAACCTTGCCCTGCCTTCCATCATCAGTCCATATATCCTTGGTGCATCATGGGAGGCATCACTATCTTCTGGGAACACCTTTTGTGTATCTCTCACTTATGGATCAAGGCTTCAACGCTGAAGTTATAAACAGACGGAACATTTAGATACAGTATATAGTGATTAATGATGATTAATACAAAATGAGACTGATATAGCATCAGAGGTTAACATATGCTAGAAGCAGCAAGCAGTGTAAGGCTGTGATCCAATGTGTTTGCATAAATAACATTATAAATGTAATGTTTGTCACAGTGCCGTCATGGTGTGCATACATGTTGACACGCAGATGGCAGTCATTTGAACACAAACACAACTTTTCACACAAAAGAAAGGTCATATATTGCACTGCAGCCATCCCCTATGGTGCAGATAATTGGCTTCAAGTTTTCATCGTCTCGATGCATACATTTGGGTATTGATGAGATTAAATTCGCTGCAGCACCTTAACACCCTCATGCTTTAAGGTAAGTAGTTAATGTTAATACCTCCGTGTGTTGTTTGAAAACAAGTATGTCAACATATGCTAAGTAATGCATTCATTACCTTAGTTAATGACCTTATCAGCATAACTGGCTATGGTTGAGTGTATGATGGAGAATATGACAGGATATTAGGCAGCTCAAGTGCCTCCTGCTTCTCGTGCACAAACACAAAGCACAGCTGTGAGCTTCACTAATACCACAGAGAACAAGGGCTCAAAGGGTGCAAGGACGACTGCATCATCTTGTTGCTATGCAACTGCCTAATTAGTCTCAGGTAGTTGACCTGGAGAATCAAAGGGGTAAGACGTTGGAAATAAGAATGGGATGGATGCACGGATCTGGGCACACGTTGTCTTCTCTGGATAAACACAATGTGGAGAGGTTTCTGGAACAGGGATGGGCAGGCGAGTGCCGCAGAGGGTCGCGTATGCACGATGTCATAGCAATCAAACGTTACTCAGGTGTTTTCAGTGATTAGTACCCTCTCTCTGGTCGAAGCTAATCAGTGAAACTACCTGGAAAAAGGCCCTGATTAATTCAAGAAAGTACCATATGTAATCATTAACCACAATAGGTAAAGCTGAATTATCTCAAAACTGTCATTATCATCATCCGCTGATCCGTTCACATCAGAACACTTCTGTCCCTCCTCAGCTTCGTGAACAAACTGCTTTTATAACTTCTGACTTTATCTTGGAACTTCACACGAATGCTAATTTATTTGAAAAGTTTAAGGATGCAAACGATAGATTATGTGAAATAATGAAAAACATGCAGTAATGAGTACTAAAACTCCCTAGGAGCAATAGGCAGTTAAATCTTTAAAATATCTATATTTAGACATTAAATAAATATATAAAATCTTTATAGGAATAGTTCAGCATTTTGGGAAACATGCACACACACACAGTGACTCCATCTAAAACCACAATTTACTTTTTATATCACAGTTTATGTATGGATCAAACAGGTTCGACATATATATCAATATATGAAATTTGTCCAATTTCTGATAAGTTTCAGATTTATATCTTTATTTTTTACATATATGCTTTTATTTCATATGTACTTACAGTATGTTATAAATGAAAATTCAATATATACTTTGGTGTATGAGTAACTCTCTCCCCCTACTTTCAGTCATTTTGTTAAGCTATGCTAATTGCTTCTCATCTCCAGCTCTGCACTTTATGTTTTACACAAACATAATAGGACAAAATAGAGTTTTATTGCTGTTACAATTCAATAACAAACAAACCAATTTAAGTCTCTGGCAGAAAAGAAAATAAGAATAGCCAATTTCCCAAAAAAGCTGACCTATTTTTTTAAGATGACGATGATAAGATTTAGAGTAACAGGTCAGGGTCCTGCAGATCTCTCGCTTTGTTGTCCACGTCAAGGCCTTTCAGCTGCTCCTGGAGGACCCTGTCTGAATCTGACAGAAACCCCTGCACATGAGGCCCTCGCTTTCCTCTCAGATACACGCCTCGTACCAATGTGCACCACTCACTTTCATTCCTTCATTGTGTCTCTACACCTGCCTGCTGTTATTTAACCTTTAATGTTATGATGATGTTAATGATTGAAATGTAAATTGATTCACTGCCCTGTGTTGTGCACTGTTATATTTTGCTGCTCTCTTGTTGAGAGCACGGATGCAACAAAACTCAATTTAAATCTGGATCCTCAGTAAAGAAAGACACCCGGCTAATCACAAATAGAATAAAATTAGCATTTGAAACAGGTGCATGAGTTCACCAAAGATGCCAAACAAGAAGAGTTAGGCTTCACTTATACAACAGCTCTCTCAGAATTCAACCAAGCATAAAGACAATGTAACTGGTATTTTCTCAGAATAAAGGAGATAAAGAGGAGAAATGTGAAGGAAAAATGTCTGTAAATCTAACAATGAGAGCTGGTGAATTACCTTACAACCCTGCTGATTACAATTACAATATGTGCACATATTTCCACAGAAGCACACAATAGGGGCAGATTAAATAAACCCGATAAAGACCTTTAATATGAGTCAACTCAGATTTGAAGTGATGGCTCAAAAGAGACTAGACTGCCCTTTGTAAAGGGCTGAAGAGGGGAGAGGAGGTGACAATGGATAATAACATGATGTATGACGCCTCTGCAGTAAGCTTTAAATGTCTTATCTAAATTCATACACAATGACAGCGCTTCTCTCCAACCATGTCACGTTTATCATTTTCGCTGCCTGATAATGGACAAAAAAAAATCAATAAGTACGAAAATCTTACCAAATGAACCACAGGGTGATGCAATGAGTGCTGATGAATGCAGTCTATTCTAGCACATACTGTATTGACTGTGTGGAGGATGGTCAGGAGCCTTATTCAGAGGGTTTATGTGGAATTTAAACACTTAACTGGGTTAGAAAAAATAGGAATGACTCTAATGTACAAAAGAATACAATAGTCTTTTCTATGTGCATGTACAGCATCTTTTCAAGAACAAAAGTGAATTCAGATTTCGCATTAACAGAGAAAAATCAGGCCATGTGTGAGAAACCCTCTAAACCCCAAGTCGTGATGTGGTGATTGCCTGATCCGAACACCATCGGGTTGTTAGGTATTTACACTGCAGAGGAGCACGTTCATTTGTTTGATAAAGCCATGTTCTGTGAAGAAAAAAAAAGATGATTTGAAGACTGAAAATGAGAGGAGGAAAGCTCAGTAGTGTGTTTCTTTTTTTTTTTTTTTTAAATCTTAAACACAATGTACACAAAATGACAAACTGACAAAACGCTAGTGTCTGTGCTTCTGTTTTAGTAAATTCATAAAAGAGAATGGGAGCTGGACAAAAGTGAAACAGAATACCGCTGTTAAAATTCAGTCAGTATGTTACCTTTGATAATTGAATTTCAGCTTAATTATGCAAGCAGCATCTCTTGGAAATGGACTAGCGTGAAACAGTTTTAGTTTAATAAATTCATAACATTCTTGGAGAAACAAATTTTTTATGTATGCAGCAACAAGCTGCTCATTGTGGCTGTGACAAATTCCAGTCATGGATGTCATGTTGGATCAAAGACACGATTACATTTATAATGCATTCTGCACTGGTGTGTGTTTGTGTGTGCTTCTAACTGAACAACAACATAACCTGAACTGTTACAGCCGAGTGTTTTTCTGTATGACGGCATTCGATCACATCAGGGGGAATCGCCACAGCTGCAGGAAGCAGCCATGCAAAGTGAATGTGTTGGAACCTGCGCATGTCCTCACCCAACCTCCCCCCTGGGTGACAGTGAGGTCCAGATTAGCTTTGCCATACATGTATCTGCACTTCAGTGTGCTATATACATTAGTCCTGCAGCAATGGCAAACATACTTGTGACCTCAGGGAATAGTTGTACTTGTCCATTGTGTCCTTTAATGTAGATGATGGACATGGGAAAACATGACATATCATGCCACTCATGTGACAGTGTTTGAAGTATAGTAAACACATAGACATGGACTCATGTCTACACACAAGTGCAACAGTATGTGAAGTAAGTCTCACAGTGAGGGCCACAGTTTCCTGTAAAAGGACATGACTTCAAACTTGTCCCACTGGTGCAGCTTTTCTTCAGCCTTGCTAAACTAATTGGATCTCACATGTGCATATGAACAGCTCTGACTTCTGTAACTTACGGCTTAATGACAGGGGGATCAGTGACGTTGTGCAGAAGGACATGTGTTTCAGTCCCCCTCACATCTCTTTCTCTTTTCCCTCGCCATCCCTTTGACCTCGCTACCAGGCTTGCCTCCATCTCTTCTTCATTCCTTCTTCCCTTCATCCTCTCTCCTCTCTTTCCCCCTGTCTCCTCTTGCCTACGGCAATATCTTCCACTCCACGCCTTGCTCTGATGCTGGCTTTGTGCAGTCATGGTGTTAGGCAGGGTGGTTGAAGATGCAATTTAATTAGCAAGTCAGGCGATAAATTACCCCCGCAATTAAAAGGAAGCCCCTCTTTTTTTGTTTGTGCCCACAGGGAGAGCTCTCTAAACAAGCCACAGCTCTCTCAGTGCAGACACGACACTTTACTGATGAGCGCGCACAAGTTTTAGCATGGCCGTGCTCTCCTCCAAAATGATGAAAATACAGTTGTGAGTGGCCTTCTCCAAAGAGCCAAGCTCCATTTCCTCCTGTCTTGGTAACAGGCGAGCTTTATCTCCCGTTACAGAGCTCTGGCTTTGGCTGAGGCCCAGTGAGCACCAGGGAGAGAACATAGAGTCGACTTAAATAGCCCACACGCGCGCACAAATGCAAAAAGACACGTTCGCACACAAACACACAGAACAGACGTGGTTGCAAAAAGCAGTCCACGGACACAGCCGGTCTGTCCTTGGTGTTTCACTTCCTGCTGATCAGAGAAGACTCTCAGAGGTGAGCAGTCCTTCACAGGCTTGTTGTGGATCAAATAGCCCAGTCTCTTTGAATGTACTACTGAGCGGATCTTAAACAATTGTTGTTTTTTTTTGACAGCCTCTTTTTAAATAAATTATTAATGACAATGAGTCATGCTTTTCCCCTCTCTCGCATGTAGCTACACATGAAATTATTTTCTGTGAATATGTGGCTGTGCACACCAAAGTACTTTTGTTTAAACCTCAGCAGACACTGGAAGACATCTGTCTTCAGATTAGTGAGTCAGGCACAAGCTTGATTGACGTGATGGTGTTTTCTCTGGATAGAACAACGACTGACTAATGTATTGCTTACACTGCCAGAGGAGCCAGAATACTTTCAATTCATTCATCAAATCTGTTTAAAGATGCTATTATAACAATGTGTCGAATGATAATGCAAAAACAAGGTGGAAAGAGGTGCTTGTAGTGATGAACCTATAGAGAATGAATCATTCAAATATGTAAATACTACCAGCCCAGCACCACACAGCAGACAGTTAGTGATTGTAACTGGTGAAAACAGAGCAGCATTTAGCATCTAAAGAGGATTGGTGGAGGCTAAAAGACAAAAGAATATTGGACTTGAATGAATGACGATGTTTCTCCACAACCAAGCAAACATTTGATGACAGATTTGCACACGGGCGGCACGGTGATGTAATGGTCGGCTCTGTTGCCTCACAGCAAGAAGGTTCTCTATTTGAACCCCGGGCCTGGGACCTTTCTGTGTGGAGCTTGCATCTCCTCCCTGTGCCTGCAAAGATTCTGGGTACCCCGGCTTCCTCCAACAACCCAAAGACATGCACGTGAGGTTAACTAGTGAATCTTAAATGTCTGTAGATGTAAGTTTCAGTGTGAATGGTTGTTTGTCTCTGTTTGTCTCTGTGTGTCTGCCCTGCGATGGACTGGCGACCTGTCCAGCGTGTACCCCGCCCTCACCTAAGGTCAGCTGGGATTGGCTCCAGCCGACCATAAATGGTATGGATAATGGATAAATGGATGAAGATCTGCACCTAAGTGTCCAAAACAATCAATTATTGCAGGTTTAAGTCCCTTTAACATGAACGTATTGTGTAAGTCAATAAAGAAGAGAGGTGCCATTCAGCATAACCCTGACATTTTTTGCTCAACAAATTGAAAAACACCCAGACAATCATGGTAACCAGCTCTACAATGACCGTGCAACGCATAGCTCAGTTTTTCCTTAATAGTAACAAATTAATCATCTTTAACTTTAAATCAAAAAGGTCTCAGATTCTAATTATAAAAGCACCTTCACACGTCTCCTTTTCCCAGCAAGACTGATAAAAGCAATGCTCAGTCAGAGAATAGATGAAGTCACAGGAGCAAATGCAACAGCATTTAGCATGAAGGTGACATCAGGACAATCCTCTGTGCTGAATCAAGCCCTCAAGGCTCCAGATCTGTTGCCTCATTTATGAATGACAGTCATTTAAAACATCTCCCAATTTAGAGCATTTGCTTTACATGGCATTTGCTGGCAATGTATAGCTGGTCATTATGAGTTTGACTAAAGGGGGCCGTTATGCTCAGTATCATCAGCAAGCGCTCTCACAGTTTCCGCGGTAGCTCCAAGGAAATCATGTCAGACTTATCACTGAGCGATTAATGAGCGAGTGATACAAAGTCCAGACACGTGATGGCGGCGCAATGAAAGCATTAAGGCAATAAAAAGACTGGTCTTTGTTCAAGCAACTGGGAGAGCTGAGGGTAACGGAGGCCGACTGGAAAAATGAGGCAGCCTTTGCGAAATAAGTCTGGGTAATCCATCAGATGCCAGGCCTCATTATAGCTGTGGGTACAGCATGAAAGAGGGCCCTTTATCTGGGCTTCCTGTTCATATTAGTAGCACTCAAGCAAAGGATAGTAGCAGTCCCTCCTTCAGCCCCCACCTCTATGCTGGAAGGGGTGAGGGGGTGGGTGGGTGGGGGGGCTGCTGACACAGAGAAGCAAAGTCATTCTCTGGCCTTCATTCCCTGGCCAGCTCTGTGGGCAGGCCTGCCAACTTGTGAGGATAAGTGTGTCTGTGTATGTGTGTTCTCTTTGCGTATAAGTGTGTATGTGTGCACACACATATCCGGGGAGGCTCAATAGTCACTGTCGGAAACCTTTTTGCCAGCTGCAGCATATCCTCCCCTTCACTGACGGTAGCCAAATCCAAAATGGTAGGAGCTATTTTAAGCCAGTCATGCTCAAACTATTTCAGTGGACTTGGAGTGAACCATCTGCACAATGTCGTATTCACATTAGTGTTTTTTTTTTTTTTTGTGTGTGTGTGGTACTACATGCTATTCTGAAGTAAGATCTCAATTGGACACCAGAGAATTTTTGTGGTGAAAAATTAAACCTGCACTTGTAAAGCTAGTATGCCGACTCATCCACCACAGCTTACAACTGCTAAGTGTGACAATATGAAGAGGAACATGCCAATCCAGGTTGTTAAGCCATATTGCACTGTGTGAGAATGACACCTAGTAGGTCACAGGCCTGGTGGCCTTTTGAGGATCTGCCAAATCATTGCTTTTCAGTTGTTTGCAAGGCAGGAGATGACTTGAAAGACCACAACTATGTGAAAGTCAATCTATTCCTGTTAAATCCTCATTTTCATGGCAAGACTGCATTCTGGTAGTGTTGCAAAATGATCACAACACCCAATATGGCCAGCAGAGGGCAGTAGGTGACAGTGGTGTGGTAGCACGTCACCATCAGTGGTGTCCAGATGAAGGGCAGTGAGGGCTGTGGAACATCAAGGAATCCTTAAGTTTGGCAGGTGGAGCGAATAATGTCCTGAAAGGAAAAGAGAACAAAACAGTACAAAGGCAGCAAATTAGCCTCATCTCCGAAGATGAGGAGCTTCAATTATCACAGCCAGAGATGAGCGTGAGGGGGAGCTGGACTGAACTTTTCAAAGAATTGGAGGCGCAGTGTGAGGGTCATTAAAAAAGAAGGGGTGCCACTTGACAAAATGAAAGGTGGCAAATACGACTGGACTTGTGCAATTTGGATGTGGAGGGTTCTTTCGGGACATGAAGGATGAGAGAAGCAGACAGATGCCTCAGTGGGGATGTACAAGCATAGCAATTGGTAACAGGCACCTACCTCTTTCCCAATACCCTGTACCCCAATCAAGGTGGTGACTGTTCTGCTCTCCACTGATGCAAGAACAGCCCCGGCTTTTTAACACAAATGAGCCCTGCCGGCTTCTGTACACAATTATATGGATATACTTTAGGATTTGTGAGCGTGTGTGTGGGTGTTATGTTTACATTCAAACTCTGTAAACACCTGTCGTGTGCGCATGCTCATCAGTACGGTCCTATCATCTGCATGTCAAAGGTTACCAAACAAGCTCACGGCTGAGCAAGCAGTGGGATCAAACAGAGGAAAGCAGGAGGCAAATCAGTTGACTTTTCTCCCAGATGGGATGACTACTGACAGCAGCACACAGCCTCAATGCAAACACACACAGTCACGCTGACACACACGCGCACACACGCACACACACACACACACACACACACACACACACACACACACACACACACACACACACACACACGCATACACACACACACTTCTGAGTCGCTCACATGTTTTGCCCGGGCTTGTGCTCGCGCATGCACATGAATTCTTGACTATCTAGTCCTTCACCACGCATGCAACTAATTGGGGCCTGATGAGGAAGTGCACTTCATCCCGAGAAACAATGAAGAAGGCAGCAGAGGATATGGGCAGCCAACACAAATGGAGTCACAGAATGGCCCTACAGATAAAATCTCTGCCAGCGCCTCACAGAAACCCCACAGGAGCCTTTTCTTCCATGCTTTTTCTTCAGGTGCTGGCAGAGATGAACATGAAGGGGCCTAATTAAGGGTCGTTTCCCCTGGGAGTCAGTTAGACCAGCTGTATTATTTGCCCGGTCCGATATGCAGCCAGGCTGATGTTTTCCATTTCTTTTTGTGCCTTGGGCCTATGTGCTTGCCCTGCTTCAGTCCACAAGGTGCTCTCAGTCTGACAAAAGTGGATGGGCAAGCCTGGAGGACACGTGAAACAGGCAGGGAGCCTCTTGCCTCTTGTGTGACATTGGCAGTACATTTGGATTTAAACATTTGAACTTTGGGAATTGATTTGATCTGGGTTAAAATTGATTACATTAGCGCTGCAGTGGTTCATCATCACTTTAGTGTCTTTTAGTATCTCTGGTCACAAATGTCAAATTCAGTGATGTCTTAGTTATCAGACTCCCTTTGGGCTATAATGCCCTTAGCACCTCAATGCAGCCTCAAAAGCAGTTCCAAACTAATTAAATATTATTACACACCACTGGAAAAAAGGCTTTGTTATCTTTGTGTGTGTAGCCTGCACAGCCTAGGCAGTGATATCCAGGCAACCCTGAATTTATCCCTCCTATTCTCTCCACACTCGCCATTCTTCCAATCATAAAGCTAATATGCGGCGGGCCTGACAGTCACTACTGCGTGAGGAGGCATTTACATAAGCTTGTGTATATGGCCATTGTGATGATAATAGGCGTGTGATCTCCTGTGTCAGCGAATGAGGAAAAACATTTCATCCATTCAAATAGATATGTCAGCCAAAGCATTAGCCTCCCCTATAATTGGCCACAGAGGTCACCCTGGCAAAGCCGAGAGGCGACGTTTAATGTGGCACAAGAATTTGTTGTTGCTCCCTCCCAAACCCTCCTCCGCTCCCTTTCTCCCCAACAGACAAAACTGCTTGTGCTCGGCTGAAATGTGACACCCTGCCCGCTCGGTGCCAGTTGCAACTGCCCATCCAAAGTGTTTTTATGTAAGATTCCTTTAATGGTTTCCATTAATATCACTCATGTCCGCCATCCCTGTAGGCGCAGCCCGTCTCATTCTCTTAATGCATTATTTGTGCACTCGGTGGCAAAGGGCTGTGACAGTCAGTTCAGAAGATTACAAACTAACATTGAAACCCGACCTTGCAGGGATGACACCGCCGTTAATCTAGGTGTTCTGGCTTTATTATTTATTTTTTTCAGGGGAGCATGTGGCCTATCCTCCCTGCACATATTTCTTGTCTCTGATATAGAGACAACAGAGAGACAGGAGGTGAACAGACACAGAGCTATGGCTGTCAGAATGAACCTCGCATCAACTCAAAGTACAAAATGTACCAGAAATGTCAGCAGCACACACATGAACCACTGACATACCATTGGTGCATTTTTATGGCGTTCCTAACTTACTTTACTTTTGGCATCAGCGTGCCTTTTTGCAGATCAATCACTCTGTACCAAAGCTGTACACCTCAGTCAATAAAACAATAATAAAAAGAGTTAGAGGACTAGACTTTCAGTCAGCTGACATTTTGTCCTACATCACCTCATTTTAGGTTAATTAATGCTTGACCTCTTTAAGTGCAACCTCACACAGTTCACCTTTACTCTTCCACTAGGGAGTTCTTCTTCATTGGGTAAATTTCCAGCCTCTCGTCGTTTATGCATTTCCACAATGCTAAAGCACCTTTCATTCATAACCTTCAAAATTCACAAGTCATTCCTCGCATGATGTGCTTTTAAACCCCCAATGGGTGGGATTTGAATTTCTGCTTCTGGTGACTCTCTGTTGAAGTATCCAGCTGCACCATTTTTTTTTCTCCTTCTGATCAAAACCTGTCATCAGTCCACTACCAGGAGCAGTGCCTTTAAAGTTGTAATCCTCAAGATTTAAGACCCAGCTAATTTGGCAACACCTGCAGTTACCATGGTAACAGTAAGTATAGTTTAATAAAACCAAAAGCTATCCTTGTACTGCCACTTAGTCATAAAATGCAACAGAGGAGCAACGGGTATCTCTTTTTACAGTACAACAACACAAACCACTGCATTTGGACACTTCATGTCAATGGAATCTAATTGTTCAACTTGTACTCTGTTGCTTTTTACAGTAAATCCTCAATCAGTATTTATTGTTCTTCCAACTGATTCCTCTTCAGTGCTTTGTGTGTTTTAGTCCCATTCATTGTAGTTTGGGTTGGTTGTGAAATAGTTCCTCTCAATTTACCCCTACTTTCATCATCAGATGCAATGTCTTTACTGACTGGAATTTGATGAAACTTTAGAGACTTTGGGGAGGGCTTTCTGGCACTTTCAAAATGGCAACGCTTGACCAACAACAGGCGCCGCAATTATAGGTCACAAACACAGCGATTGCTTCAGAGTGTAACATTTGCAGAGGACACACATTACAGTCCGCTGTTGACTTGTCACTTTTTGTCATTCTTTTCCCAAAGTCATCCTGCGGTGTAATGCACCCAACTGTCATCATCTGCTTTCACCACTTTAAACCAAACAGCAAGCTGAAACTCTGCTGTGTGCAGAGTGGACTGGAACCATGTGCATCTAAAAATGTATATTGACACTTTCGAAGAAGAAATGAAATTCATACTGAATTGAAAATGATATATCAACAAAAAGAAATTATGTTGGTGTGAATTTTGCCTGAATTTGGGTGCAACTTCAATATTAGTAAAGTGAAGAGGATGGAAGTCCGTAATTAATTCAATTTTAGTTTGTATTTGTTCAGTCTGGGCAAAGGCTGCTAGAAACTCAGGGGTTGAGAACAACTGAAAAGTAATCAGGGAAAATATTATATGTATTCAAGAATAAATCTAGGATTACAAACCAATATAAATGCTCCTATTTGATAAAATCCTGCTGATTTCCTGTTGTCAAATATATTCAGTGAAATCCTTTTTTATTACACTAAAGGTGTCAGTAACCTCAAACAAAGGCAAACTCAGGGCTTAAAAATTAAGTCAAAAATTGAATTTTCTCAAATGGCCACTTGTGGTTCCCATGTTTGAAATGTCCAACTTTGTGTTTTCCAGCAATGGCAGAAATAAACATGTTTACAGAGTACTACAAAAAAAAAAAAAAAAAAAAAGGATTCAGTCTCTTTGGCTAATTTCCCAAACAGGGGTGAATTTTTCCATAACTCACCCATTTAAATTTTAAAAAGGCTTAAAGTTATCCATAATTGAGGGTGTGACCACTTTAAGTGACAGCTGGGTGAGCGTATACTTGTCACAAACCCCCCCATTCACCAAAATAGCACATTTTTGGATTGTCCAGGAGTCAGACACTGCCAAAATGGCAACAGCGAAGCAGCAGACTCTGAGCTTCAAAACGGCTCCCTCCTTCCACAACTGCCTTCTACCTATCTGAAATCACAATAAAACAAGTATGCCCACTTCACACAGCAGTTGGCCAGGTGCAAGCTACATGTGAGAACTTCCCCCACACGCCTTTTCTTTTCTTCAGTTTCTTCAAAAGTACTTCGCTTTTCTTGCATAAAAATAAGCCCAACACAATGCCTTCGAGGAGAGATAGCCTGAAGGTGTGCACTGTTACAATATCCCCATTTGTACAATTATTGCATCTTGTCCCTCTCTGTGTTGGCAGGCTTTTAGCCCTGCCTTTGAGTGTGGCCATTTGGAACAGCTATTAATACTTTTGCCTCCTGATGTGGTCAAATGACACTTTGTACGTGCTATTTTGTTTCAAGCATACCCCTGCCTTCACTCCAGCTTCAAATTGTAGTGTGTATACAAAATATCCCACCTTGTTTTAATCCTATATAATACTTCACTCTATGCCATTGTTCAGGGATTTGACCACTTCACTTAAACTGCTACGACTGTGCTTCATTTGCAACCTTCAACATTATAAACAAAGTATTTAGCAGTAAAAGCTAATAATCTCTTAAATTCTTTGCAAGGGCCTCATTCAGTCTAAATTAAAACATTGACATTGGATATACAAAGTACACCAAATCCACCAATTTAAGGTTGGTTACATGCACTTAAACAGTATTTTCTGAGAGGCAAAAGCCTGACTCGCTTACTCCTCCTTTCCCCAGTTATTGTAGAAGCTGAACAAGTGATCTGATCTGAAACAGGCCTCTGCTTCATGCCCTTGGTGTACAGGAAAAGATTCAGTTTCCTTTTACTCCCCGCCAAAAAAAATGCAGTACATACGTGATTCACACTACAGGGTCCCATGAACATTATATTGGAATGGTCTCCTTTAAATATGTAAGAAGGGGAAACAATTACAATTTTTTAGTCAATTTCACTCACAAGTTCATAAACATTAATAAAATTCAGGGGCACCTCTGGGCCTCTGTTTCGTTTCATGTTCCTCACGTAGCAATCAAATCCCAGCATTAGTACAGGAGCACATGGGACTGAGATCGGCCTCCTCATGCGTTAATGTTACACCTCATCTCTGGGCATGGCCAACGGCAATAGCATGTTTTCCACACAAGATGATGTGGAGAGATGTGTTTTTTTTTTATGCAGATAAGAGGAGCACTGCACACAGATCCCTTCCCAGCCCGCCTTGCATTGTTGTTATCATTTCTGCCCAAGGCCATTTTATTTATGTTTAATAGAGTATTACATCAGCTTCTCCCTCTCCTCCGCCGCTATGTACACAACACTCATCCATGAGGACATTAATAATTGATTGCCCCTAGTACTGGCCAGTATTACATTGTTTGTTGATGTTGCTCAGATCCTGAAGAGAGTTTGTGGTCTTTGCTTCTCATCTGTCCTCTAAGGCAGATGTTGAGGTGAAGATGATCCCGGAGGAGCTACACCAAAACCACCCATCAACAAAATACGTCTCTTAAGTGGTAACGGCTCTTGTGCACAAAATGGTGAAGATATAATATGGGACAGCAGTAACATAAAATAATGATGCAATGGAAGTAAGTAAGTGACTCAGGAAGACTATTTGCATAAAATGGCCAAAGACTGAAAGGCAACACAGCAATATCCCACAGTGATTAAAAATGGATTGCTTAGAACTGTAGTAAAACCTTCCAGGTTTTTCATTTTCAGGAAGTTTTTAACATGACTAATAATAATCCAGGTTTTCTCAAATCAGGTTGAAACCTTATCTTAAAGAGTCAACATTTTTTAACACTTTCCTCTGGAGGTATCTATCTGACTGTCCCCTCAAGAAAAGACACAGTAAAGGGGGATGATAGTATTTTAGAGGAACGAAAACCACAGAAGGAGGAGGTCTGGAGAAGCATGGCTTTGAATTGGGAGAAAATTGTTCAAGTTGCCACTGACGGTTACCTTTTTCCATCGTCATTCTATCATGACCCACACCAACCCATTTCTTTCTAACACTGACCAAGTACTTATTCGAGCCCAAACCATGACCTTTCCCAAACCTTGACCGAGTTGTTTTCCTTCCTTAACTTGAACTATGGTGTTGCCAGATGATACATCTATTTTATGCTGATGATTTTGGTTTTAGTAATCCAGTTTGAGGTACTGGTATCTGACCTCAGACACCACAGAGAGGTGTCTCACAAAATGTTGTGGTGAAGAAGTAGCTGAGCCAGTTGCTCTACAATGTTTTGAATGAGTTTTTCGTTGTGCACTAAAGAATTAGATTGCAATTTACTTGCAAAATGAATGAACTCCACAGGTTGGCTGGGCTGATCTGTCTATATAGAATAAATTAGATCTAAGAAATCTGGAGGGAGCCCAAAGTAGAACCTTTGCTGCTTTGCTGGTTCAGGCATCTGATTGATTGATGTCCCGTTAAAGGTTTTCTGGACAGGTCCAGCTGGTTGGAGACCAAGAACACACAACGGGATTACACATCCCATCTCGGCTGACTGAGAAATATCTGAAGCGAAATACGTCTTAGATGCATGGATGGGTGTCTCATTGGTTTTCTGACTCCAATTCAATGGAGGTAAATGGAATTTAAGTGGCATCTCTTCTCAGAATCAATGTCACTTTTACGCTGAACAATGCACATGGACTATGGAGGCACTTGACTGACAGTAGTTCAGTTGTTAGCAGTTGTAACAATATTATGATTTGCAAAGAGTTTCTCTTAACTGGTCCCACAATGCAGATATGACAGTTGGAATCGTTTAAACAGTCTATGTGAGAATGAAGGTATATGAAATAATCTGGTGGGACTGGACACTGGAGGGCTGATTGGAGACCAGGGTTATTGTAGCTGACTGCGCTTGCAGTCTGAGATGGGGTCTGAGTCTATGAAGGGAGGTTTGGAGGTGAGGTGAGTAGGCACAAGGCTGAGACTCTTATCTGATATTGCAAGGGGGAAGCAGGGGGAAGTCCAGGTTCCAGGCTGGAGCTTGGATCCAGCTGAGGTGATGGGAGTGAGAGTCCAGTGCTGGGTGATGAGGAAGGTGGTTGGCGATGGGACAGGTGAGTAAGTGAAGCTTGACAGGAGAGGGAGCAGGAAGAAAGACTACCGGGCTGGACGAGGCTGAAGCGAAGCAGGTGAGAACTAGCAGATCTGTATCACAGGGAAAGTCCAGGTTCAACAGGATCTGAAAGAAGGAAGCAACAAAATCAAACAAAGAGTGGTTCAGAGCACTGGCTAAGACTGGAGAGAAGGACTGGGATCTTATAGTGGAGGAAGTGAGTGGCAAATGAGAAAGTAGGTCAGCCACATAAATTTTGGGACTGTGAGCATCACAAACAAACTTTTATCTCTTTCCATTGTATGCAGATGGATGCAGAATAATGAATGCTGGGCAAATTAAAACAAAACTATCCGTATGATTATTTGACAGACAGAAATGTTAAAATGTGTTTTTAAATATTGATGGACTGACCCTTTATTTAAACAAATCTAATATTCCAAAAACCAGATGGGTGGCAGAACAAGAGTTTTGTGTCTGTCTCAATTTGGCCCTGCAGGTCTTATGGGATTTAGAAGAAGAGTTCCGCGGCGGAAGACAATAGAAGAAAACACCACACGCTGACATCCAATAATATGTAGAAAGCATCATAATCCAACTGTGGTAATGAGATTCCTGCAGCAACAGGATGCGTAAGAATGTCAGGCTGGTATATTATTGAATGGGAGTGATATCCACTGAAGGTTACTGAATGCTAGACAAAATATCCAATGCTCAGGATGGCTTACTCATCATGCAATTACAGTCGTTCAGCTATTCACACGGTTGATCCCAACAGACCATCCAGTGCGGTTGTCAGGGAGACTAGAGTGTCTCTCTTTATACCCAGCATTATCATGCATCTCTTATCTGGATTGTGTCTGGATGTGATTTATCCGGATTACCTTTGGACCTGACATTAAAATCTGACTCCAGTGTTCCCATTCAAGTCAGATTGCTCTCTTCCTCCACAACATGCAAATTTCTCTGCTTTCTTTTTCTTCTCATATTATGTAAATCTTTTATGAAAGTGGCAAGTCTGATTCACTTTTTTTCACTTCAGAAAAGTTTTCTTTCGAAGATAAGATATATTGTTTTGGTATATGGAGGATAAAAGAACAGGAGAAAGCAGTTTCATCTCAATATTATCATTAGAGCTTTGGTATTCATCACTGAAAAATATAATTACAAATGTCCATGTTTGATAAAAGAGTACACTGTAATGACACTCGACTACTTTTATCCCTCTAAGTTATGAAATTCACTCTTCTCGTTGAAATCCATGAATAGCTTTGTGAATTGATCCAATCATGGAGCAAGAAAACCAAACTCAATAGACAAGGTCACATTGATATGATTTGGGGGTGAGTTCATTGTTTCACAATGTCAAGTTATATATTGAGTAAGGTGAGATGATAAGATGACGCTGTTTGGAGTCACAGATCGCTTGTCTCCCTCTTCAGTGTGTTCCTCTTCCCTGTTGTTGTGTGTTTGTCTCCCGGTCTGTTCATGTGGTCAGTGTGTGTCTTAGACTGGGCTGAACTGCTTTTTCCTACTCACCTGCTGTTCATCATCAGTCACTGCCACAACCCAACCCTGCAGTTACAAGCCTGGTCTTCTTGTCCAGTCTTTGACAGTTTGTTGTTAACCTCTCAGTGGTAAAACACTTGGTTTTGATGCCCTTGATGACCTGTTTGCCTTGTTGCCCGGACTGACTTGTTTTTCCTTGTGCTCCAGACCTGCCACACCATCCTACTCCATTCCTCCCACGTCCAGCCTGGTCTTGTTGTCTGTTGGACCGTAGATCTCCATTTACCCAACTCTGTCCTCTCTATCAGCTCATTCCAAGCAAGATACTCGACTCCCCTTCTCCTCCAGTCAGCAGTCCGTCAACTCCAACCAGTTATCACTTATCCTTGTCTACAGTGACATTTACTAACTGAGCAATAAACTGTTCAACCATCCATTCTGCATTGTGTCTGCATTGTGGGTCCAGTTGTTTAGTTGAAAACACTAACAGCTGCAGTATTTGGGAACTATTTTCTCAATGCTGCAAATTAGTCTCCTTCTTAAAACGACTGATAATCACTGATGTTTAACTATTTTGAGTTGACCAGCCCTTGACAATGAAAAAAAAAAAAATCTTTTCACAGATTCTGTCAAAAAAACAAATAATAGAAATGATCTTGTTAATTATCTTTACAATAATAAATATTTTTAGTCTAGCTATAATTCTATGATACCTTTCACCTTTACCTAAATTAATTGCCATGAAATAGATCATCTATTCTGTTTCCCAGGATTTTGCTTTGCAACCAGCTTGGAGTCAATGTTGTTGTTCCTGCTTTGTTCCAGTTCATGTTCCTGAGTTTATTTATTTTTTTTACACTGCCAGTAATTTAAAAAAAAAGAAAAAAATAAATTCTTTGTTGTTACCTTCACTGCACCTGCCTGCCTTCATGTGTGTCAGCATTTGGGTCCAGAAATCATTGAACTGTGACAGATCTGACCCATTATGGACCCAGCAGGCGCTTCACTTGATGATAAGCTTTTTGAACTGTCGTATCCCCTTGTGTGTTGGTATGGTGAATTGGGAGTTTCCTGCCATTTTTGACTTGTTAAAAAAAAGAGACTGTTTTCCCTTGTATTTTAAAACGACAAGAAAATTTTATTAAAATTATGGGAGCAACATTTACTGAAATGTGTCATGTGAGTTGACAAAAAAATGGATTACATTAAATATAATGTATGATATGATAATATATTTAAAAAATATAACTAAAGAAATATTGTCTGTCATCTTTCTTTACTGTCATTTTGCATAACTTAACTTCTACTTCAGATCTATAAATGGAAAAACATGGGTACTGACAGTTAAAAGGAAATCTTATGTTTGCTGTAATTTAAATGTTTCATCGTGAAATGTGTGTATTTCATACTATAAGAAGTGTGTAAAAAAAGCCCAAAATGTCAAATCTTACTGTATTTTACTATTGAAATAGGTCATTTGTTTGAGGTATTTAGTTATTTTACCAATAGATTTTATTTTCAGCCATTTCAGCCACACCTGCAGACAATGAAATGACATTATTTATTTGTGAAAATGTGTTAGTTTAATGGTTTCATGGGTGAATACCATGTTCTGTTTTGACATTTTTACAGCTTGGGTGATTTAAAAGAGGGGGCTCTCTTTATGGTCAAATCAAAGACAAAACTGAATTCTTTCCAGCATCGTAGGTGATAGGACAACATGTGCGTGTCAGTAGATATTGTGTTAAGTGTCCATATTTCTTACACTAACTGAGGGACTCGACAGTCCTTGTTTTGGTCTATAAGGAATTCCAATTTAAACAGCATCATTAAAAATGATGGAGCGAGAGAGAGTGAGGGAGAGAGAGAGAGAAAGAGAGAGGCTGGAGAAAATGGAGAAAAGCTGACACATTTTCCTTAATGCTGTGATGAAAATCCTTTCCTCCAACGCATCGTGTATGCCTGACTTGGCATCAAATACAGAATGCAATGCAACCTGATTATTTAATTAGATATTCTTTTATTGAATTGCTCCATAAAGATCACTGCATGTGGATTCAATATATGGAAAGCACATCTCTTTTGATAAGCAAACCTATTCCTAGTTTAATGATCTGACTTCAGTTAATGAATATCTCCAAAACTGCAACACACGCACGCACAAAACCATATAAGTGCACACATGCACAACACACACATGTTGTTCAGTTTTATGATATTTAATATTTGAGTATCCGCATAACAAACAGGGGACTTTTAAACAGGCCATTGTATCCAAAGTTAAAGATGGAAAACACTTTGTTCCTAAAGAGTATGAAACGTTATTGATGATGTGTGAGATGTACATACATAAACCAAAGAGCATACAGAGCTGAAGATGAACAGAAGGGTAGCAGTAATCGAAGATGCAGATATAGTAAGCAAGGCGCTTTGAGCTCGGTGCTCTTCCCCAGGCATCATTCTGCCTGCCTGCTGCATGGGATTATTTTCATAAACAGTTGACTGAGGGAATGAATTATACTGCAAATGTTCATGTTCATGTTTTTGTTTTGTTTTTTTTAATTTGAATAAATTAAAGCTTCAAACAATTTCCATGCTTTATATTAGCACGTACAGTGGGGTCCACGAGTCTGAGAGCATGTTCCTGTTCAAGTGAATGGAAGCAATGCCCCCACTGTGTATAGTTTGTGTAGGTCTTTTCATTAGAAATGCCTCACTAGGAAACAGCTTGGACCCACATTTATTTCCTGTCATACATTGATATTAGAAATTACAAATGGTATAAACTAACTCATCTAAATTGTTTGAATTTGAAGTATATATATATATATATATATATATATTTTGCAGCCACAAAATTATCACAGTACTTTCTCTTCATTTGTGATGGCAGGTAATGCTGTTGGTGGGGCCCAACAACAAATGGTTTGTATTCAAACAAATATGTGCTTCAATGCAATTGAATTAGCTCAATAAGTGGATTTCCTAACAGGGATGAAGTAAATCTGTGCTCAGTAAAGTTTGATTTTCAAAAATTGTGAGTGGAAGGATGTTCAAACTAAAACAATGGGTTTAGCTTCTCTTTAAGTTCTTTTTAATTTGATTTTGGTTTTAAGTCAATATAAATTGTTTGATAACTACAAACTAAGTACACTTAGTTGCCACGCACATACAGTACATTTTTCCTTATTGCAGTGAATCAAAGCGAAAAGTAGAAGCTCAAATGGTTGTGCCATACTTCAACAACAGATTTAAGGCCACATTGGATGGCAAAAAGCTGCTTCCAGCAGCAGCAGACAAAAAGGGAACTCAACAAATCTCCAAACTTTGCACCAGTGTGTGTGTGTTTAGCTGCAAACTACCCCCTGATGTTTTTCCATCACAGATGCATTGTTGCCTTCAAATACAGGCTGTTCTCAAAGGAATCTGTTTGGAGCTGTACAGGAGAGGTCATATGGTCAGTAACCTCGCGATAGCCTCCTTTCTTTAGTCTTCAGTCATTTTGTCTGGTCATCCATTTGGGTTCACACCCGCTGAGCGCTGTTACAGGACTGACATTGTGCCTCACCCCAAGGCCAATGTTGTTACAACAAATTATTGGAAGACCCCCTCACCTCCGCCTGTTGACAGGTTTTTTAAATGCCTTTTATCAGTCCATTCTCCTTTTTCATATTAACCATTTAAGCTCTCTGGAGATTTTTGTATAATGCACTAGTTGTAACAGACATCTTGTCTTGTCTGTATCATGAATCAACTTTGCAGAAGTATTTTTAACATCAACCCATAACTTGTCAAGTAGCAGTTATTATCATTTGAGCTGAATCTGCCTAACCTTTTTGCTCGCAGTTACTCAGGACTATTTGGACTAGACTTTACCAAACTCATATATTAACATATATAAATGTCTGCCTGCTATTACCAATACAATTATAGATGATTACAGATGCTAAGAGAAGATCAGGGAGGGAGGGAGAGAACTGCTCCATAACTGCTAAAGAAACTATAAGATCTTAAGAGGCTAACAAATTAATCCCAAAATAGCTTGTTTGTACCCCATGTAAGAAAAACAGGTGGTAACTAGACGCGTTGACTTTGATATATGCTAACCACTTAGACACTTAGAAGACGACAAAACAATAATTCAAACCAAGTATTTGATTAATACAGAAGGCCAGGACAGTATAACAAAAATACAGCTCAGCTCATGAAAATACTATACGTGAGCTAGTGCAACCATTATACCAGTCTCCCCTATAGCTCAAAATTACTAGCGTGACAGCAGTGGAGGCTAATTATAATGTTGATTAACATTAACACTGGAGTTTTGTTGTACTAAGTAAATACAGTTATGCTTAGTGTACATGCCTCTACTAACCCAATAGTCCTCTTCCCTGCCTTCTGCTAGATTTCAGTGAAACAGTGAGTAAAAACCATTGGCAGGTGTGTGTATCATGACATGGGTGCCCCTCACATATACTAGCAGAGCATAGGAGTCTTGGAGTAACTTGAATTTATAATGTAACGTGGATTTACATTTGGTTTGTGCTATAATTAACCTCTCCATGGAAACTTGGTGGCCTAAATTGGCAGTTGTTACATCAAGGCACAACCTCAATGTGCAGATAAAGCAGGGTGCTGCCCTTTGCTCAGTGAAGTGTGATCACACTAAGCCATGATGATTATGATGTAAGTTTTGCATGAGTATTGGAAACATATTACTTGGCTGCATTATTAAATTCTGGCTCAATTTTTAAAATTTAATTTTTAATTACAAGAACTGAGGGAGGATTTCTCTCCCCATACACTTCCCTCTTGAGATGTACAATGTATGAGCACCTTCAAATGTATTATTCAATGGCATGGTATGTTGAGGTCACTGAGCTCCAGAATTAAAAATGTATCACAAGTGAAGATGAGCGGCTACTATGTTTACTCCAGTGAAAATCCTGCAGACCTTCTACCAGACACAGGTAATCAAATCTCATTAACCTCTGGGCGAAAATGGCACTGCCTTTCACAGACCGCAGCGTGCTCATTGGCAGCAGTCTGATGATTTCACGTGTAGTGTTGCCTCTGTGTTTTTAGCCAGCTCCTAAATTAAATTCTGACATCCCCATGAAAATATTGCCAGATGTATCTGTGTGTTTCAGACAGGAATAAAAATGGGAACAGTTTTCTGCTCAGGGAGAGAGGACACCAGGAGTGGAAAATGGCAGTTTGGCTTCATTTATTTTCATGTTCTTTTTACTTTATCCTTGATGATAAAGTGTGATTAATTAAAACAAAACAAAAAGCTTGAAACCACCGGTGGGAGCTAAAATGATTAATGTTTGCAGAAATGTTTCACTTTGACCGTGTGAGACTGTCGAGACTCTTACTTGTTTATTTATTGTGAGAAAGTATCCATGCAACACATTTAAAAATGTTTTAGCACTCAAGCCTGGGGAAATAAGAGAAATGGCTATATCCTTTAAATATAGTGTGGACACTTGGACATTTCATCTTTTTGATTCAAGGGCTCAAAGGGGGAATAAAAGTCTCGATTATGGCAGGGTTTAATCTGTTTGCATGTCAAAACGGAATGAATGCATATCTGCAGATCTTGGCTAAATGTGTGCAATATCGTCAGGTTTTATTTGTGTTGTGTATCAAATCAAAGTACCTCACATGGCCTCATTTCCGCAACAGGAACTAACAAACACTAGAAAATCTCAGTTGAAAAGCCCCTGAGGTCGACCGCTGCCGACTCTGGGGTCCAGTTGGCGTTGGAAGAGCTCCATATCTGTACATATCGACCTCCCCAGGAGGACTGCTCCTATCGTCTCAGCTGCGTGTCACTCCAAGTCAATTAAAAGTGGACTGGAAGCCAGGTCCAAAGAGACCAGAGACAGGAGTGACAGCTGGAGTAAGAAAAGGAGAGAGAGAGAGAGCGAGAGAGAAAGAGAGTAAAGAAGAGTTGGATAAGAAAAGGTGGATAAGAAACATTATAGGGAGGAGAAATAGAAGGAATTAGGAGGAGGTAAGGAGAGGAGGTGGAGGATGAAAAGGAGAACATGGGTTGGACAGGGAGGACAATGTTGAGAGAAGCAGAGAGGAGACACTGGGTGCGGATTTATGGAGAGTTTAGAGAGACAGAGACTCTGTTCTTAGTTTGAGCACACTGCTGTCTCAGTCTGCACCATCAGAGAGGTCTTTCTCTGCGGGGGTAAAAGCTAGCCAGCTGCTTGGAAGGGAGGTGGGGGAGGCAGGATGGAGGGAGGTGATGAAGGGAAGGATAGAGGGATCTGAGATGGACACTGGAGGCAGAGCTGGCACTCACCCTTTCCTGGCCCTCTCTTTACCCCCTTCTCCCTTCCCTTCTCTCTCCGTTTAAGCTCCTTCCCTCTCCCTCTCTGTGCCTCAGTAATAAGTGATCCCCTGATCCAAAACACAGTTCTTTGTGTTTGTGGGACTCAGCCGGACGGATCACTGTGGGAAAGAGTAAGACGCTTTGGAGTTGCCAAATCCCTCTGCTGAGCAGTCTCACCAGCTGTCATTTTTTCTCTCTTTTCTCATACATAACTCAAAATGTGACGGCTAATGATTGAATATTTTAGCAGTGTTTAGCACTTGTCTGGAACCATTTTTTCTTCTGCAGATGAGCTGTTCAGGGTTTAGTCTTGAGTTCTTTATTCTGGGTGCCTTAATGGGCATTTCAGTCAAGCAGCAAACTCCAAGGAAAAAATTTGTGCCAAAAAGTGCCAAAAAGTGCAGTTCTTCCAATGACCACTTGAGGCTGGCTCCAAAAGTGAGTCAATCCCCATAGACTCGCTTGTTGTCTAATTTCCTCCTTCGTAATAACTGTACGGGGGTAAATCTTTCTTACTCACTGGTTTTAATTTTATTAAGACTTAAAGCTCTCAATAATTGCGGATGTGCCACTCTGAGCGACAAGTGGGTGAGTGTGTGCCTGCCACAAACCAGCATCCACCAAAGTCTAGGCTCTACACACGTCCCTCTTCTTTGCCCATTTTTGGATTAGTTTGGCCGAGTGAGACTCTGCCAAAATGGTGATGACGGAGCAGCCCACTCTGAGCTTCATGACTATTCTTCAGAACCCTAAAGGCAACATTATGGAGGCTAGAATCATCTTTATTTATGATCCACGATTACAGTAGACATATCCAAACTGTTAGATATTCTCCTCTGGGATATTAAAACATGCGTTTTTATCGTAAAAAAAAAAAAAAATTGTTTATAAGTTGCAGCTAATTGCATTATTTAGGTTTATAAGCCATTTCTTAATGCTATTTATAGATCAGAAGCATGATGTCAAAAGGGCCTGTTTGTAAATTGTGTTGGGCTATCAATGCGTTTACATGACAAGAGGTTATAATGCACCCTCTGCGCAGTGCTACATCTGCAGGGCGGCTAGGAGGCTACAGTGAGTCACTACCAGAAACTGACGAGACTTACTTCAGTACAAGAGAAGACGTCATAGACATGAGCTAACGTTGTTGGTGTTTATTTCTTCTAGATTGGTTCAATTAAAAGTTGTTGATGCTAACTCTGGTTATGTAGCAATGGAAAAAAACTTACAAATAGCTCCTTTAATAATAGCTATAGGGTTAACATTAATGCTTCAGGAGTCTCTTATGTAATAAGCAGCCATCAAGTCAAGTTACTTAACTTAACTGGTTAATATAAAGGTCCTGTTACCACAATAATAATTCATAATTTCCTTCTGGATTAACCATTAATGATAATAATAATAACAATAACCCCTTTATAATAATACAAGGGTTATGCATTTCACTACATGAACATCAGCTCTTGTTAAAGGTTAATCCACCATCAACGTATCTATGATGTGACCTGCATGTCAACAAAGTAGGCTTTAGTGTTGAAGTCCACTTTTTGCCCTCGGTGGTTATTCTTTATTTTAACCCCAAGAATTAGTAATCATTAAAAATCATTAAAATGCAACAGTGACAATTAACACTTTAATGCTGTATTTAAAAAGGGTTGCACAGTTTGCCTGTCACACAATGCGAAAATGTTCAAGTGCACTTTAGATCTTTATTTGACTCATTCTTGTTTTCCACATCTGTAGGTAACAAAAACGTGGCAGCACATGAGAAAAATGAATTGATTGTTGTTCTGCAAAGATTTCCGGCCTCCTACTGAGCTGAAAATGTCAAGAATGAACAACCTGATGCATAAATCCTGAGCAGCAGCAGCATTATGGTGTCTGTTTTGACAAAATGCAGATCTCCTCGAGGCATGACCTTGTTGTCATTGTGCTGGGAAATAATGGATGCCACGGAGTAGTATTTGGTGAAGCTTACACGCCATTGTGTGTCTATGTGTGTGTGTGTGTTTGTCTGTCTATGTCCGTGTGTGTGTGGGGAACACGTTTGCAGTCATAAAGCATTGTGGGAGTGTGCTTATCCCACCAACACCCCCCAAAAAACCGATACCTTGGAGGTAGGTTGCTGCCTATGAGGTGTGTGTATGTGTTTGGGCGTGTGTGTGTTCTGGTTCTGGAGATGACAGAGCAGCGGTCCCTTGAGGAATTCAGACACCAATAGCCATCACTGCAGAGGAATCCTGGGGGACAGGAGGTTTTCACTGGCACAGTCCATGCCAGCATCTCTCTCCCTGACAATCTGGCTGAGAGACACAACACACACTCCATAAACCTGTCTCACTCTCCACCTCCTTCTCCCCTTCTGTCTCTCTCACCAAGCAAAATCTCGCAACAGTCCTTCCTCAACACACTCACTCATTTCCAATTACCAGGCAGGTGACTGTCGTTCCAAGACAATAGCTCACCAAACTTGATTACCTGTTCCCATGGAGCCAGCGGGACAACAGATGAAGTCTGAGGTATTGAACGTAGCGAGAGCGTCGGCTCGTGTTGCTCAGAGACCGCCTCATCTATCAAGACGGACACACACAAGTTTATGTGGAGAGAATTTTTAATAACATTCAATTTGAATAATTTTTGGGTTATTTTGCAAACATTTACTATATAATAGGCCTATGTTAGAGAGACAGCCATCAAATGAAATTAGTCTAAATTTCACATGATTGCTTGTATTTCCTTGTGGGAAAGCATCTTTATCTTCTTTTGCAGGTGGCTGTTTATGTCTCTTACGCGGGCAAATGGCGTGAAAGTGCAGAACGTTCACAAACTGTGGGACATGTTTGATTTCAGGCAGCTGCTGTTAGAATATCGCCACCTTGAAGCCGCCACGTGAATCCAGACTAAGAGGATAACAACAGTACATCTGAGTTATGCAAAGGATGCTATTCAAAGTAGAATAGACTTTCTAAGTTGCAAACATATTCATGTATAGACTAAATGTTACCCAGTGTCAGTAGACATGTGTCTGTGGGAAAGTGTTTCTATAGCAACCTTCATCTCTATGATGGCTTGCAAAACCCCTATGTGGAAACACACTGAGAGACCCATTCTCCTGCTCAAACTAGCAGGCACATCCACACCGCTTTTTTATTTAATCATGCATAAACTCTCCAACATGCCCGTCCACACATACACACACACATACATCACATACGTGTGCGCACACACACACACACACACACCACTGATTCAGCAGGACGAGTGAAATCACTCACATTCATTTATCGATGAAACAGAGAGGCAGCTTTTAGGATGAAACCACAAAAACAAAAACAACAAAAAGAGTGGACTGTCTAGCCATAGGTTAGTCAGTGCGTGGAGAGAGAGACAGACAGATCCTGTGTTGTCATTTGACAACAGTATAATATGAATCAACAGCTTAGCTTTGGACAGAAGTGGAAAAAAAACCCTGCATCAGAAAAACACGTTTCTGTTTTGATCCTTAAAATGAATCCTCTCATAGATGAAGACACCAAAGAATCTTAGTTATGACCAATAAACAGATTGTTTTGATTATTAGGATAAAAACACACTTGTGATTGGACACAGACCTGCTGCTCATCCGCTTCATTAATATTGATGCCAGCAATTCCTCACAGGTTCTCTGGGAGCAGGAGCTCAAGGATATCAAGTCAATTGCAGTTTGCATGCTTGTCAAAGCACACACACACACACACACACACACACACACACACACACACACACACACACACACACACACCTACACAGACATTTGCAAAAAAAACAAACAAACAAAAAAAAACAACACAAACACCCTTATCTCTCAAATATTGCACAAATCCCATAATTACAATGCTCATCACAGTTCCTCAGTGTTCCTCCCTGTTAATCATATGAATTATAATTGCTTCATGAATATTTTCAGGGGGAAAAGGAGCCCATTTTAACCTGAGGTGGAGTCTGCTTCTATTTCAAGGCCAATTGACCTGAACAACACCCTCCCTCCCTCTCTCTCTCCTGCTTCCTGCTCCCCCTCATCCCACCTGCAGCTTAAGCTGAAAGTAAAAATCTGTAACTATGAGAGCAATAATCTCAATAACAGTGACTTTATCTGCTAGAGAGTAAAACGGTTACAGGTGACAGAAGCAGCTTATTCTCAATATTTACATTTTCTTAAATGTCTTGTGTCAGAAAAATATTAATCATGAATCATATGTAACAGGTCCGTCATACACACTGTGATACGCACTTAAATGACACACTTGTGTAGATGTGGTATTGACAAACATATAATGAAATATATAAATAACGTACTATATTATACAGTATATCGCATGCAATATGCAGTGCAGCGCACACTGTTTACATATGTACATACGAATGCAGGTTGATGCACGTTATTTATGTTCATGCATTAATATACAGTACTATACTATATATATATATATATATAATGTACTACAGTACATATATGTGTACATGTTCCATGTGTCATAGTCTTGTCTGTGCAGAACTACAACAATCCGCTTAAGGTTGAAACCCACAACCTCAAACTTCTTACTTTTGTGTCTTTCCACTTGGCAAACAAAGGGGGTCCCCACTTTTCCTCTGGATAGCACCCAAAGAAAAGAGCTCTAAAAAGTCTTCAGCTAAACAGCTCAGCGTGTTTGAGGACTGCTTGGAAGTTCTGAGGTTCAATTTTTATGAGGCTCAGTGAATTTTGAAGTCGAACACCCAGATGAAAGACTTTAATGACTCTCAGAAATGAAGCTGAAGTGTGTCTGACCAAATAACTCTTTTAGAGGAATGCTTCAAAGTTCTGAGGACGAGGATTCGATCCCTACCAGTGAATTCCAGCACCCAGAGTGGAGACCGAAAAGTGCTCGGAAAGAAACTGCCAGTGCAATCAGTAGTGTAGAAAGTTTCAAAACCCACCATTTGAACCACACCACTGATGCATCGATCTTGGCTGAAAAAAAACAAAACAAAACAAAAAACCTACATCTATCAGAAACAAAAGCTCAACCAGGCATAGGTAATTAGTTATGGGATTTAGGGTCCAGTCTTCATCAGCAGGAAATAAAAAACACACATTAAAAGTATGCAATAAGAACAATCTCAGAAACATAGACAAGGCACTTATTATAGAACATAATGTAAAACTTTAAAAATAATAAAAATAATATTCTGGCAGGTTGGGTGTGTGTCGGTCCTTAGATTGAATCAAGGTTTAAGGCTCTTCAGCGTCGGCTTCACTTTACAGCCCCTGTGTGTGTTCTGTGGTATTAATATAAAACCTATAGACCTTCTTGAATCAAAAAATAAATGACATCTCACTTTAAATTAGGTTTTGATCAATATATTCACACTTGATGATATATGTAGATATAAATTCTAATATATATTTACATATACACACTATTATATGTGAACACAGATATGTGTGTATGTACCGTTTACTTACTCCATGCACAGCACATGTATTATAACGAAGTTTGTGTTATGCATTCGATAATTGAGTCTTAGATATAAATAAACTTTTACATAGCAACAGATCATCATCATGTCAAGACTTTCTCTGCTGCCAGTTTCTCTCCCCACCACCATGTTGTGGATTTCACTCGGTGCAAACTCACAAGACGCTCATCTGATCAGATTTTAAGAAACACATAAGCATATTCTGATTGAGGTTTGAGTTTTGCTTTGATAGTGTGTGCGAAGGTCCTGCCTGTATCTTACAGTGCACTGACAGACCACCACCAAATGCCAGAAGGCACGCAACCTGACAGCTCGTCTCACTAGCTTTGCACCTTTGCGAAGCAGCAGTGAGCCAAATGTGCGAGGTTAAAAGCAAGCATTTTTTTTTTTTTGCCTGCCTGGCACTCAGGAGCAAACCATCTGTAAACGCATATACATGTTGATGCAGATTTATATAATGAGTTGACCTTGTACGCCTGAAAGTCTGGTAAAACAAAACTGAAAATGAAAACGTGTTCAAGTTGTTAATTGTCGATAAAAGCTTCACAGAGGAAAACAAAACTGTTACTCACCGCGTACTCACTCCTTTTACTCCACAGACGGTTTTGACAGAAACATCATGATGCCACACAGAAGTTAAATCTTCGGTGAGTATATGTGCTTAAAAGTGATCATTGAAAAGAGAGGTTTTGAATAAAGTATGTCAGAGTTAGGTTACATTTCTCCTCTATTCCTGCCTCCCTTTGTGTTTCTTGTTTGTCTTTCTCTCTGTTTGAGTGGGCGTGGTTCCCATTTTCTAGCAATTCACCTTGACAATCATCAACTACACCTAAAGCAACAGTATAGTCTAATTGTCTAAGGCTGCGTCTGAAAACGCTTCACCTTCACCTATAGATTTATACAACTGATACACTAACTAAACAATATACACTAATCAGCCATAATATTATGACCAAGTGCCTGATATAATGTAGGTTGACATTTTACTGACAAAAAAGCCCATTGAGGCCTGGACTCCTCTAGACCTCTGAAGCTGAGCTGTGGTATCTGGACCAAGACATTAGCAGCAGATCCTTTAAGTCCTGAAGTTGTGAGGTGTAGCCTCCATGGATCAGACTTGCTGGTCCAGCTCATCCCACAGATGCTGGATTGGATTGAGATCTGAGACCTTCAACCTTGCAGGTAGGTGGGACGTGTCAAAGTAACATCTGCATGAATGTCAGGACCCAAGGTTTCCCAACAGAACATTTACAAAAGCATCACACTGCCTCTACCAACTTGTCTTCTTCACATAATGCATCCTGGTGCCATGTCTTCCCCAGTTAAGAGATGCACACAGGATGTAAAAGAAAACCTGATCCATCAGACCAGACCACCTTCTTCCATTACTCTGGTTCCCATGTGTCCATTGTAGGAGCTTTTGGTGGTGGACAGGGGTCAGCATGGACACATGCACAACAAACTGTGATGCTTTATGTTCTGACACCTTTCTATCAGAACCAGCATTTACTTTTTAGCCAGCCTTCCCTCCACATGTGCATGACCCTGCCACCCGTTCATCAGTTTTCTTTCCTTGGCCCACTTCTAGGTAGGTACTGACCACTACAGACTGGGAACATCCCACAGAGCTGTCGTGTTGGAGACGCCCTGACCCAGTCGTCTACACGTCACATTTTCACTCACATCCTCACACTTGACCATTTCCCCTGCCTCCAACACACCAGCTTCAGGGGAAAATGTCCACTTGCTGCCTAAAGTATCCGACCAACTGACAGGTGCCATGGTAACCATATAATCAATGTTATTCACTTCACCTGTCAGTTTGTATAATGTTATGGCTGATTGGTTTATACCATCATGCATTGCACTCATGGTGAAAGACTGAAAATGGTGCAGAGAAAATTACCCAAGAAGCTTCCGAAAGTGTTTTTCTATTGAACCGATAAGCTCACTACATAGTCCATCTACATCCCTGGATAGGAAGGAGTGAATGAGCGAGAGATTTTGGACACAATCTAAGTCATGGGTCTTCACTCCATGAGAAAATTAATTTCCTAGTGATCTGTGTTGTTTTCCCTGGTTAATCCTCTGTCTAAATGTGCCTGAGATTATCAACCCTGGACTTCCTGGTTTCCCTGCTATGTTTATTCCCTGCCTTCATCTGTGCCTCTTCCATGCCATTGTCTAACTTCGCTCTATAGTGTGTGCCTCTGACAGCTCCACTCCACCATCTTGGATCAACTACATTAGCAAAACATGCAGTAAACTTCTTCTGTTTGAACCATTGCTCTGCCTCTGAGTCCTACATTTGGTTCTGCAACTTCAAAACATTTAACTTGACAATATCTTTTTAATGAGGCATTAGAAATCTACAATCGGCCCAGATGGTTCAGTCTGACTGTTTGACTGAACTGAAAAGAAGAAGAAACATCAGGTCATGTACTTGCAGTGTGACAAGCAATAATAACAAATAACAGTGTTCTGCTTGGGACGAAATTCACAGAATTGTGCCAGTGAAAATGACATTACTCGACATCGAGTACAACTAATCCCTGGGGACAAGGCTTTAGACACACAGAGGCACATTCCCCTCCATGTGGCTGTGGAGTGTGATGATGCACATGTAGGCAAGGGTCAAGCTCCAGGCTCTGCAGGTCAAGGTGTCAGAGGAGAAGATCACATTCCTAATTGTGTTTATTCAGTTTTTCACACGTGTACTTTTCAAGAGTGTCCTCCATTCATTCATTTCCAATCTGGGGCTACCCCCTGCAACCAGAGGTTTTGACTACCAAGCCCCTGAATGAGGGTATGATAATGAAATGCTCTGCAGTGGTAGTAATTTTCAATTCTTTGTACAATTTATATTGCCAGAAATTTTAGCCCTTAAAGAGCGACTGCAGTAATTTTTCATATTTAGCCATGAGGCCCAGGAAGAGGCCTCTAAAAGTGTTTGTGATAATTGTAAAGCATGTTGTTTTACCCATTTACCACAAAGCATGTTTTCTGACTATTTTTGCAAAACATGATCTTGCCTTCTTCAAGCAGAGGCCATCTATCAAGATGGACGTAGCATTTGTAATGCTGCCGCATAGATTTATGAGCTCTGAAATTTTGAAGCTCGGAGTCGGCTGCTCCACTGTTGCCATCCTGGCAGTATCGCCACCTCCACCAAACTCTTAGCTAAACCAAAAATGGGCAATGATGCATGGAGCCAAGACTTTAGTGCCTTCTGATCTAATAACTGTGAGCAAACCCGTTAGAATTGTTAGCAAAGGTGGGTGTCTGGGCGTCTTGCTCAAAGGATGATCAGCAAGCTAAGCTAACACACCATCTATGGGGAGTGCAGACCTTCTAATTGGTGATAAAATATAGATAAAATAATAGTAGTAACTCTTATCATCTGTTTGATATTTGCAATAAAAATACTCCAAAAAGGCATCAACACCACAAATATGACTGAGAAGTAATGTTCAGTGATTCACATTAGCTGAGGTGGCACTACCCCAGCTGTCACCCAAATCAGCCATGCCCTCAATTATACATAACAATGAGCCTTAATAAAATGAGATAATGCACAGCATAGATCCATCTACAATTAAACAGTCCCATAATCAATTTACATACAGTAAAAATGGATAAAAAAAAGGTATCTGTATATTAAAAAAAAATACATTCAATATGATGTTTTAAAGAAAGTTGGAAGGAGGATCGTTGTGGCAAAATAAGTTTATGAATACTAAACACGTATTGAGTCACTCATCCAAAAACTTCCCCTTGAATATCATGATGCTAATAGGAACAACACTGGGTAAACTTGAGGTGTTTACAAACTATTTAGATTAAATTTTTTGTTTAACCAATTCTGTATGCTGTAAATTTAAATCACTTGTGTATATAGGCTTAGACTGTTCCTTAAATATCAATTTCGCACCCAATTCCCACACAAGGATCAATAAGTTCCATCTGTTCTCCTCAGCTCATCATCAGCCTGGGACCAAAACACCTTATTCATAAATGTAATATACTCTTTTATCTCTATTGAGCCAGAGCAGCTATGTTAAATTTATTTGAAGTTTTCTTTGAGAACAGTGACTAAATAAATTTCTGTAGGTTTGATACTTTGAACTGTTTGAATTTCCAAATATGAAACATATGTACATATAAAATAAAAATACATATATTGACACATATGTCCAGTCCATACCAACATGTATGTTTACGTACTTACTTACTTATATTACAGACTATTATTCCAAGGACCGAGAATGCAAAACTCAAAACAATAATCAGAGGCAGGCTTTATTCCAGTCCAGGTCAGTACACAAAAGCAGGCAGGCAAAAAGCAGACAAAACCAAGGGATGAGGTTGACTCAGGATCACAGGTAAAAACTGGTCAAAAAAACACTAGGAGGCCACATGAAGCGAGAGTGGGGACTGGAATGCTTGCTAGAGAGAACCAAGGCGAACTGGCACAGAGGGCAGAGAGCACACAGACTAAATACACTAGGATGGGCATGACAATTAGACACAGGTGAAACACATTAGGGTCAACAATTGTGAGAGCAAACGCAGGGAAACACACAATGGCTGGAACTGTCCATCTGGAACAAGAGGGAAAGATTAGACACATCACAATAAAACAGGAAACATAGCTTAAGACATAGGCCAAGACATAACAGAATACATATGTTACATACATATATATCCATTCACAAGCCTGTCAATATATGTTAATAAGACCAATTTCCCAGATTAGTACAATAAAGATGCTTAGAAGGAATTTGAAATTAATAAGAAAAACATACATAAGCATATAGAATTTTTACATGCATGTTTTAAGAAACCTCTGTATATAAATTTAAATAACTATAGTAAATGTATTTATAATATACATATATATATATGTACACTAATATAATAATAATATGGGTATTTCATATATGTTATAAAGTTGTGTATAAGTCTGTGTATATATATATATATTCTGCTGAGT
>CM076652.1:21604994-21639229 GCA_038496675.1 Rachycentron canadum
ATATATATATATATATATGTGATAAAAATATATCTCTTTCGAGTTGACTTATATGGCAACATCACATCAATTATATCTTATATGACATTTCTCTGTTGGAAAATGATTTGGTGGCAGATTACAACTTCAGCCAGGTTAATAAATGCACAGCAGCTAAAAAACTGCTGCTTCAGGCTGACACATTACCACTTATTATATTTTTGTGGAAAGTAACGCTTCATATTAGCACTGCACTTGAGAGAATGTTACAAAATAAGAAAAAAAAAAATTCCTATTATTTTGTGCTGTTGGGAAACAGTAAAGGTATGAAGCTGCAGTGAGTTATTGAGAGTCCAGGTCGTGCACAGAGACTCTCTGTTTTGTTTTATTTTGTTTTTTTTGTCCTCCAGGATTATTGACCTGTTTGCACATACTGCAGGGTGCAAAATGGGTTTTCAAAAACGGTTACAGTCACAAGAATGTCAATGCATGATTGTCACAGTGATTCTCCATCTCATGCGTGGCTAATATGGCAGCTATATTCACAGTGACACGATTAAATGAAAGCCACAGACTGAGATTTGGTATTTTGAAAAATGAGAAATAAAAAAATAAAATCTGTGACCTTTTAACCACCTGTGCATCTGTAGACACCATCCTCTGCACAGGCCTCTTTGTACACTATTGATAAAAGGTTAACTTGCTGAACTTTTAATAAAACATATTTGTCTATAGTTGTAATTGTTTGTTCTGTTCAGCAGCAGCAGTTATCTTTGCGGAGTGTTTATCAGTTTGTCTCTTTGCTCATATGGACTTTTCTTCTCAGTGAATCCATCAGTAAAACCCCTTTTTGTCTAAACTTTTTCTCTTTCTCTCTCGTCTCATTTGTTCTTTAGTGCCTCAGACTCGGTCTCATTGCTTCTTTCTATCAGCTCATTGGCTGAGTCTCTGATAGTCTATCTCCCAGAATATTTCACATTGTTACTTCTTCGGCAGCACTGGCGACCCTCTGACTGCCTGCAGAGTGGAAAAAGAAACCTTCTTTCTTTACAGACCTGAACTAAAGTAAGGTTTGAGGGAGAAATATGCCGATTGTGCCTAACATCTGAATGGTGAGGCGGTTTGGTGATCTGCAGCATGATTATTTTGTTTCATAGAGATACCACTGAAGAGCAAGTCTGACCTTGTGTGGAAAATTGGCCCTTGATTCTCACACTGCTCTAGTCCAGATCACCATCCCTGTTTTAAATCATGACAAATGAGCTTGCAAGGGGGACCTGGTTGGAGCTTGATGCATGGACAAATACACACAGACCACCTCCCCCCTGCCTTCTCACACCTCCCCACACGCAAGCACACAACACTCCTCCACCTCCCTCTGCATCTGGAGCACTTAGTTGTTCACAGAGAAGAAGCTAGAGGGAGCTGTGGGTGTTTAATATCTCTCTCTCTCTCTCTCTCTCTCTCTCTATCTGTGACAACACATAAACATAGATGCTCACCAACACACACACACACGCACACACACACACACACGCCCACACACAGATACCAACACACACAGGTGAGTTATTAATATCACATGAGTGGCTCACAGATTGGAATCAAACCGGGCTGCTCCGACATGTAAAATGCAGAGTCTGTAGTCAGCTGTTGGGACACAGAACTAAAAGGAAGCTTTTTAAGTGTACCCATCAAATCAATGGAACGAGACATTATACCCACGTTCCAAAACAGGGAGTGGGTTGATCACTGCGGAGTGTGCGCACTGCTAGTTGGACGCGTGCAGCAGCCTCGCCTGAGGTAGCGAAGGGAAGCCCCCGGTGCTCTCGTCTTGTCAGGTGACTGACAGTATGGTGCCATCGAGAAGTAACGTATTCGGATTTCACGTGGAATCTCAGTCTTGAGACAATCCATTTCAAGGCAAAGTAAATTTACATTGCATTTAACAATGTTCACAGAGGAATGCTGCATGTATCTCAGAGTGACCATTTTATGTGGGATTTTACAGGAGTCTCAGTCATTCAGGCAGCACCATGGATGCAGAAAAAGTCTATTTGGTCTGGTTTTATCTGACGTTTTTTTTTTTTTTTTTTTTTTTAATCTCTTGAGGCAGGTCGCAGCATGACAGAAAAATCTGAAATGCAAATGAATTCAGGAGGATCTCCATAGGTGCTGCAGTTATCGAGTGTGTTGAAACAGAGGAATCCAACCCTCTCAACTCCCAGCCTTGACCACTGCAAAGAGAGAATGGCATGAACCTCTTTGGAAGGTAATTGCTCTCTGAGGGAGTACCACAGAGGTTCATCAGATCCACATAAAAAACAAAACAAAAGAAAAAAAAAAAAAAGTAAAGGAAATACCAATCGGCCACAGTCTTTGGCCATTGTCCTGATGGTACACGCCTACTCACCAACTGTCACTGCTGATTGAAGCCACAGAATGTTCATTCTGCAGAATGTGAAAAAGGACAAGTCATTGATTTGAGATCAACTCACTCTTTGTAAGGTTACACAAGATTTGTTTTTTGTTTTTTTTGTCTTTTTGCCAAACAAGTGGTTCGCTGCAGGTACCGCATGTACCTGCACACAATCAGCTCAACTCAACCATTACCTTGTTCTCCATTCTGCGTCAACTCTCACACTTTCTGCACAGTTTTTATTTGCTGCACACCTGTACTGTTGCTTCTCTTCTACACGCATCTTATGTAATTGCCAAAGTGAGATTTCCCAGAACCTAATTTCACTCTCCTTTCATTGGAGGATAATAGGACATTAAGCCTGTTGGATCAAGTTCACATCACATTCAGAACATGAAAACTCTTTGATAGAAATATATAGACAGGCATTATACCATCAGAACTACAAGATAACAAACAGCATCTAAAGGACACCGTCAGGATCAGTTTTGGTAACAGGTAATAATAACTGAGTGGTTATAATATATTCTTCAATTCATAGTTGGACTTTAACTTGGAAATGCTTTAAGTTCTATAGGATCAGAGCATTTTACGATTTCAAGATAGTAAAACTCTTTGAAACTATTTTTTTTAAAGAAGCGTCCATATCATTAGAATATTTTCCATATGACTATAGTTGCCAAATTTTCATTTAAATGTAAAATTAAGTTTCCCCAGGTCTAAACAAACCTTATGCATTTTGGAGAAAGCACTACAGCTGTACTGGTAATCTGTCTGTTTTATTTGTATTATTGTATATTAATTTATTTCTGTGTTTTTTGTTTTTTTTTTAATAATTACTTTAAAAATCATCAACCTTTTTGCTTTTCCCTAGGAAAAGCCTCTAAGTTAAAGGATTTCAGAGAAAATATTTAGTTAGAAACTTTTAGGAGAGCTCTTACTGATAAAATACAATGTTTTGTTGATACAGGCCCAGATCCGTAAGACAATTTCCCAAGTGCCTTCACATGTTTAGAATTTATTACAAAATCTTTTCTATTAAATGATTCCCATTTTGAGTTCCTGCATTTTAGAGCAAGTGGTGAAGCATAAAATTGGCTTTTTATTTCATATTTCATACTAAAAAGCTACTCTTAACTCATTCGCAACTCACTGCCACATAAACACTAACTTTGATTTCATGCAACTCAAAGAAGCATTGACCTGGAGCAAAAAAAAGTTTGGGCAAAGGTGTAGAACTTTCTGACAATTCCTGTTGCTACATGGGGAAAGCTGCTGTTCCCCAGGAACTCAAACCATCCAAACATCCATCCATCCTCTTCCACTTATCTGGGGTCGGGTCACGTGGCAGCAGTCTAAACAGGGAAATCCAGGCATCCCTCTCTTGCAGTAAAGCTCCAGGGATCCCAAGATGATCCCAGGCCAGATGGGATATGTCATCCCTCCAGCGAATTGAAACTACCCCGAGGTCTCATCCCAGTTGGACATGGAAGACATGGAGGAAACCCATTTCAGCCACATGCATCCACAACCTTTTTCTTTTGTTCAACCCAAAGCTCTTGGCAATAGGTGACGTTTGGAACAAAACTTTTGCCTCCTGGCTCAACTCCCTCTTCACCACAACCGTCCGTTCCAAGGTCTGCATTACTGCTGACGCCGCATCGATCTATCTGTGTCACAGCTGTGATCAAACTCAGATGCTGAGAGAACACACAGGATCCCAGGTAGTGAAGTAAAATACAAACTTTACTAGTGAAAACAGAGGTAACACGCAGGTGATCAGTCTAACCAGGAAAACTAATCCAAAAACACAGGGCAAGGCAAAAGTCCATACACTGAGATCACACACCAGGGAAACACCAGAGAGCTGTGGACACAAAGGAAATAAATACAACCTGGCAGAGAACAATAGGGAGACGTGTGGTATATATACAACAGGTTGAACATGGGACTGGGGCAGGTAAGCGAGTGGAGATCAGGTGAATATGGTAAAGCGGCAGTAACACACAAGGTGAGGTTGGTAAATAATAACAATAAAACAGGAAGCACAATCGACAGGACACGATAACAATGAACAACGAAACCAGATCTCAAACTTTAGAGACGTTACAGTCTGTCAATCTCCTGCTCCATCTTACCCTCACTTGGCCTTGACATATAATGTTAAATCATAAGAAAAAACACAGCCCATCTAAAGGTTTGAGAGCCGCGTTCCAAGTGGTGCCTCCACCTGCCACCCGCCTGTTATTTCTGTTTTTAATTTTAGGTACGAATGTAATAGTGTGTGTAATGGTCCACTTGCTGAGACAGACTGAAGTTCTCATGTTTTTGTGCATGTGGGCAGGCGGAGTAGATTTAGACACTGGAAAGAATCATGGAGGTCAGGCCTTTGGCAGGTTGATATAATAGTGAAGTCTGAGGTTGCCTCCATCTGCAGCCTACGTCTTATTGATCAGATGCACACGAACACACGCAAAATATTCCAGCACCTTCACACTGACACTGTGTGGTGTAGAGCTGTGTGTGATTTTGCATATTAGTTTCAAACAATGACACAGCGGCAGTATTAAAAGAGCCGGTTTGGTGCGCGTGTTATTTCTTGACGCAGGAAGCCGCGTGATGCAATAAAATGTCACGTATCTTGCAATTTAAGTGACTGTGAAAGTAAATCCATTGAATGGGATTTTCACAGGTGCAGCAGATGTCCGCACAGCTGTGCTCTTACAGTCCCCATTCATAACCACTCTAGAAGCTCACAGAGCTTCCAGCCATCCAGCTGTATTCAGAGCTGATCGGCTCTCTCTCGTCTGTGGATTTCTGACCCACTACACACTAAGACATATTGTAGCATGTGAAATTCTATGGAAATGCAACATGGATAAATCTACAAAGTGGATTTTGCAAAAGTCGCATAATTCACCTAATAGGACATTGTTACTTAGACTTTTGTTGTGGTCACGTAGGACCATAGACCATAGATTGTTGATACCCCCCCAGTAGTTCAGTGACCCTCATCTTAAAATCTCCACATTCTTTGAAAATGGACACCAAGATAAGTTTGTGTGCTCCACTGCCAGAACAGCAGAATACTTAGTGTTGTTTGGGCTGAAAGGGGCTGAAGGCACCTCGCTATTGAAGCACCATTAGACAGAGGCCTATAGTTAGAGCAGGGAGAGCTATTTGTTTCATCTGTCCTCACGGGTCACAGCCATTCATCACACAGAGAAGGCTGAGCAACTATCAATGCACTTTCAATAACACAGAGGACTAGACGGCTACAGTGTCCACACAGAGCGGGCAGACTTTCATATGTGTTAAATAGAAACAGCACAGCAGAGTAGCATTACGACACACATGCACAGGCACGGACACACTTTCCTCTTCAAAGAGCGGTCACCTTGCAGCTGACCCCCCCTCCCCAACTCCTTGTTTCTGCAGCTCTGCTTCCCACCAGTCCTGAGGGTTCATGGGGTCAGAACAATTGAACAAGCTGGAAGGCCCTTGTTGTGCTGCTATTTAACAATGATGTCAAGTCATGGACCAAGGTAATAGAAAAACTTGAGAGCTGCTAACAGCCAATAATATAATGTTAGTGCCCTGCTGAGGGCTGCAAAGGCAAACTCCAGAAATCCATTTCTTGCAGCTCAAGCTGCACACAACAGCACCGACGTGCCTTGTTTGCCATGACACAAAACCATGTGTGTTTTCTCTCCAGCATAACCTGCACTCGTCCCTGCTTTCCCAGGCTCATTTCATAGCCTTTGAGGCAACGTGAGACAGGAAATTGTTGTGGAGTAAATAAGTCACGTTGCATCAGCGGTGCAGTAATGTGTTTCTAATGACCGTCTAAAATGAGAAATCCTCTCATATTAAGCTGAGGTAATTAATAATAGAAAACAACAACAAACTGACAATGAGCAGCCAAACAATATGGGATGTGCTTGACTAACAAGCCTGCAATATGGATTTATGCTGATATATTCCTATGACAAGTGTACTGATGTACAGTCAGAGGGCTCCATCTTTAACACTATGTGTTCTTTGACACCAAAACAGGTCATTCAAAATTATATCTTTTCCTGTAAATGAAATTTTCATTCTTTCACTTCCCCTGACAATTGAAACTTGACCAGGTTACTGAGTTGTAACAGGGAAACTTATTGAAGGTAAGAGAAAGTAAATGTGGGTAGATAATATTTGATTTGTGGGGCAATGTGGTATTTAAACATAAATCTAAATAATATATTTTTCATTTTCAGTGATTACTGAACTGCACATTCACAAACAGAGGCAGAAGTTTTCATCTGGATCCCAGGGTCAAAAAAGATTTAGCTGGCTATGGTTTTGTCTGAAATATCTTGTATGTCTTCAGGTTAAATTCCTGTAAGGATGTCACTAATTTCCTTTATCTGCAGTGAAGGATTTCTGTGATTTCTTTTTTTTTATTTTATTTTTTTAATCAAGTTTATTTTACAGTGATGTTGGCTCTGATGCGGCCTGGTTTTTCGACCTGTTGTGTTTTGTGCACTCTTATTTGTTTACATGTTCTGGCTCTGCCTGCTCCCTATTTTATGGCCTTTGGATCTTTGCAAACAATAATCCTTCCAAAGCCCTTCAGCCCAAACATGTACACACATCTTATTTTGAACCATTGCATCAAATCCATGGAACATACAAGCAAAGTGCCATTTCATTACAACACTTAAACACACCCAAACCCTAGAAGTCATCAGATTAAACAAATAGCACTGTCCTAAAATACAGCTAACACTAGGATTTACCATTATGAGTGGTGGAGTGTGTCAAAAGAACATGAAAAAAATAGGATGAAAAACTTTACGTCAGTATAGCCGCTGTCTGTTCAGTAGGGAAGTTTGTCCAATACCAGCTAAGCCCCAAACCACCCTGACGATGTCTTGAAGTGAGACAAAATAATCAAGAAGGGAAAAGGGAATACTATTTTTGGACTAAATCTCTTGAGATTATAGGTTTGTGTATAGTAGAAAAGCAGGGAGCAATTTTCTTTGTTTTGAACTGAACTGAAATTCAACATAAAGAGACTGAGAGTTGGAAATAAGCCACCTTAAATGCTTCAGTCTTTGTTTGGCAAAATCCATTTTGTGTGCTGTCCATATCCGTGTGAGCCCTTGAAAATGTCCAGATCCAATGTTAACATGACAGAAGCACCACAACATTAAAGTGCATGTGCTCCACAGAAGCCGATGTCTCGACCAACATCATGTCCATATGCGTCTTCGGTGTATACAGTGCATCTGCCCGAGGCCTCTCATGTCAGCCGTTGCTGGTGCATGTGCCTGACAGCTGACATCGGCGGAGTGAGTCACTGACAGCTTGTGCCGTCACTGATGTCAACACATGCACATACACACAGACACACACCTCTAACTGCATGGAAAATACACTTAGGAGCCATTTTCGACATTTTTTTTTCTGTGTTTCTTCGTTTCCTCTCCTCTCTGAGAACGTGTTCCTCAGCACAGCTTGACTAGACAATGGTACGGTGCTGAACATTCACACAAAATAGATGCCAATTAAAGCAATGGCCTTCAATTGATTGCCACTGGATCAACTGGGGGTTAAGTGCACTAATGAAGGGCACCTTGGTGAAAGATGCTGAGGAGAGAAGAGTGCTCTTCATGCTCTTTACTTGCTTAGATTTTTTCACACACTTTGCACACAGAATCAGCTTCCTTGAAGTTTCTGGTTTGTTAGATTTTATTTATTTATTATAATTTAGGCTCAGGTGAATACCAAGTCTTTAACCTGGTCAATATGTCCATGTGGTGTTTTTTATATAATGCAAGACATATCATGAGTGAAATAAGGAGTCAACGCCGTGAGTGTGTAGTTCCACCTTAAAACTTCAGTGTCTCATTAAAACGGATTCAGACAGCCAGTGATTCATAGGTCATATAACCTGCTGTCAACTTGGAGGATGTGGGGCAGGAAAAACAGACCTAAAACCTTATCGGTACAGAGAGTGAGACTTTGCCTTTGCATAGCTGCTAACACTGTGTCAGTCACTGCCAGTTGCGAGCTAACAAACAAGGTGAACAAATTTATAAAGTTACTAACTAATATGTCTTTTGCTTGCAGATTTTAGTTGCTGCAGACTCGTCATGTGATTCTGACTGAGCACAGGTGGCAGTGGTTGGCAGGGCACAAGGCCTGTTCCAGAATTTCTCAATGAGGAAATAAATATAGATGTTCTTCCCTTTTTTTCCCTCCACTTTTTATCTGGGAAAACCATGTCTAACAAAATATTAATCATAGCAGAGTATTTTTACATTGTCAGTTCTCACTGATTAGATTCAAATTCAAATAAACTTTATTTCAATGTCAGATCTCACAGAAGCACATTGACTGATAATTAGATTTAAATATTGAATATTATTAAAATATCAACCACACGATTATATGATTAAATGCTTTAAATAATATTTATCTTCATGAACATACAGGACAGAGAAGTTTTCCACGGGAATGAGTATGGTCTATCCCCCAGAAACATTTAGTGTAGAGCTTGTTTCTCTTTGTGTGACAACAGTTGATATATTTTGCAGCTAATACTGCACACTATAGCTTCTCTCTCCACACAGATAGATCGGGCACTTTCTGAGCATCGTGCAGATGGAAAAACTCAGGATATATATCGTCTACTTTTTCAAAGAAAACCTCTCTCAAATCTTTATTTTTATAGGAAGTGGGATTCTGTCTCAATTTCTCGTTTGTGACAAATCGAACACAGCCGGGCAAGGTTTTCTCCCACCATATAGCCTTTGTTTAGAGTTAAGTAGAATTCGAATTTATTTTGTGATTTGGTGTTTTTCTTCCAATATTTGATATAATTTTCTTATTTTTACTTTGAGCGATAACTTTTTGTTTTGAGAATGGGGCAGATTGTTTGGGCGTGTTTGGTGCTGGTGTGTGTGGGCAGAGGTTTCAGGAGCAGCTGCGTCAGCTGGGGGGACTCTAATCTTCTCAACTCTCGGCACTGAAAGACCTTGTACTGGTGGGCACTTGCACTAGTTTTTATTGTATTTTAAATGCAATTTGAATGCCTTTAATTTTAATTTATTCTACGTGTTAGCATTTGTTTCAGTTTTTATTCTTTTAAATCCTCTGTTGCTTTGTTTGTCTTTTAAATGCAATTTTAATGTCCTCTTAATACCTTCACTTGTTATGTATTTCTATGCCTCTGTGAAGCACTTGGCCTTGTATCTGAATGGTGTGATATGAATAAACTTGCCTTGTCTATGACACTTATACTCTCTTATACGCCATAAATCTGTCATACTAACCAACTTCTAGGAGTCATTCTGTGACAAAGTGCTTTAAGTAGCCCTCTCTTGTATACAGTTTCCTTAGTATGTCTCTACAGCTTCTTTAGGAAGTGTTTTATTGCCCTTCTCAGAATTGCTGATAAGCCCTTGAAAACATAAGTGGACCAAGGTGTCCAGTTTGGAAAAAGCAAACTGAGCTCTTATTTTGAAGCAGAACAAAACTAAGAGTCTTTAGTCATGCTATGGTGGCAGTGTGACGGCTGTACAAAGAAGGGCTTTGTGCTAACTACCAAGATGAGCTCACAATGATCATGTTATCATGCTGATGTTCAGTTGGTGTAGTGGTTTCCCTTTTAATTTTACAGAGCCTGTGAGCTTAGTGCCTTACAACTTACAACAAAACACGTACAAATATATGTGCTGCAAATACTCACAGCACAAATTCGAAGTTTCCAAGGGACACAAAAAAGTGACAGACATGGCTGGGACACACTGGTATGGATGTATTGTAATACATGCACATTTATTCAGTGCTTTTAACTTTCAGTCACATAGCATTGAACAACAAGTGCATTCCAGCCAGGTTCATCACTTTTATGTGCCCAATGGAAACTCTTCTGTCGTGTTGTGAGCGAGTGGCAGCCCACAGCGACGTCACCCATTGGTTCGTGAGCTGCCGTTTTGAAGCCTCCAGTTTGTTAATGTGGCCGTCACCATCTAGTTTTTTCAAACCAGAAGAAACCATATTTGGAGGAACCATAAACTCATTAAGAAAACATTTACTGAGGTAATAAATCAAGTGAGAAGAAGGGCAATTTTCCTATAGACTTCAATACAATCTGACATCTTTTGACAACCAGTGGAGTTGCTCCCTAATGGTCATTAAAGTAAAATGAAATACAGGCACTTCAGCATTGGCTTCACTTTACAGCACTTTTCAACATCAACCTTTATATACAGTCTAAGTTTGTGAGTGTTTGCAGTGTGTTTGTCTATTTGGTTGTGTTACGAGCATCTGCATTATGTGATGTCCAGTTGATGAAGGTGTTTGTGTTTTGTCTATTTGCAAATCTTTTCTTAAACTTTGCATTGAGCTCTCTCTTAAACTGGATCAGAATTCATCATCTGTACCAAATTTCATGGCAGTGCATCCAAATGGTGAACTGACTGGCAGATAATTGCCATCCCTAAAAACACACTGCTAACATGGGTAAAGAAAATATCATCTTGTTGTATTGTATTATGAACATGTTATTTAGGAAATAGGTATTCATTTTCTTTAAATGGTTTCTGTCTGTACAAATACTGATTGTTGTTAAAATGAGAAATCGCTTTCATTTCATTCACAAAATGTTCACACCAGCCTGATGTTTTACCATTAATCTTTCATATTGCTGAAAAAAATGTTTGCTATTGAACTTCACTGTAGCCATGTTGGAAATATCTTGATTTTATAACAGAAAAGAAATACACAAACAACAAAACAGATATTTTACAAGCAATTTACAGTAGCGTTTTCCTTTAATACCCTTCAATCAGTCGATCACAGAGTTAGTCATCATTTCCCTCATTCAGTTTATGCAGAACTGCTCAGTGAATACCAGAAATTATAATTTTATTCATCACGTATCATTGACTGACATCCAGGGTTCAGATTACACTTCATATGAGACTTCAAATGGCTAATTTCACACCACAAAAGAAATCCATTTTGATCACTCCAACATGGAGTAGACGCCCCGCATCAGTGTCAAAGAATGAATTTGAAGCCTGTAACAAAAGTTGGTGAGCAGAGTAGTATAACAGTCTGACTGAGACTGAGACCTCTTAAAACTGAATCAAAGCAATGAAAGAAAACTTCTTTTGGCTCTGTCATCATAGTGTTTCCAGTCCTCTGTTACTTCAGTCAAGTTTCATGTTTTAAAGTCACTATAATGTTATGTAGACAGGTTTCCCATTTATACACAACGATACAAACTGTGCTTGAAGAGGCTTAGAAATCTCAGCCATAATGTCATAATATTTTTCATGTATTTTCACTATTTATGAGAAAAGCAACATTGACTTGAAACCAGTGAAATTATTAATTAGAGATGACTTTATACTCAGGCATCTTATAAGCATAGACCTCAAATAAAAATGGCCTCTGTGACATCACCCTTTCTGGAGAGTGGTTATGACCCTTAGAGTTGGCAGTGAGTTATATGAATTTCGGCCCCTGAACATTTTTTATGAAGGAGGAAGGAAAGGAGGAAATTACAAAAAGAGACCAAACCATTTTTTGTACCAAGCTGTGAACATGTTTATATCTGCTGTAAAACATGGGAGTCTATGGGGATTGATTCGCTTTTGGAGCCATTCTCAAGTGGCCATTCAAGGAACTGTAGTTTTTTGCTTTTCTGTGTTGGCTTCATTTTTCAGCCTCGGAGGTCGGCGATTGGTTAAATGCCATATGTACATATTAACTGAACTATTTCTCCATTGAGTGTATAAATTGTATTGTACCGTAGCTTGTGATTTAATTTTCTTCTGCATATTCTAACAGTTGTGTACATTCAAACTTGAACTTCTTCTCTCGAAAAGTTTAAAGAAGGGATTAGCATAAGACATTTCTCCAGAATAAGCTTTATATGTATGAATGACATTTTATTGGCAGTCAGGAGTTGGGGAGGGATCAGATCTACCACTCTAAGAACCAAATGCATAAAGTAAATGAAGTAAATGCAAATGTAATTTTTCACCACAAATAGAAAAGGTAATGTTAAAAAATCAAACATTATCAAACACTGAGCTCAGGCAGAGAATGATGGTGGAAATGCTGCACTCACATAGACTCTGCTCCATTGAGCCCACAGGTTCCAATGGACCAGTAAAATAGTTCAGTTTTGTTGAAGACATGTAATTATACAATACAATATACATTATTTTCAAATGTTCTAAAATGATATGATCTGGTCTTTAGAGGTCACTTTATGTGTGGTTGTTCTAGACTTTGGTTGGGCTCTTTATATGGACTTTTGAGTCATTTCCTGCCTTATTTTGAAATAACCTCACCTGTGTATCTCATGATATTTTGCTTCTCGTCTTTGTCCTGTATCCCTCCTTTTTGATTGTTTGCCACACCCTGTTAAGTTACACCTGCGTTCAATCACTCTTCTGTGTATTTAGTCCCCGTGCTTCCTGTTGTCTTTGTCACTCCATCTGGTGTCCTGGTCGTTATCCTGTGTTAATCCAGTTTCTCTAGTTTTTCTCTAGTGAGTTTACTGAATTTTCCCACTCAAACCTGTTGTTTAGCTACATCTGACTTACGTGAAATTCCTTCTGTTTTTTTAAGGCCTTAAGGCCTATAACTGTGATAAGCCCGACTGGACCGCACTGTGCTCTTGTTTGCGTTCTGAAATATTACAATCTATACTTAAAACTGAAGCATCAATGTGATTGCTGGTTAGCAGCAGGAATAATTAAAGGTAAAGAGTCAGGACACAGATGGTGATCTCTCCTCAAACGAAAATTAAAATTCAGCTTCCCCGGTCAATTCTGCACATTCCATCATTAAAATAAACAGACGACATTATTTGGCCTCTGTACTGATATGGGCCCCTAACATTCATTGGAAAAGCTTGAAAACCACTTTGTTATGAACACCCGTACTCCTGCTTAGTCTTATTATCTAATCAGCCAATCGTGTGACAGCACCACCATGCATACCACCACATACATACTATATTGCTGCCGATCATGTGCGTCAATTCGTAGCCACAATTTAACACAAATGCATGACGATTCTTCAGTGAACCTGGGTCCCTGAATCCAACAGAACATCTTGGGGACGTGGTAGAACGGGAGATTGGCAGCACGAACGTGCATCTGACAAATCTGCAGAAATGATGTGATGCAATCATGTCAACATGGAGCAGAATCTTGCAGGAACGTTTCCAACATCTTGTGAAATCCATGCCACAAAAACACTGAGGCTGTCTAAATAGTGAACACAATGCTTGGGGAGTGTTTAGCCTATCAAATGCTTACATGGACCAATATGGCTGCCAATGCTGCTTTAGTGTTTTTATGCTTGTTTATTCTCGATTTCTTCACAAACTCATGCTGCTGTTATCAATAGGCAGTGATTTTTTTTTTTTTTTTTTTTTTAAGGGTATTAATTGTGAATCAGTTTGTTATCGTGGGTGAGCTTATTTTTCTATTGTTAATTGTACTTGGATGCTTTTATGCTGTTGGTCTAGTAATGATTAAATAATCTCCACACATTTTCTTCACACATTCAATATATTCAGCTGAGTATTAGAAATATTTCACATAGAGCAGTGGGCCCATGTGACAGCTTGCTGTACTATTCCTGCTTTCTCACTTTTAAGCTCATTTGTACTGATGGTTTGGCTTTGTTTAGTCAGTGTGTGCTTGCTAACATGTCTTCCAGTACCTGCTTTCTGCCTGTCTGCTTACTGTTTGACACATTATTACTATCGCTATTGGACTTAAACTCGTACAAATCTCATTCTCTCTTATTTTCAGCTCTTTTGATATTATTTTATGTATTTATTGCTCTACAGTTTTTAATATAATAGTTTCTTATCATTTCATTTCGTATTTTTTATATTTTTTTTGATATTTCAATGTTACTGTTGTGTAATTTCGTGCAAAAACTAAACTGTTATTTCTTGCATAATGATGCCTTCATGCTGTCCTTATTGTGAAATATGAGTACTCCTGTTTGAGTTGGGTGATCTAGCATCATATTTCCCTCATGGCTGTTACCTTTTTTTTTTTTTTTTTTTTTTTTTATTTTGCAGAGGGGTACTGTTGCATGCTCAGGATACCATATAGGTTATATAGATAGGTAGGAATGTAAATATCAGAGTAATCTTGCGCGCTTCACATTCATATAATCATTTCCTGTAATAATGGAAGCTCAGTGTTGATTTTGACACAAACAACATAGATGGTTACCTTGACACTTTCTTCAAATATTCAAGTAAGCATTAAAAAGATTTCATAGAGCGAAATCCATTTATTTAACAGTATTATCACTCCTGAAGGCTACTGTATATCCATGTACTGATGGTCATCTAGGCTTTTTCACAGAATACCTGCTGGGTGTTTATTTCTGCTGTTTGTCCTTCATGTGCACTGGTAGTGTTTCGGTTGTTGTCTAACTTACACTATGATGCGCTTATAACTGCTTTTATTGTTTATGTGCGAACTACAACACATTTGCATGGCTGCATGGCTGGAATTATTATGCAAATGTTAATATTTTTCACATTTTTCCATTTTCAGCTTGACAACCTGGCTTTGAGGAGGAATATGTGACACCCACTGCCCTGGTTCTGCCCTGGTGGCATCTGAAGCTGTTTCACGTCATCAGAGTAAGAGCCCAAATTCTTTTGTTTTTGCTTCCTTGTACATTACTGGCTGTGAACACTGCTTCGCTATCCTATCCTTGCCTGCTGCTGCCATCTGTGTGGAATGATAGCATTAATTGTGAATTGATTGGTTGTTGCTGAGCAAAATTTTCTCTTGATGGTTGTTTGAATTGCTTGGTTGCTGCTGGACTTCTGTTGCTTTACTACACTGGGGATGAGAAGTTGTGAAGTATGAGTGCTCATGTCTGAGTGTTGTTCTTATTTCTCCAGTGGTTGTTGCCAATGTTATGGTGGTGAGGGTTTTCTTTTGGCTCACTGGTTGCTTATTGGTCTCTAGTAGAGAGTAAAATTGCATATTGGCTTCAGGGGAGTAAACATGACCGTAATGCTGCGCACAGCTCATTGACATGATTTTCTTTTCTTTGTACTCTTGGCCTCATGGAAACTCGATAAGACTTCTGTTGTCACGTTTACATTTTCCATCCTGCATTAGACAAGTGGATTAATTTAAAATAAAACATCTTTTTTTACCGGTATGTGACACTGTGTGACTGTGTTTTGTGCTTCTCTGCTGGTGGCTAATCTCTGCATCTGTATACACATATACGCAATGATATTCATTTGCCATTGTGCTGTACCACTACAACACTACAACACTTTGTGGTGAAATAATCATCAGCCACTTGCGACCGTCAGTTGTCGGCCTCAAATTCTGCTTCAAGTCGGGAATTAGAATTTCCAGTGTGGGGCGTCTGCACCTCGAGACCATCAGTGCTCCACTTTGCCAAGGTAAGTGCCTAGTTCCTACTTTTGCTCACATGCAACATCATAATTTGACATCTTGGCCTTGTTTATTCATTGGTACGTACGTCTTTGGCATATGGCTGCTAACACTGCTTCACTTTGAAAGCTTTGTGTTGTGCTGGCTGCTCATTTCTGCTGCTGGTGTCATCTATGTGCAGAAAAGTGCAATTCTTATTAATCTAGAAGTGTGTATCCAATTTTCTATTGTGGTAATTGTAGATATTAGATAATTGCCAGTTTAGCTCACTGGTTGTTAATTTGTGTCTTGGAGAGAATAATTTCATTGTAATAATTGTAATTGTTAGACTTCAATGGTCTTCCCATTCACGTTATTGTTCATAATAGATTTTTTTATGAGACACTGTCTGTGTCCAAAGCTGTGACCTTGTGTCCATTCACATTTTCAGATTGACACTTCATATTGAGCTAAGCATTGGAAATATTCAACTCAAAGCAAATAGCTTACTTTATATGTCCACATACTCATCATACCTGTCCAGATAAGTCCTTTTACTCTTTCTCTAGTGGCTCTAGTGCCTTTTGCTGTCATCTATGTGCAATGCAATGCTCTTTAATTTTGGCATAACTTTAACTATTGTCTGACTTGGATGCTCTCAAGAGGCCGATGTGTAAAGCGGTGAAATATTGGCTTCACGGGGAACTCGACACATCTTTTGTCGCACACAAAGTGGGTTGTCAGGTTCATATTTTTCCTCCTCACGCTTCATATTCAGCCTGGCAACAGCCTGAAAGTGTTCCTTCAGGACAGCTTTGTGGAATAATGTTTGTCAACCTTTGATGATGTTAGCTGTCTACTGGCGTTACGGGTGAGCCTGTGATGTCTGCAGCAACTATTCTCAAACTGTTTGCTTTGGTATCACTGCTTCACCGAGGTAAGTGCCCATTTGCTGCCTCTGCTAAGGTGCACCCTGTGAGCTGGTGTCTTGGCAGTGCTGGGTTCGTGTTCTCGACAGTGCGGCTGAAAACCCTGCTTTGCTTGCTTTTTATGCTTATTTGGTGCTTTTTTTTACCCTTCTTCTTTGCTGGGTGCCAATTTCTGCTGCTGTCACATTTGTGCGTTATGTGCAACGGTTTCCATTTTCAATCAATTAAATGATGTTGTGGTTGAGCTTATTTTTCCTTCTTGGTTGTTGCTAGAATTGTTTTGGTTTTTTCATGGTTCGCATTCTGACGTGGTGTTGGTATATGTAGTGATGAAGGATGAATATTCATGTCTGTGTGTTTGATATTGGCTGTGTGCTTACTGTAGTTGTGCTTTGTGATTGTTGATGGTAGGAGAGGGCTTGTGAATTGGCTCTTTTGTTGCCTGTTGGTCTCTTGTGGAAAGTAACGTATTGTATGGCTTCAGGGATTTAAACATTACTGTAATCTTCCATGCAACCCACATAGTGATATCACTGTAATACTGGCTTCATGGAAGCTGAACATGGCATTTTATCGACCAGTTCTGTACTGATATGCACTGGGCCTTTGATGGTGGCTACCATTGTAACACTATTGTACTGCATATATTTTCTGGTTGCTCATGTTGTACAGGAATTTCTTTCTGGTCTTTTGAGTCATTCAGATGAACCCACGGCTGGAAGTAGCATGATAACAAGCAAGTGGCCATTGTGTCCTGAGGCGCAGGGGTGACATTGAGCAGATTCTGCGGAGCTCCAAGGCGACGCGGACTTACAACTTCTGTGAAGTGCCCAAGCATGGGGAAAGCAGAAGAAATCCTCTTTCTCCTTTCCCTAACACGGGACTGAGCTGGCAGTTGTACAAGGCTTGGATAAATGGAAGTACATCAGAGTGGAGGGATGAGATTATCCTGGTTGGGATTTGGATTGGGACTTTGAGGAAATGCTGAAGGTGGGAGTACAGACGAAGTTCTCACCTAAGCCACTGCAGCCTGGCAGAGAGCGGCCAGCTGAAATATAAGAGAAAAGCCTGAGATATGGCGAGTTGTGATTGGTTTCTCTCTCGTCGGTGGAGAGAAACTGGACGAAAGAACTGAACTGTGAGTGTGGTTGTGTGCGTGTGGACCTTTTACATTGGGGCACATGCATTTATTTTCAAACTGCTACAGTAAAGTGTTATATCTGCACACAATGAACACTTCTGTGGTAACAAAAGCAATTATTTGTGTGCAATTAGACATTTTGTTGGTTCCATTAGTTAGAATTCCCATGGTGATACATGCAATTAGAAGCACGTTGTGTGTGTGTGTGTGTGTGTGTGTGTCTTCATCTTGAAAGATTTCATAGACCAATTAAGCTCATTCAAACTGAGGTTTGAGTAAGATGAGTTCTCCAGGGCTCATTGGCAAGAGCATGTAAACCTCCTGCTCTGACCATGTGACATTGCTGCTGGTGCAGTGGAGATTAGCAAATGGTAAAGCCAGGCATTATTAAAAAAAAAAAAAAGAAAAAGTAATAAAAGTCGCAGCATTGTGCCGAGCCCTAACAGAGTCCTCCACTACATTAGCAGCCTCTCAAAGAAAGTGTATCATTAAATTTTCACGACTTGTCAGCTTTTCTCTTTGCCGTGACACATCCACTCCAGTTATTGTCATCTGAATACACGGTGGAGCTGGGCTTCAGTGAAACTTTTGTTTCACTGTAAGCAAGTTGTTTCAACGATCTAAGATGGATTAGCAGCAAATAAAAACACGTCAGGGGGCTGTTTTTCAAGCTTATGTGATGACTTAATTTGATCTGTTTTTAAGAGTCTTCATTATGCAATTCTCCCATTGAGTCATTGGTCATTGCAAGGATACATCCACAGTGTCCTCTCTGCTGCACTTTCAGTTTCAGTTCAGCCTGTTGTCGTGGCAAACACCAACATAATGTTTGTCTTTCCCCGTTATGTTAAGTCCTTCTTGTCTTTAATCCAAAATAACTAGGACTTAACTTTTTATCTTAAATGCTATGACAGTTGATAAAGCCCATAAATCCAGTGTGTGTTTATTCTTCTCTCCATATCTTGCTCATGCTGTTGTCTGTCAGACGTCACAAATGTCATAAATGTGTAAAAAAAAAAAAAAAAAAAAAAAAAAAATTCAAGTCAAAAATTTTCCTGATATTTATTTTCATAGGGATAAGTATAGCGCTTGGTCACCGAATAAAGGAAAATACAAACAAAACACATTGTAAGTTAGCATGTTGCACGTCAAACTAAATTAAACTAAATGTTGTAGCTGTGCGTTTCTGAACTGTCAATGGATTAATTGTCAGCTCCGAGCTCTGACTGTTCGGATACGTGTGCGATGCTGCCGTCTCATTGCACCTTCATGTAACTTGCACCAAATGTTTACTTATTGATCTGACTGATTCATTAATTTGTCCGTTCAGAATGTTAATCCGCAGTCTATGCATGATGGATTTTCTAAGTGAGACAAATGCTACAAATTATTCTATATCCAGCCAATTAGTGGTGCTTTGATCTTTAAAGTGGACCTATCACAAAACTTGTCCCCCTCATCAGTGACCAGAATGCAGGAAAGAAACTTGCAGCCAGAGACAAAAAAGGCAAGGGTAGGGGAAGAGAGGTGGCCTTCTAATTAGCATGGAAAATGGTTATTTCATGGCTTGCCTAAAACATTTATATGCTCTGAGTCCGGCTGTCGGTGTGGGAACAGGGAAGCTACATTATGTAACAGCCTCAAAGTGAACCAGGTTTTCTTTTCCTTCTCATTCTTTGGAGTCCATAGAAGCGATCAAATAAACATGGATGCTTTTACTGTAACTTCTAGGAAAAACCTAATGAGACTTTGAGGAAGATCTCACCAGCGCGTCAGGTGCCTGGAGTCATTAAAGAGCCAGTTCCCTGTTGGTCATGAAAAAACTCTGTGTGAACCTAAAATGGGAAGTGCTAAAAAAAAAAACAACAACAACAAAAAAAAACAAACAAAAAAAACCCCTGCATTTGAATTGTAGATACTTTGGATAAAGCAAAATGAAAAAAAAAGTCATCATGAATTATTTATTTTATCATGACAACATTATAATTAAATGCATTAACACAAAGTAGCCCTCTTTAATTATTCAGCTGCAGTGTTTTTATGAAGGAATGTCATGTAGTTTGTTGAAATCGGGGAGGTTGCATGCATAACTGAGCAGCAATATTTCCATAATAGGACCTAAACTGTATTCAAAGGGTTAGAGGGTTATAGGAAAAAAAGTAAAATACTGGAGAGGAATGTGACTTGTGTGGAGTCTCCAAAATCATAATATCTGCAGAACAATCACAAATATTTTTGCCACCAAATCTCAGCGTGAAATAATTAAAACATCTCCTCAAAATTGTCAGTTCCAGGGCAGCGTCTGCTTTTGTAACATGATGACTGTGTTGTTGAGTGTAGCCTCCAGTATTATCCGTGTCAGGCTCTTACTTGTGGAAATATTCTCATAGACAGACGAGACACTCGGTAAATGACGCAGGCTGGTACTTCCAGAGCTGAAACATCCAGATACTAAGTGATAACTCCACTGACATTAGTTTAGCTCCTCTGTCTGGGATGGCAGCTCACTGAAAATTTTTGGTTTAAATTAATGGACAATAAATTCAATTACCCCCAGATCAGAACATTCAATCAATGGCTTAATTACAGGTAATTTAATACCTTTTTAATGCTTCAGCTGGAATTGACTCCATTTATTAGGCAGCTGTGAATTAATCAAATGTAAGTGGTGTGAAGGAAGAAGTCACATGAGACGTGTTTGGGGTGAAAATAGTGAAGTTTTCTCCGCAGCACATGGGACATTGACGTCCATAGAATCTGTGTTTTTACTGTAAACTGATTTGAATGTCAGCTCTTTAACATCTCCACACATAAGCTGGAGATGAATATGTCTTTCAGTTATCCGGTGTTAATGTCTTTACTATGTTTGTTGTTGCAAAATAGGCTCTTGTACAGTTCTTATATCTGTATATATTTTCATATATAACAAAGGGAATTTGTTTCCCCTGTTGTTTTATTGTTTAACATTCAAGTGATTATATCCATTATATAGTATAATGGTCCATTCACATGTGGCATTATGCTTTTTTTACATACCATGTGCTGCAGCAATTTAATGTTGCACTAACCTTTCACATTACATCCAAGCAACAGCCACCAGGGATGAAAATTATGCTTACAATTATGTATAATTAAGGACATGAGAGGTGGATGAGCACCTTTAACTTTAACAAACCAGTATTCACCGAAGTCTTTACTCCACACACAACCCAATTCTTTCCCTATTTTGGTATTAGCCTTGGATTGGCCTTTGAGCAAGACACCCTACTGTGCTAACAATGCTAACAGGAGTGCTGTTTGTCTGTCTGCTAACAGAGTGTTTGCTACAATTATCAAACCAGCATGCGCCAAAGTCTCAGCTCACACATCATTGCCCATTTTGGTATTAGCAGGGAGCACTGCCAAGATGGCAATAGCTGAGCAGCCCAATCTGATCTTCAAAACAGCTCTACAGAAACCTATAGGTGCCATCTTTCTATACTGTCCATGGCTACGTCACAGTTGTGGCCACAGGTAGAATAGACCCTGATTTGAGTTATGGTTGTGGGTCTGTGCAGCCATGTATTCCAATGAATTGTTCAAATTATTATGTGTCTTTCTTACTACTGAGAAAAAAAAAAATCATAATAAAAAAACAATGTATTATAGAGAATTTTATATTGTGAAAAGTACTACCTTGAAGTTCCCTAACACACGCTGTCAGTGTAAATACTCTGGTGATACATAGTGCTGCGCTTTGCGCTGTTAATATTGCAACAAAGCCATCCGCTGAGCCAACGCCACCATCGCTGCGCGCTCTAACGAGGTTTGAAAGTTCAGGCTGTCCATGCTCTGTCTCCAGGTAAGATCACAGATTGCATTGATCTCACATTCACACAAGTGGAGCTAATGATAAAACAGCCATGTCTATTTTGTTTCCATCTATAATGCAGCAGCGTCAGCAAGAGTGTTTGCCTAACTCTTGCAAGCTTTCAACTTAGATTGCAGAAGCTTTCACAAAATCTGTAGCCTCCAGCATCTGTCTCATTGTTAGTCTGCCTCTATTTTTAAGTGTTTTATGACACCTAGCAGTTGGCAGAGATGGAGGGAGGGAGAAATATCATGCTGCTGAATAAATGCAGGAGATGGAGGAGCACCGTCGGCTATTGTCCACACAGAAAGGGAATTTACAAAGGCTTCAGTGACATGGAAGAAGAAAAAAACTGTCACCACAGCCATCACTTTTGTAAGTATGCTCACACTTAGTAAACAGGGCTTTGTTGCAGCCTGACTTTTAAGATGAGATGTACAGCTTCCCGTTTTAAAAACTGACATGTTACTGGTGTGAGCAATATTTCAGGGAGTGTTTGTAGTCTTCAGTTTTGGCAAAGAAGACCAAGAGCCATACACATTTAACAGCTGACAGCTGTTTTCTTTATATAACTCCTGTGATACTGGATCTACTGGCAGATATTACTGTTTTTAGCCTTTTCCCAAGTCGCACCGGTATTTACTCTAATAACACCTCTCACAGATTTGCCCACTGGCCCATATACAAGAGATGCATTCCTATTATATGTGCATTTTTCCTCTTTAAATACTGTTTGTCTGCAGTGTTTGTCTACACATTCAAGAACACCTTGAGCTGCAGTCTGAAGTGCTGTCATTATTGCACATTATGCTGAGGACACACATTACACAGAAATGTTCAGCACGCTCTCAAACTCCTTGGAAAATGTTCAAATCATAATAAATCCAGTCGTAAACACACACAGCGGTTGTTTTTAAGCAAACAAGACAAAATGGATGAGTCACCGATAATGACAAAATAATGTTAGATTGAAAAATCTTTTATTTTTCTGCAACGAGATGCAGAGTTTTTTTTTTATGTTCACTCAGAAATTCAGTGGAGTTCTTAATGATGATAATCTGTGGTGTAGAGTTCGACAAAACTCCACAGTAGGAGTGTAATATCAATGAGGAGGAAAGTTTGGGGTTGAAAAATAACTAGAAATAATAGAGACATTAGCAAAGACAGATTTACATGCTGCTAAGCATTATACAGTGTGGATATTGCCACAGACAAATGTGTAAGTTCACACTTGTGGTGCATTTATAACAGCAGCAACTACTGTCCCATGGGTGGTAGCTCAGGCTGAAACTATGAATGCTGCCAGAGTGTTTCCATCAGCTAGAGAAGACAGCAGCATCTGAACAGGATGCTTTTGGATAAAGAGTGTAAAAAAATTTCAGTGCAGATGTCAGGATTTAATAGAAATAAATAAAAATGCCATGATGAAACAAACCTAAATTAAGTATATGGGTCTCCAGAACTCAGCTTTCAGTGAGAAGGAAATACTGCCAGTCAAATCCGCTTAGATCCTGCTGTAACTTTTTGTGAGATCAGTCGAGCTCACACCAAAGCAACTGCAAAGCCCACTTTGGGTCGCACACTGAGAACTACCCCGCTGAGGTGTCCCTCCCCCGAACACCTGTGACGCAGAACTCCTCTTGGAGGCGTAATGAAGTCGCAGCACAACAGGGTGAATGAAGTGACAGGGCTGACAAATATTGGCCAACACCACAATAGAGTCCACAGGAATGGTCCTCAGCTGGGGAATTATGGCATCTGGGTGGACAGACAGCATTCGCAACCCGCAGTGCCTCAGCTCCAAATCCGTGACCAAGGGGTTGTCTCTGTTGTCTGGGGGACTGAGGCAGCTATCATGGTGGTGCTGTGGGTGCCAGATGGTGCAGTCTCATAGAATGCGTGGATGACTGAGTAACGTAGGAAATTGGAGGTGTGACATGATTGAATAAAACAGTCTTTGGTAAAAGAAATTACATTACACTGCTCTGTCGTGATAACAGAATGAAGCTGAGTCAGTTGCTACTTACTACTGTTACACTCTGGGTGCTGCAGTAATGCCGAATATATTTAACAATTAAATACTACATCCATGGGTTAATACCTTACTTTTGTACCTTTAGTTCCTACACTGTGTAAAAATGTATAGACCTGTATGTTGTGCATTCTCACACCATAAAGATATCATGACCTCATACACACCACATTCACACCATTTTTGGCTGCAGAATTTCACACCAAATTCATTTTAATGAAAACCACGGTGACATGTGGTGCTGACAGCAGTGATGACAGTCTGTGTCAACCAAGAGCAAACTGTTAACAAGTTTGACCAAAGAAGTGGAGGCAAAGAGTTCATTCCTGACCTCAGTTTGACAAAAGGCACTAAACTTTAGGTCCACTTTCTAGTTTTTTCTTTTTTGTTTGTTTTGTTTGTTTTTTCCTTTGGACCGTTCAACCTAATCTCAAAACTGTCTACTATGGTAAAATATGCAGTGCAAACAGGCCTATGATGGTCGGCAGTCAGACATGACCAAGCAGCAGCCTTCGAGGCTGAGAACTGAAGCCATTTAAGGCTGGCCCTAAAAGTGAGTTTGTCCTTATACACCTCCATGTTAAAATGCTTGAGTTTACAGCAGAAAAACAGATTTATACCAAGGTACAAAAATGGCTTGCATCTCAGAATTTTTACATAACTCACCGTTTAAATTCTATTAAGTCTTAAAGTTATGAATAATTGAGGTTGAGCCACTTTAAGTGACAGGTGGGTGAGTGTATCCCTGCCATTGGAAGTCTGAGCTCCACATATACCCCACCTCTTTGCCTATTTTTGGCTTAGTCAGGAATTAGGTGGAGTTAGGCACTGCCAAGATGGTGACGGCGCAGCAGCTGACTCTGAGCTAAAAAAAAAGGTCTTCAAAAACCTATGGGTGATGTCATGGGGGTACGTCCATCTTCATATACAGTCTATGGTTATGTCAAATGAAAGAATACAAGGTGTGACTGTGTTAACTGGTGTGCTTTGTTTTTACTGAGCTAACTAGCTTGTTTAACAGCCTGTACAATGCAATGCTCTTGTGCGACCAGGCTCTTTGTTAGTGGATATTGTCATCGTCATCATCATATGCTGCTGCAAGTGACTTAACCAAATCATATTGGTGGGTCTCTAATATCTATAATTCACATGCATATCCCAAATAGCAAAATGAAAGTTCTAGCCCAATATATGCCTATGTCCTTGGCCCACGTATGGCTCATATACTTGGAGATCTGGGCAGAGTCCAGCTGTTATCCTCTGGTAGTGACTTGCAGCCAGAAGATTTTCTGTGTTGGCCAGATTTGGTCCAGATGTGGAAGTAGCACCTTATAATCATGCTGTATGGGCATTGGAACCATTGGGATGGAAGAAAACAAGCATGTGGCTCAAGCATGGGGCAAATTAAATAGCTATCTGGGATGTTGAAACCATTGAAAAAAAATATAAAATGGTTTATATTTGTTGAAGAAATGTTGCAACTGCTGCATCCTTGCCTGATCTCTTTGAATTAGCGTGACAGTGAATGTTAGCCTTCTGTTGTTTGTGTGAACTGTTATTGTTACAGATGTAATTGAGCAAATGTAGATTTTTTTTTTTTGAAAACCTCAACTAATGTCACAAAAAGAATTACATATCTCTACTTTCCTTTTCTTGAAATCATTGTAGCTGTGTTATTCTTTGCATATAGCATAGCCTACAGATATTAGCATTTGGGAGAATATCTGCGATAGAAGCACAGTTATTATAACAGAGGCTTGAGGTATAGATTTACCCACCCACAGAATCCGTTCAGCACAATACATGTTCCCCTGTTCACCGCTACCCAGCACTGCGCTTCTGCGGGTACTGGCCATGTTCAGTAGGAGGGATGTTTAGTTTTGCACAAGTGGTCTTAAATTGACTCTACAAGTCCTTTGATACGCGCAATAATCAAATACAATACAATGTGCACCACTCCGGATAATTTGTGCAGCCCAGGGCTAAACAATCCTCTTCTGCCTCAGTTTGACTTTGATAGAAAAACCTTTTCAAGTGATAAGACGGTGCAGTAGAATGCAGAAGTCACTGGAGATTGTAGTTAAGAGTGAGTGAACCACATCATGACTTCGGTGTGCTACTTTTATAAAAACCACCCAGGACACTGCCGGCCCTGTGCCAGAGGGGGGCATGGAGACGTGATGGTGGCGGCTGGGAATGCAGGGTTTAGTTTGAAGCATTGATGGAAAGAGCAGCAAAGACAAAAATCAATATTTGCAGGGCGGATGAAAATTCCCTGGGCTTCCAAGCCGGTTGTCTGGAGGAGTTTGGCTGCTTTTCTTCCCTGCTGTTTTCTACTCTGGGTGCCCTTTATCTCTTGCCAGAATCCCTCATTCACTGTGCTTACTCTCGAGCTCTTTATCATACAGATTGAAAACAGAAGGAATCGTCAAGGGGTGAATCATATGCGATTGGGGATTGGGCATCCTCCACATGGCTGTGCACCTACTTCACACTCTGAGCTGAGCTGAGTGACCTTTTCTATTGTACCTCATTAGTGCCACTGTGCATGTAGGTTTCAGCATGTGTGTATGTGTGTAGGTTATTGATGCATTGGTGTCTGTGTCACTGCTGCTGTTACCTAGAGCTGATAAATGACGGTTAACTTCACCTCCCTCTCATAGAATCCTTTGCTCCCTCTGGCTAGTTTCTTTGCTGTGTATTGATGTGAAGACCTTGCGACCAGTGTCGCTCTTGCCCCACCTTCCACTTTACCCTGAGCGTATAGGAGGCAGTGTAGTGATAATTTGCTAGCCTGTGCTCATGTCCCTTCATGAAATATAACCTTAAGTCTTAAGAAGTCTTAAGAAATGAGCCTACTAGTTGCACTATGAATGGGAAAAGCATAACCTCAGATAAACTTAGTAGACTGTAAACCAAAATAAATCTGTGTTTCCGTCGTGTCATCTCAGTTTCATAGAGACCCAGCTAGACAGTGCAATGAAACACATCACTCATGTGCCTCTGCTTCATTGGCAATGAGGCAATCAGTGAAGATGTCACGGTGAGCATGTGTCAACTGGTGGCAGTGATGGAGGGCATGGATACGGGCTAGTGGGGGTGCACTGGTTTTGGCTGGATAAATCTTCAATGGCAGCTCCCAGCAGCTTCTGCCAAAACACTTGGTCTCAACAACAAGCCAGTGGATGCATCTGTGTGGGAGCCTCCTTATTGGATGAGCCGATAGCCCCGGGCGAGGAAAAGTTCCCCACATCTCAATTTCACATTGACAAGACCTCTGCTGTGAGGATAATTGTGGATTTGTTGCTCTGCACATTGAAATCGAGAGAGGAACAGAGGCGGGAGGGAGGGAAGGCACAGAGAGAGAGCATTGGAGTATTAAATGTGATAAAACAATCAGATAACCACTGTAAAGCAACATTTACTTCTGGGTGTAATTGCCATTTTGTAATGAATGTTTAGTCACAAAAAAATCTGCTCCTCAAAAGAGCCGCACAGCATATTTTGATTGCATTACATTCTGCCAGAGCATGTAAGTGCACTTCCAATCTACATTATGCTATTAGCAGTTCTCATTATGTTATACTCTTCCATGCAATCCTCTCTTTGTGTGTAATAATAGAATACATTTAGTCACATTCAGCCTAAATGAACTAGAATCCTGATTGGTTGTAATGTAAGTCTGTGAACTGTAAGGTCCCGATTTCCAGTGTCTGAGCTGTAAAATGTTCCTCAATTAATGCTTTGTTTTCAAAGGAAACACATTACAGATGTTGCTAAACTGTAGCTGGACTGGCGATTTTCTGAAGCAGAATTATGTAACTGTTGCTAAAAGAGTGGCCACTGATGCATTCAATATTTCCCTCCTTTATCCAAGATTATTTTGAGTTGGGCGCTTCAAAGACGACATCATGTGGGAACCCGTTTCAGTTGAAGCTAGAAACGATACAAAATCTTGGCGGCATGTAGTATTATTATTATTATTATTACTATTATTATTATTGCTATTATTATTGTGGTAAATCATTGAAACATTTCGCCGTTTAAACATATGAAAATGTAACAGTTGCACTCTATGGTCATAGGATGTTACTTACTAAACAATACAACATACTAACATTGACCATGAACATTGGGCTACCAGGCAACGTTATATCCTGTTTTTAACTACGTATTTTCTTAAATATAAAACTATCAAACACCTTTTAACCCAGATTTCAAAAGGTGCTTTATAAATAAAGATTTCTTACTTGCTAAGTTGCGGAAGAAAAACCCTTTCATTTCCTATGTCAGCTTTTCACTTGTTTGTGTTCTTCCTTCTTTAAAATATTAGTATATTATATATATAGTATTAATATAGATTGTGTTTCCCAAAGGTCAAATATTGTTAACTTGCTCCACCATTTCAGGATCAAATGTTTGTCTTCAGTCCTAAAATCAAGAAGTTTCCATAGCAAAACATTTAACAGATCCCTTCTTTATTGTATAATAATGAAATAAATGGTATGGCTAGGCCATATCACTTACGGACACTCGTACTGAAGTAGAGACATTTGTGTTTGCTGTCATTCTCCTCCCAACAGGAGGTTGGACCATTGGCACTGAGTAGCTCCATCCACTACAACAGTGAATCAGTGGACCTCTCGCCCTGTTCGTGAGACATCACCTGATTCAGAGCACTCATCCTCTCACTCCTGGCATTTTCTCGCCGGCCCATTGAACCGGTCTTCCTACCTCCCTCCAGCTGGTGTCTCCACCACACACCAGATGGCTCTGCTTGCCTGAAAAACATTTACCCTTTCAGTCTGAATGTGACAGATTATCTGCCAAGCATTCACATCCTTACCACCAGTGTGTAGGTGGCATGGTGGCTCAGTGGTTAGCACTGTCACTTCACAGCAACAAGGTTCACTTCTTGTGTCTGCGTAGACAGTTTCATGTTCACCCCGTGTTTGTGTAGGTTGCGTCCCACCAGTTAGAGACCAGTAAGTCAGATGGATTAGAGGCAGTGAACCGCCTTCATATGTGTGTCTGCGGCTCCCTGCGTTTGTCCCGTGAGGAGCTGCTGCTCTGTCCTTGTGTCTCCTTGACTTCTACCCAAAATAATTTGGGATGGTTTCCATCCCCAATAGAAATACATAGGTAAACAGAGAGCATACGGGCACAAGGGAAGGGTTTGAGTAAACTGGATATTTGTGATGTCCTACTGACACTGAGCATCCCCAAACAACCCCAGGTCCAGTGGCAGTCAGCAATACCTCTTTTGTCATATCAAAAAAAAAAAAAAGCCACTATTGATTCTGATATGGTTCAGCAATGATCAACTGATGCAGAGATCCCTCAACCAGAAATGACAAACAGCCATTGTTGTTTTTCTATTATTTAGACTTTTACCAGCACAGAAATGCCCACCACACAAAGAGGTCACCCACAAGACATGGATGCACAGTATTTATACTGTTTAATCATATCATAGTTTAAAAATGTACTTGTTTTGGACTATGGACATGTTTAATAAATATTATCCTGAATCTGAAAGTGAACTTATTAGTTCAGACATCAGTTGAGCATTTTTACGTTGTTCATGTAGGCCTTTTGTTCAATGAGAGTTCAAAATAGCTTTGTATTGAACACCTACACTTGTGTAATGATAAAATGTATAATGACTAAATCGATGATGCACCAGACAAGTTTAACTTGTATTGGCAGAGAGTAAGATGAACTAGATTGATCAATGAGAGATAATAAGATGGACATGTTTCACTCTGCTTGAGTAATACATTAGAAGCCCATAGGAAAATATTACAAAACCCCAGTTATAGATTTTTAGGCTGTAGTGTTAGATTGTCAGTTAATGCTCATAATATGAAAAGATCAGTATATATATATATATATATATATATATATATATATATATATATATTTTACTGTGCAAAAGTCTTAGGACAGCATATAAGAGCACACCAACTTGTTCAACCCCCCCGATGTTCTTATTAAATCTTAATTTTTCCCAAATGTTGAAATAATGTAATAAAAGTTTGCTTCTGTCAAACACACAGGAAGAAGTAATGTAACACAACAGCGTGCTATCACAACCTAAAAATGTGTGCAATGTTAGAACATATAATTGTATAAGACTTTAATTCTGTACAGTACATGACACTGAACAGGATAGGACACATAATTATCTGACCTTTTCTCACAGACAGACCAGTGGCAGAAACACTGACACTGCGCTAGTAATGCAATGTCAAAGGACTAATCTGTGTCAGGGCTGTGACCAGTAAGGTTGAAGTCTCAGGCATTTAATTACACACGCAAGCAAGATAGCCAAATGAAACTTCTGGCCCAACGTATGCTCGGGTCCTTGGCCCGAGTCTGGCCTATATACTTGTAGATCAGAGCAGAATCAAGCTGCTATGCTCTGGTTGTGACTGACAGTTGGAATATTTTCGATATGAAAGAAGCATCTTACAATCATGCCGTATATTCAGGCTTTGGAACCGGGAGTAGAATGGGATAGAAGAAAATAAGCATGAGGCCCAAGTATGGGCTGGATTTATTTTGTTATTTGGGTCTGAGGAAAGTATTCTGTACTGCCTTTTTATTTCTCTTCATCTGCTTTAAGATAAGTGGTTCCAAGTGTAACTGAGGATTTTAAATGTTTAGGAAAAATACATCTGTTTAAATATTCAGCAGTATCATCTAAATGCTGTAAAACGTCTGTTGGTCACCATATGTATGGTAAACCTGATCCTACAAATGAACCATCCTGGAGCAACTTTATTTCAGTTCAACAATATTCACAGCCTCATGAATACAAGGGGGAAATGTCTTTTTTTTTTAAATTTCTTTTTTTTTTATCATGAGAGTGTGAGAATGTATTAAGTGCCAGTTGAGGATCCCGCAGCCTTGTCTTGAACCCATTCTTCGCCCAAGGCTGTTGCACTGTTTAGGTTGTGTGTGTAGTCTGCTGCACATTTATCAACTCTCCTTTCTAATGACTTATTTTTATGTATTTACATATCATTCCATATGTTTTCCCTCAGTATCCATCCAAACATGGCCAAAACTGAACTGTATGCTAGAGCTGGTAGAACATCACAGCCTGCTGGTATCACTCCACTTATGCATTTAAGATGAAGCAAAACATAGAAAATATAATAGAAAATTGTGCATCATGTAATTTCTGATATTGAAAGCAATAATAAGAATGAATTTATATGGGATGATACTATATATATTTTAAGCACAAAGCACATGAGAATGTGCCTTAACTCCCTGCATTTGTCAGTGCGATGAGCAACATGGTCGATCTTTTCCTGTTGAGCTCAGATGAGAGTCCTGGTTTTTGTGGTGATCATCTGGATGCCAGTGATAGGGTTGAGGGTTATTTGAGACTTTGTTTGTCCAAAAGCAATGACCGGGTCTTCTTCAAAAGCCATTATAGAATGTAAAGAATGCTTTCCTATCAGCTTTCACAACTCTCCAACACCTAGGAATAGATGGGGGTAAATTGAAGTGCCAAAGTTTTTTTCCCCACTGTCTGTTTTCAAAGAAATACTTCCTGGACCCGATAAACGATGAGGCTGAAGGATGTCTCAAGGCTATGCAAACACCCAGGGATACAGTAAAAGCAACAGAAACAGCCAGATTGACAAAAAAGCCATAATGCTTTACTTTGCTTCATACTGCTGTCTACCCTAGTTCGCGATTCCCAAGAGGGTTAGAGAAGGGAGTGTGAAAATGATATTGGTGGTCTCTCTGGAGTTCAGCAGATGTCGTGCCTGTGGTCCAGAATTTTTAGTAGAACTTAAGGAGTAGTGCTGGAGTGAGTGAGGTAGGAAGAAAAGGAAGGTATGCATCCTCTAAAAAGTGTAAACGGGGATTCATGTTGTGCGTTGTGTGTGTGTGCCAGTGTGTGCACCTCCACACCATCATCATAAAAAGATAAGATCCCTCACTGATTAGACATTTATGAGTTTCTGCCAATTCCCCGTTAGCATTTTTATAAGGAGTGCTTCCATCAAACGATTCATAAAAGTGTGCTGGAGACACTCCAGCTGGCGCGAGACAGTACATATGAGGGAAGATATAATGGGAAATGTGGTAGCTTAGTTGTTCTGCTGACGCTCAAGGCTGGCTTGATGTGAGCAGTATGATGTGACCCTGGTCAGAAATCATGATACATCAAACTTGTATTGGGAATCAGTAAAGGCAGATTGTTAAAATGGCAGGCTTTCAATATTTTCCAGATCCATTATAACTTTAAAAATTAAGGATTTTTGTGGACCCTTTCTTTCATACTGTTTGATTCGAGATAAAAGACCTTTGCAAATCTTGCATGGATAGATGATAGCACTGGAATAATACAGGTTACCACTCAGTGCTTCTTTCACCATCAATAAAGGAAAATATACTTATTTCTACTACTTAGAGCTGAAATGAAATCTATCCATGTTGAGATTTCACTCCTGTGGGTATGCAGAAGTTTGAAGATGTCTGCTTTTGAATTCATTATTGAGCATAATCTTTTGTGGCTATGTACAAATTTTTCATGTGAAAAGGAAATACACCATATGACCAAAATAATTTGTGGACACCCCGTCTACAAACTTATTTTTCTGGGGGTGCTTTTCCAGTTTTGTGGCAAAAGTCTGGGGCTCTTTTCCTGTCCAATGCCCTTATGCACAAAAACAGAAAGAAATAGCTCTACAGGTTTAATATGGACGAACGTCACCAGCCCGTTCAAGAGCCCTGACCTCAATCTGAGCCGACACCTTTGGGATGAATTGGGAATCTGACAGCGAGCCAGGTCTTATCGTCCAACATCACTAATGCTCTTGTGGCTGAATAGGAGCAAACCCCCACAGCCAGGTTCCAAAATTTTATGCAAAGTCTTCCATTTGGTGCGGAGACTGTTGGAGCCACGTATTGTGGCTCATTGGATTGGGAATGAAATCTCAAAGATTTGTGTTTTGGGTGTCAGCATACTTTTCATGTCTACATACTTGATTTTGATCACTGATATTAAGTCAAACGTTGCAGTCCAAGCATCATCACACTACTGGCACATATTCTACCACAAATACCCAAGTTACAGTCCAGGGAATTTGCCGTGTGGACTAAAGCAGCATTGTGGTAACAGTGTTTCAACAGTGGGTGTGTTTATAATAACTATGCATTTGGCCTTTAGCCTTTGGTAGGACGCAACACTGAATGACAAACTTGTTTCCTAATGATGTGCTGTTCTGCATGCAGTGTGCCATACATTACCCATAACGTCTAATGCTCCCCATAACAATGAGCAGAAGGAGACAGGTGGCCAGCGACCTGTGAGAGCAGGTCCCTCCGGATGCTGGCTGATGATGGTGAAAACATGGATGGACATTGTATTAATCCAATTCCATGGCAGTAATGTGGAAAATCCAGCAGCTGTCTGAGCTTTATATAGAAGAGCCTGCGGCTTGAGAAACCTGCAGTGATTCAAATGGCACAAAGGCACTGGGCCTAAAATACAGCACTCTTCCCTTGGCATATAGATCTCCCCAGCTCCCTTTTGCCTTTTTCTTCCCCCCTCAGTATGTCTCTGCTTAATTTTACTTTCCCTCCAATTTCCTCATTTGCTGTCTCTTATGCTCTGATGGTGTTTCTGCTTATTTCTCTGCCTGCAGTTCCTGTCTTTCATCTTCCCTTTTCAACCCAATTGCCTGGGCAGTTACAGCCCAAATCCATTCTTTTCTCCTCCTCCATTTCCTCATTCACTCACACTCTCACCTTGTCCTTCTCCTGTGTCTCTGCTCTCAATGGGGACTCTCTGGAGTCTCTGAGGATGCTGCATAACTCTCAGTGGGGAGTGAGGGAAAAGAATACAAATAAGTACTTTTGATGTACTGTAATGTATCTGCACTTGCATCACAATACCAGTGACCTAGGATTACATTTCCAGCCCAGCCTATCCCAACACACACAGACACACACACACATGCGCTTTTTCAGCTGGTCACCAATGGAGTGCAGTGACCAGCACCACACGATATTTCAGCCGTAAAGCAAATGAGGCTAGTGTGTATGCCAAAAAAGAAAATGGCCATAATAAAGACCATAATTACAGTGGTTTGCATCACAATACTGCATAGTGCCTCTTCACAAAGAGCTGAATAGTAAAGCCAAAGTGAAGTGGCAGAGGACACATCCTCTCTAATACCATCTAGTGGCTGCGTCCAAAACAGCTTCCATGCAAGTTGTTTAGAAAACAGCTAAATGTCTCAATACAGAGTAAGGTTACTAGTAACTGATTTCTACAACATGCTATGGTGTCAGTATCTAATTTCATGTCTTTACTTGTGACTCCCCATGTTGATTCATGTTGGTTTTATTTATATATATATATTACATATACATATATGTGTGTGTGCAATATATATATATATATATATA
>CM076652.1:21653361-21728744 GCA_038496675.1 Rachycentron canadum
ATATATATATATATACAGGCTGGTTAGCATGCTAGGCCCTGTCACTTTCCAATACTGAGTCACTGTAGTGTCCAGCCTGTCCTGAAGAAGCAGTGCCACTCAGAGGACGTATTATACCCTCTTGTATTTCAAAGGCAACAATGGCAGAAGCTATTACAAGACATAAATAGCTGTTGATGCTAACTGTAGCCAGGTAGTACAGCTGCTCACTTGTAGCTCCTTGTAGCTCCTTTAGCTGTGAATAAGGAGCTTTTTCACATTCGATTGCTAATATTGGACTATAAGCTTTTACATAACAACTCAATATGTTTCACAGAAAATATTTCTGTATGTCACAGGCCTGTAGCTGCTGCACAATGTGACACTTAATAAAGAAAAGAATACAAAAAGAGAAGAAAAAAAGTGGAAAGGTTAAAATGTTGAGTAATCCTTTCACAAAAAAGCTCAAGGGGAACTGCTCCGTGGTTTTTCCAAAAATGTACTCATAAACATCAGCACAAACACATGCAAGTGCAATTAAACATCTGCAGAAACAAGGTTTGGATGTTGACACTAAGCATATGTTGGCTAATCACCCATGGAGTGGTTTCACAGGCGGATTAAGATGAAAGATAAACATGATTTTTTCTTTTTTCTTTTAATTAAATAGATGAATATAGCCTAGTATGGGGCTGAGTTCCTGTCCATCAGACTGCCTTCTTAATTCAAAAGCTGGGTGGCCTCCATTGCTCCCTACACACACACTGACAGCAGCATACACACTGCCACAAAGACACTGATGTTCTATAGACACACAAGCTCACAAAGACGCACACAGCTGTATCAGTCATAATTAAACTGCCTCCCTGACAAGGCCTCTGAGATTAAAAAGTCTAACGCGAATTTCACCCTCACCTTCAGCAAAGGGCAGTTTTCAGACACTGGATAGAGACGAAACTCTTCTGTCACAGCCTTCTGGTTGCAGCCAGCTGCAGGATTAGGCAGCTAATGTTAATGGACTAGAGGAATCCTGCAGAGCCACCAGGAGCCATCATCCCCGAAACCTGATATCAAGCAAAGATGTATGAGGAGCGCTGCTTTTGAAGAATGCACGACTGTGGGACAGAGTGGACCAGCAGGAGTCACACGCATACATACATTGGCACAGAGTCAGGCTTAGATAATCACAGTCTGACTGGATGTACCTGAGGTGCAACAGTATAAGATTAGGCAGAAGCTGTTTCCTGTCTAAAGGAGGCAAACACCCGCCAAAGCACAAGATCTGCTGTGTAACTCTCTGCTCATATTTGGTGAGGTAGAAACACAACATGATGAGAGCTACATCCGTCGGCAGTCTGAGCTGCTGACATTTGCTGTGGGCTTTCATGACAATTGACCCAATTACTTCACGCACTAGTTTTGCAACAGTGGTAAAGTTACTTCTCATCTTGCTGCCTTTAAAAATTTGAATTATTGTAATATCTGAGTGGCTCAGTGCGCAAGAGTTTGCAACAGTTTCTGAATAACAACAATTCAGAAGTCAGATGTACAATAATTATTGTATAAGTATGTAGGGTAGCGTAACCATTTGTAAAATCGATATTTGAGTCAATATTTCTAAAGCCCCCTAAACTAGCTTGATGATTTATTGTGTTTTAACTGCACTAATGCACAATGGAAACTGACTTTGCATCTGACAAAAACTATTCACATCTCTGCTGAGATCTTACCACAAAGGTTTTGTTGCCACTCACAACCTTTAATAACTCTCGACTCTATCCATTATTGTCACTTCTAAATGAACAAAAGTGTTAAATGTCAAACCCTTTGCTTTTGTTAACCACAAATTTCGTTTGAGGTGGTTTATGGTACAAAAACGTTACATTTGTAGTCTATTTCCTTACAGGTTCAGGCACAGTATGTTTTATAGCCTGTATTAAAAGAAAAAAACAAAAAACAAAGCACATAGTTGGGGTCCATTGGTCATCTTGGTGAAACCATGTATGCACCGTATCTCCCCTGCAGCCATTTTACATCCAGGCAGTCTGGATTTATAGTTTGCTCTCATAATGATTTCTTGAGTCTCTATATAATTATTTGGCTTTTGGCTGATCTGATCAATGCCGGTCACTCCTGATACCTAATTTGTTTGCATTCTGTCCTTAGTAGCCACTGAATAGCCACTTAATTTGGTCTAATACCAGTGCAGTCTAATACAACAGCCCATAAACAAATATTTGCTGCATGGAATTTATCATAAGTTTTTAACTGTTTTAGAAATGTGTTGACACGACTTTATGGTCATTTTAAAGCCTATAGTTTATGATACATCACATTGTGATCATCTACCCAAGTTGATATAAATGGATTGGAAAAAAACATATCTGAATAACCTATTTAATAAAACACCGATCACGTTTTGAAGTGACCACAAAGATTAGTTACCTTTTCCGGGGCTCAATTGAATGCATTGGTTTTAGCTCTGTGTACCTAATGAACTTTATCGCAGGTTCAAATTGGCTGACATGTTTAACAACTGCCAATCTGTGTCCCACATCTTGGTTGCCATTTGTCAGTTCTCCAGGAATGGACAACATATGAGACTTTGTATGACATGTTAACTTAGAAGAAGTTAGCTTTTACTGCTAGCTTCAGCAGCTTGTTCGCCTCACCTCAGTCAATTGTCTACCTAGCAGCTAAGCTTCAATTTAGAAATTTTATTTTGATTTGATTCATTTTTATCCTTAGTGATGATAATTATACTCTTCCATATGTTTCTTTTCTCTGTAATGTACAGCGTGCCACACAAAGCTAAATATATAACATATACATGTGTAGTTGTGCATATTCTTTCTTTTGCGTCTTTTTCAGGGGATATGTTGTGGTATTTTATTGTGACTAAAATGGTTAACTGTAAATTAGATGTTATTTTACAGTGGGCTGACATTGTTACCATTTATTGCCAATGGTAAACACAGCAGAGATTGATGTAATCTTGGCTGATGAGAGGCTATTATTATAATTATTTTCATGGCTTTCTCTGCCTTTTGACTCCTCTTGTCCACTCCACACCTGGAACACATACCATGAGCAATGAAGCTTGTGTCGTCCTTAGTATCAGATGGTGGGGAATATAATGGTTTATATCATCAAGGCAGTAACAAAATATGCGAGAGCAAATTTGGTGTATATTTTAAGATCTTTTTTCCAATTTGACTCTAATGCAGTTACTGTGATAGTAGGTCTGTGCCCCTCCAACTGGCAGCTGATGTCTCCATCTCATTAAATCAGTTATAATGACTAAATCAACCAACCATGTATTACTCATTAGCACAAAAGACACTTAAAACATTTGTCAACACCGCTAAACAAATAAAATTTACATTTCATTAAGTGAATTGCGAAATCTCCAACACTTCTGAGCTATTTCCACAGAGAAAAATTAAGACAAGCTTTATTTAATCAGACGCTATCGTGAAATATCTCCTGTGTACAGAACAATTTCATTGAAGAGCATTTATGCCTTGCAACCTTCCAAATGTGTAGTGTACTTCACATAGCTCAGACAGATTGATCTTGATTGTTGATTTGATTAAGTCTCTTTCAGGAAGTCAGTGGAAAATGACTTTTACTCCTATGCTTGTCTTGTGCTGGTGCACCATGACAGAGCTAAAAATAATGGGGCCAAGGCAGTGTTGTCCGCTCTCATTTGTCCCTCTCATCCCTGCTGAGAGAGTCTGACACTTTCTTAATTTACAAGACCGTGTAGAACTTTCTGTGATGAAATCTAACCCCACAAACCCCTCGGCTGTGACTGCACTGGAAGACCAATAAACCCAAATGACAAGACGCCAACCAAACTCGCTCCTACTGAAACTCCTCTGCAATAAAAGAATATGAGAACTTTTAGGAAAATCAATATAAAGTGCTTGACTGGATAAGGGCCTCTGCCTCGTCTTTTAGAGTTCATGTAGACAAGAGAAGTTCTGTATGGAAGGTCAGCAACATAATTCAGAGTCATTGGTAGTTCTCTGGGAGATGGCACCACTTTCAGAGCTGAATATCCATTCAGATAAAAGCCCACAGGGCCAACGGCTTCACGCATATGCCAAGCAAAGACACAGCGAGGGAAGAGGTGGAGAATGAGAAAGCATGAAAGCTCATGTGCAGCGGGATGGCTTTCAAGCTTGGTTTGCTCAATCAACCCGGTAATGCATCATGCAATCATGGGTTATCAAAGTTCATGACAACAAATGTTACTTGAAAACTTTGCCACTGATGTTTAACAGAGATGAGTGACTGGGATGCTTGGGATGCTGCAGGGTTTGCGTTGTGACTGCTGTCTGTCAAACTTCCAGAAAACCCATTTAATCGCTCCAAAGTTGGACCTCAGTGAGAAATTTTTTATTACTCGGAGTTGAAAGGAAAGTCGCCGACCTCAAGCTATAAATGAGGATGAAAATCTAGATGAGGAGTCAGACGAGAGCCATTCACATTCACCCCTGAGTGACAAGTGACATAACTTGCAGATTGAGAAAATTAAGTAGCACATCTCCGTCATGTAGAGTAACGTCAGTTGTTTTGCTGCCACGTAGTTTCATATTGGGCTCGTTTTTCATGGTTCCCGACAATGATTAGATATAAAATGTTATCGCACATCAAGCTGTACAATTACACAGCAGTTTATAAGCTTGACCTATTTTATTTTTGCATTATTTTCCAAGTGTGGACTAACTTTGTACTTGGATGTCTTCTTTGTAAAATTAGAGAGAAAGTGATCTACAGTCATCCACACTTCATTTCATACTGAATGCATTAAAAGATAAAAGCTTGTGAGATTGAGATGCACATGTCAGAGATCTCTCATCTGCTTTTCTATATTCCCAAAATAATCAAGACCCATGACTCCTCCCGAACCCCTTCTGGTGATCTAGTAGAGTGTTGTGTTGTTGTCATACATTTTGGTTGCACAGGCGGATTTTATTTTTATTGAATTACAAACAACAACAACAATTGTCTGAATTTTCACAAAAGAGGAGAAAACCAAACCAAAACAGATTTCATAAAAATGAAGCACGACACACCAAAAGTTAACACTTTACAGCGAACTGTGGTAACGACAAAGACCGATGCGCCTGTGCCACATTACAAGTATTGCAAAGTTACAAACAAATGATTAAAACATCAAGCACATGTGCGTTCACATCTTCTTTTTTTTTTTTTTCCTTCAGTAAAAAGATTTTACAACTGTTTTTAAAAGCCCCTATAGATTCCTGAATATCTCATATTGGATAGAAAAGCAATCACAACCATGGCCCCCACATTCTGAATGAATGCGGATCTGAAGAACCATACCTATGAATTTTGATTATGCCTACTATTATTGTTATGGTAGTTTTATTTCACTCCAACAACAGTAAATAGCCTGGTCAATTTACATAGGTATTGATACACATAACCTGTTGCTAAATACTTAACCCTATTAGCAACGTTTAACAGGTTTGATACTATGGATTGTTCTCAGTGTAAATGGGTGTATTTGTTTGGAATCAAAAAAGTGAAAGTTAACATCTTATGTTGTACAAATTGCATGGTTTCAACTTTTTATTTTATTTTGTTTAAATATTCATCTTCATGCATATACTGTATCGACCAATGCAAATACACGAGGCCTTGCATAATGTTCTCCTCAGTGTAGTCACAGTAAGCAACGAATTGTTGGTAAAGAAAATCTCCCTGAAAGTTATGGTGGCGATGTGGTGCTCTATTAATCTCACTTCATTATCTTTAACTATCTTCATTGCAGTGTGAGTCAAACAAATACATCAGATTCGAACTGTAAGGTTTGCTGTACATTTATTGCTAACGCACCTCATCTTGCAGCTGATCTGTTTCCCTCCAGCACCTTAATCCATATCGGTGTTCACTCTGTAAACAGGAGAATATGCACGGATTTGTCTTGAATCATCTGTATTACTCAGTGTCTGTGGGCCCGCTATTTGTTGAAGCTGAGTGATGCTCAGTGTGACGCTAGTCTTATTTAACCAGAAGATAAAACCCTCAGGTGACTTTGCTCTTAATCACCTCATGCAAATCATGTCATTAATGTTCTTTGCTTCAGATTACATCAAAGGCTCAGTCATTTTAGGTGAAGTGTAATTGGCGCAGAAAGGGTACAAGAAGAAGTGTAACTGCAGTAGCGTTGCGTGTCCTATCATCATTTATCAAATACTCTTGTAGTCATACATATTCATACTGTCAGATGACGTTCTGCATTGTAAATACTCAATGATGTTCTGAGAAGATGGAAAATTAATGTCAAAGTAAATTAGTGTACAAACCAAACCCCTATAAAGTAATTTATTCACACATATATCCTGCACAGTATCATACAGTGAATACTTAAAAACCTACAGAACTACTTCCAGTTTTGTGCTGTAGGACTTGTGCTCTAATGAATAGTACATGGCTGCTCAGGCTACTTTGCTGATGTTACCCTTTTCATGAAAAAGGTTATTTCGTTTTGACTGCTTGTCTTTCCTTTGGTGTCGACTTACATGAGAAATAAAAGTAGAACAGCAATGCGTTTCGTTACATGTCGAACATGGCAGTGTGGCTTCTTGAGGAAAGGAAAGTCAATAAGATATGAGTTTGGGCATTTATTTTACAATACGTCTATTTATGGATCCAAAATAGGGTCTTTGTGTGGCTGGTTTGATAAATGCCAGCCGCATATATCAAACCAGCCAAGTTGTTCAAGTTTTTCACCGGCCTGAAAAACCTGAAGTACAAAAGGATCACATCTATTTTGCATTTAAGGCTGATAGCCCTCACCCATAGAAGAAAAACAAATCCAGACCCACGCGTGGGCCACAGGCTTGTTTTCCTCTGGCCCAGTATACGCTCAGCTCCACGGCCCCCGAAATCTGGCCCATAGACAGCGTGATCGTCTGATGCTGCTTCCACATCTGAACCAATTCTGGCGCACACACAGAAAATCTTCCGGCTGTCAGTCAACACTGGAGGATAACAGCCGGATTCTGCCAAGATGTGGAAGTATATGGGCCAGACTCGGGCCGAGGACCGAGGCATATGTTGGGCCAGAAGTTTCATTTTGCTATCTTTGTATTTGCCTGTGGCTTGGTATCATAAATCCAGCCTCATTATGTTTATGTGAGAACCTTGTGTTTGGTGATTACCTTCTTTTTTTTCTCCATTTTTCAATCAATAAAAATTGCATTGCCACTCCTGCTGTCCTTCTCTGATCCGTCACTGCATTAACTGGGCTGAATATATTTCCTGACAGCACAGCTACTTACCGACTTATAATTAGTAGTTTGTTTTGATTAAAACACCACTATACACTTAATTCTTACCTCCTGTGGTGGGCAGGTAAACACATGGGAGTTAAATGTGTTCTCAGTCCTTCTAATCATTTGCTTTAGCTGTTACGTCCTGTGCACACACAAGTACATGCTGTACAAGAGCAGGTATTGATCGACCAACTCGTACTTCATGTCGCTGGTAATAAGTATTAATATTGTCATTCGGTGAAGTAAATGAAAAAATATGTTGCGTGAAGTGGCCGGCATTGAACGTGTGCCTTTCCACAGTCTGTGTAGATCTAACTAGCCTTGTCTGCCTCCCACTCAGGCACCAGCCACCACCTCTCCCCTCCCTGCGAAACCTTTACAATGTGACCTGGCCTTGGAACCAGCAGACCATGTACAGGTCGTGCTGCATCTCGGTTGTTACTCTTTTTTTTGTGACTGTACAGTGGATTTAAAACCAGCTCACATACAAGAATATTCATGTTACACATTTTATGCCTTTACTTTGTTGTCAGTTTGTTTGGTTTTTTTTTGTTCTTTTTTTGAAATTAGGAAGGACTGCACCTCTGTTTAAAAATGCATAGTAATAACCAGAATAATAATAATAAGAAGAGTGAATTGCAGGGCACAGCAGACAATCCAAAGTATAATCTATCTTTCTTGCTTATTGCTTTTCCTCTGCCGTCTTTTTAAATTTTTGTTTCACAATGCACTTGAAGCTCTACTTCAGATGGTGACAGAAGAGCTGATGCAGAGGTTGTGCACTGCAGTGCAGGGAGGAGGAGGGAGGAGTGTGTGTGTGTGTGTGTGTGTTGTGTGTGTGTGTGTGTGTGTGTGTGTATGTGTGTGTGATGGGTGGAAGGGGGTCGATTTGTGACAAACCCAGTCAGTTCATGCTCACAATGCACATGTGCTTCATTCCACAGGGAGGGGAGGCAAAGAGACTGACTCCCTTGCTCCCCTGGCCTGCTATAACCCTCAGGCCAAAGTGTGACACTATAGCAGTCTCAGATGGGAGTGTATGTCAAAGTGTGCAACAGAATACCCCAGGTGCCAACAAGGATGTAAGCGCCCTCAAGCAGAACTCATAAGTCAGCGAGGAGCATGAGAGGAAGCCTGTTCTATTGATAAAGCGACTTGGACCATGCTGTTATTTAAAGCACCATCCTCAAACTTTAACCCATTCAGACACACAATCATATATTATTAGAGTCCTGTAACTAAAATGTTGATTCTGCACGACGTGATCTCTGCGAGAGTGGGAGTGGGAACAGAAGCATTCGAATTTCTTTGGGGACGACTGGCAGCCATGTTTTGCATCAAAATCATTTAAGGATTACAAAAAAAAAAAAAAAAGGTCTTTTGGAACTGGAGTCAAACCTTTACAGTGATTTGTTGTGCACGCTGGCCTACAGAGAAACAGCAGCATTGCAACAGAAATGACTCCCAGAGGGGTGGCAGAGGTTTAAATGCAAAACAGTGCAAACAGCACAAACTGTGGTGGTTTAAATTAGTTTGCTCCCCAACAGCCTATGAAAACGCATGTTAAAACACTGTCAAATACAAGTGTAAGTAATAAAAGCAGAACTTATACAAATAATTATCTCAACCTAAATCTAAATTGGTGAAGTATGGGGCTTTTCTATTCCAACTTTTTGCAGCCTCCTCTGCAGCGAGCTGCAAATTTAAAGCCACTTTTGACTTCCAACATCCACCTATAAATGGGTAGAGAAATAAGCTTTTTCCACAATGTGTTAATGCCAGACTTTGCAAAGTTTAATTACAAAATAAATGTCCATTCAAAAGAATACAATTAGACCAGGTCCAATTTTCAGATTCAGAAATTCACAAATTCAGACCAGAAGACAATTGTGCTTTGTGAAATCTGATATTGTTTTACAAGAAAATTGCCAGTCAACGAGTGTCACCACTCTGTTTGGACAGAGAGCGAGTTGTTAGCTGCCTGTAGACTGGTTTATCGTATCTCATTGGCAGGTTGGTGCTCTGTCAGTCAGTAAATTTCCATCCATCCATTTATCCATTATCTATACTGCTTATCCGTCAGGGTCACAGGGGGGCTGGAGCCAATCCCAGCTGACACTGGGCGAGGGTGGGGTTCACCCTGGACAGGTCGGCGGTCTATAACAGGGCCAACACATGGAGGCATAAAGTGACGAACAACCATTCATGCTCACACTCACAAGGCGATTTATAGTCTCCGGTTAACCTAAACGTGCATGTCTTTGGAATGAGGGAGGAAGCCGGAGAACCCACACAGGCTCAGGGAGAACATGCAAACTCCACACATAGGATAGGTCCCAGGCCCGGGATTCGAACCCAGAACCTTCTTGCTGCTCTTACCGTGCCACCCAGTTGGTAAATGTGTGTTTTCAAAACCTATTTCAGGGTTGCACTCTCTCACTGTGTGGCAGCTAGCTGATAGTTAGCATGACTAGCATCATCAGCATAGTTATGCTTTGCTGTGTGTTGTCCGTACATGGTAATGTGTCTTTGAGAGATCCTTGGTTAGGATGTATTCTCCAGCAGGGTAAAACACCCCAAGACTTAATATTCCCACCACCATGTTTCACCCTGGGTTTGATACACTGTGGTATCATTCTCCATCCTACTTGTGTCCTTACCCCCTCTGTTACTGACATAAATCTAAAACTTGGATTCAACAGTAAAGAGGACGTTTTTCGAGTCATCCACTGCGAAATGCTGATATTTCTTAACCCACCCCTTGACCTTGTTTCCCCTCCGAAGAAGTGGTTTAGAAACTGCTACTCATCCTTTGACACCACTACACGGCATCCTCCTTATGACTGTACTTTTGATTGGAGTCTTGTATTCTTTATTTAGAGAACTATCTATCTGTGATCATCAGAAAGGGGCGGAAAATTAGCATGTTAGCCAGGTGTCATGTTTACCTCGCTTTCAATCAAAGCTGGAACCACTGACCCAGGACTGGATGCTGTGCTCTTTCACACAGATGCAAAAAAAAAAAAAAAAGATTTGATGTGAATGTGAATGTGTTTTTTGTGTAAGGAGCTTGAGTGGCGTTGCACAGTGGTGAGTAGCTCTTCCAAGAACGATGACTTTACTCACTTTACTGCCACTCAGCCGCAGTCCATTGGTCAAAGCACATGCAAATTCTTATTCTCAGCTTCAGGGAGTCCAAACTCATCCCTGAAACACGACTTGGGAAACTCACTAATTACTGTTTATGTTCATAATGAGTGTTTTGCTCTTTAAGTTCAGACATGTTGAATAAATGTATCATCTGTCCAAAACCTCTGCGTGTTTTGACTCACATTCCCTTCTTCTAATGCAAGAGCTGGCAAATGAGATTCCACTCTGTTTAAAAGGCATTTACAGTGTTACACTGTACAAAAGCTTTGCATGATAATAATCAGGGCCACGTTTTCCAAGACACGAGGTCGGAGGAGTGACAGGTTTATGTTGCAGATCAACCGCATAGATTGTTCTTTTATAAATTCTGTTCAAAGAAAGAAGCTTTTGTGTTACCTGAGGAAGGACTTATTCAGTGTGTGGACTAAGCATCTCATTTCAGTGGCAGAACTCTTTTCTATATCCCAGATTACATATAAAGTGATTTATTGCACAGTTTTGCTGTACAGCTCCTCTTGTATTATCAAGCCTAAAAAAAAAAAAAATTATAGAAATTATACTCACTTCTAAAGTGGAAAACTCTCCCCAAGTATTCAGAAACAAGTTGGAAAGCATGCTGCCTTAAACCATAAATCATTTCATTATACTATATTTTTTAAGAGCCAAGCTCTAGGCGGGAGATTTGCCAGTTATTACAACTGCAGCATTGAAAGGATTAGCAACTAAACATTGTTTGAATAAATAACAATAATATCATGTGCTGCCCTGTTACTTCAAAAGGTTTAATTTGATACAGAACTAGACCACATAAGACAAACCTCCATTTAATCTAAGAAATCACTGTATTCTGAAATGCAACAGTAAAAAGTCAGTGTAATTTTGTTTTCAAATGGCTATTTACTCCATCTCCGTCCATTTGTCTGGGTTGTCCACAACTATAAAAGAAAAGACACATATGGCATTTTTATTACCAAGATGCATCTATTTTACATTTGTTTCAAATTATTCACTTGTTATTTTTATTTTTTATTATAAATGATAATATGGGCTCAGCAAGTTGAGAGAAAAGTTGGATTTTTGAAAAATGACCATGAACTTACGAGAATGTTTGGTATTTTCCCGTTTTGCTTCACTGACAGCATGTAGTCGAGCTGGCTCCACAAGTTTCTTCAAAGCCTGATGATCTGTAATTTAATACTCTGAACAGCTTTTTGTGTTGGCACAAATACTTGGCTTTCTCAGTGTTAAACTCCCCCCATCCATGTTCAATGGGGTCGAGGGCAGGTGACTGTGGAGGAAAGTCAATGACACTCGTGCTGCAGTATGACGACCACAAGCATGCAAACCAGACGGGATAACTTGTCTCTGAAGGATCCAGAAGGGCAAAACATCTCCAGACTTAAATATTCCCACCACTGTGGGTTTCAACTTGGGTTGGATGCACACTAAAACTTGGATTCAACAGTAAAGAGGACTTTTCCCTTAACCCACCCCTTGGCCTTGTTTCCCCTCAGAAGAAGTGGTTTGGAATCTGCTACTCATCCTTTGTCACCACTACACAGCATCTGTCTTATGACTGTACTTTTGCTGATTGGAGACTTCTTTATTTAGAGAATGATGTGCCTGTGATGAAGCTGCTCATCTATCTGTCTGCAAACTAAGCTTGATGTATTGATCTTTTAATGGTGTGGTCACTTTCGCTCGGCCTGGTTGTGCTTTGAATACAACTGATCCAGTTTCTGCAAAGCTGATTTAGAAACATTTAGGCCAGCCATGATCTAAAACCGACAAAGCCACATTTTGCTTTGAGTGACAATTTGGCATCTTACACTTTCAGTTGGTATATTTTGCCACTGTCACAATGTTGCTCATAACCAATGAACCTATCTATGGAAAACAGTGTCTGTGCCTAATTTTGGTTCATATTCATCTTATATATCTGTTGCCCCAGGTGTTTAAGTCGACCTTTATGGAGAAAAAAAAAATTCACCACTTTGTATTATTTGCTACAGTCAAATTATTTCAGTTGCTTGTGAAAACATGGTTGAAGGTTCTACCAGCTACTAACCAGCTACTCAAAATTTACATTTGTGGTTCAACTCTTATGACCCAATGCCACATGTGCATTACTGCAGCATTTCCACTATCACTCAGTGGAGCACCAACTTTTATTGTCATTTTAAAGTTAGTCCAAAAGATACAGCATGTAAACACCTAAACAATTCCTTTTGCATTTGTTTTGTAGTCTCTGCACAGTATGGACTGTACTGTACACTAACATCTCTGCTAATATTCTTTGAACTTCCTTTAAAATGAAATTCACCAAGTTACGCGAACTGAAATGTGCACTCATGTCCTATCACAGTCTAGACACAATTAGGTATTGAAGTTGTAAGGGCATCTTATTATCTGCATGACACAAGTAATTTTTCCAGAATTTGTTTTAGTTTTTTATTAACTATGTTTGCATTGGATCAGAAGCAAAATATCTTAAAGACAACAAAGTCAAGGTATTGGAGTGGCCATCAAAAAGCCCTGACCTCAGACCAGTTGAACTGAGAGAGCAGTTATTTAAGAAAGACTGGCCTAAAAATCCAGCAACTTATTGCGAGAACCTTGCGGAAGGCTACCTGAGCTCTACACCGCTTATCCATGCAGGGTTTGTGAAAGGGGTTGGAGCCAATCCCAGCTGACATTGGACAGGGGCGGGGTACTTTCAAGTTGCCAGTCTATCAGCAGGGCTGACTTCTAAAAACAAACAACCACATTTATGCCTACAGGCAATTCAGAGTCACCAATTGACCTAATGTGCATTTATCTGGACTGTGGGAGGACGCCAAAGTACCCAGAGTGAACTCACACAGGCGCTGAGAAAACATCAAAATTTCACACAGAAAGTTCCACCAGTTCTGACATTTCATATTGACAAAATGAAGCAGTTATCCTTACAGACATAAGACAAGCAATATTTAGGAGGATTAAAAGTTATGAATTGAGCAAAATTGAGTTTAAATGTATTTGGCCAAGGTGTATGTAAACCTCTGACTTCAACTGTATCTAGTGCAGCCAGACCAGGTGAGGCCTGCTTAAAATACGATAAGATAATCCTCTATTAGTCTTGGAGAGCGTCCTTGCAGCTTTCTGTGACATGTCCTCTGTTTGATGTGATCAGATAGTGAGCCCAAATGTGCACTGGAATAGTATGCCACTATCGCAAGTGCGATTCTTTGGGGATGGGGATTAGGACCTCCCTCTGAGGACATAGTTGGCCCATCCCATGCCGCTGCTTTGTAAGTCAATGAGTTTAAATTTCATTTCAAGAAATGTAATAAGAGGGAATTGAATCCGTTAGTGTGTTGATTAAAACCCAATTTAAATCCACAAAAAAAAAAAAAAAAGCTGGGCCAAAGCCCTCAGTGAGCAATTGTAATAGAAAATACATTAGTCAAGTCAAGGTGATGTTATTTCCTGTTTGAGGAAAAAGGTCTGTACCAATTCATGGTACAGTCCAACATTTTGAGAAAAATATTTGTTGGTTGTCAAACTCATAGTCAAGTGTAAATAAATATGAATTATATCAGTGTGTGTGTTTCCAAAACCAAAAAAAAAAACATATCCAAAATTTACCCCGAGTCAAGAGGCCGTGTACAAATTGTTTCCGACTAGAAAAACCATCTTCATGGAAATGCTTAGTTTGTGAGATGTGTACAGTTTCCCTCATGCAGAAATCACATGTACGTGAAAATACCTGTGTTTGAAGGTCCGAATAAAGAATCAGAAACACCTTTTATACAGTTTTTAGAACCACTGCTACATGCACACCGCTGCCTCAAAAGAATATTTAACCTGGTGTGACTTTACAAGAAAACAAGTTCTGTGCTTCCTCCCTCCAGATAATGGTACATTGACACATTATTTCTTGGAGCTGCACTTTATCTTGTTTAAGTTTTTGTGTAAGGCAGTGTTACCTCTATAGACAGAAGCTGTGCCTTTCTGCACCATTGCAGAATGATTAATAGTCCATTCAGGTACTTCCAAATGCATGCCCATGGCACCCATCATGAGCAAATGGCTTGTGTCCCATCACACACTGGAATGCTGTAGTCTGACAGTAACGGGGACCGAAACAATAATTCAGGCCAGGACTTTGAATCCATCCCAGGCCACTATCATGCAAATCATCAGACTGCTAATTTTGTAGGCTAACTCTATTTGTTGATGTACCTAGTTACAAATTTGGCCGATATGCAGATTGAAAAAAGATGACGTGATTAGAGCATTTATCATGTATAATTCTCTATTTTGTTATTATTATTATTTATGACCACTATCAAAGGCCAGATTGATAGGGCAGCCAGTGCCATGGCAGCAATGGTGTGGACGCTGCGAGCTGCAGTGTATGATGCCCCTCTCAGGTAGCTACGCACAAATACGCATATGGGACGATGCAAGAGATCCGTCAACTCATTCTTTAGCGTAGCCAAAATATATAATATAATAATTTACTGTCAAGATAATAGTAGGTGTGAAAGCAACATTACAGGTATGGACCGCAAAAGGATGCTTTGACCATTATTTATTTTGCATTTAACTTTTCTTCGGTGATTTTTCTTGCAGTATAGTAAAAGTGTTAATGTTCATCTTTTCACAGAGGCCATTATTTATCACCATTGTTCAAATTATTAAATTCTAGTTACTGTAAAATTGTTTAAACAACAAAGGCTCTTAGTTATCTATGGGTCTTTAATTATAGTAAAAGCTCAATCTGTTGGTTCCTTTTTGAAGGAAAGTCAGGAAATAAGTTCATCGATGAGGCTGAAAAAGCCGAAGGGATCATAGATTTTTTTGAAAAAAAAAAAAACCTTCCCCATGGTTCCAGCCTATTTGCCTGCAAAAGGCAGCTGCTCTATGTGTGACAGATTTATGCAGCCACAGAAGCAACATCATCTGTGGAGTCACCTGTTCGTGCAATGACGAATCAGAGAAAATCAGCATTGGTATTGTAATGGCCTATTTGCTTCTTATACAAAAAATTTGCAGATATGAGCGGGTTCTTTAAATGCTGGTGAACCTGCTAAAAAAAAAAAAAAAAGAATAGATGAACCCCTTTTACAGTGCCAGACAAGTTTGACTTTCTGTTTGGATTGAAGACACACTCAACTGCAAGGAGCCATGTGTCCACAAGAGGTTACAGAGCACAAACAAACAGGGGAGAAGGAGCAGTTGGCTACTGTGCAGACTCATCCCTGGCTTGCAGCTCCTGTCAGTGTGCCATATACTTCGATAGGTGAGTGCGTGATTGTAAAACTTAGTTTGGGGCTCAGCTCACTCTTGCAGGCCCAAGCACAGCGTTGCTGCAGTGTTTTAACAGCGCCGTGCTGTGCAGGTGACTCGTCTGTTTACAGTGTTTTGTGAGCTCTGAAAGACGGAAAAGGGTGTTGAGTTTGCATCAGTGATGTTGGAAATACTGTAAGGGAGTTATTGGGTTACCTGGGTGTGAATACTGATTGTTCTCTTTTTCATTACCGCCAAAAGCCCGGTGTTGGTGGGGCTTAGCATTTTGGAGCATTGTGGAAATGTTGCTTCAATGTGTCTGCAATTCTACCAGGAGATAGCTAATTGGTTTAATAAAATCTGAATATTTACAGTGCCTTGTCCTGGCTGCTGTTCTCCTTTGCTGAAAAAAGTGTAATCTTTCAGAAACTGGCATGTCATCTTGGCAAAGAGAGCATTTTGTCCATATAGTATCTACATTATGTGGGTACAGTCATAATCAGTCCATCAAGGTAACTGAATTAGTCATGCATTAGTCATCCATCACTAGGCTAATACGAAAAAATATTTCATAAAAGCTTCTGTACGTGAGAAGGGCTCTGGGCTTGTCAGCAGCCCATTACACGACTGACAGTCTCCAGTGTATCATTTAGCAGCTGACTGCTGTTGCTTCCTACCCTTACCTTGACAAAATATTAAATGCACTCTGGCAAGTCAATGCTGCACCTTTAGACGTCTAATTCACTTATTATTTGAGACTAATAATGAAGCTTGTTTACTAATCTCTGCATAGAGACACAACATTGACCTATTTTGGGAAGAGACAAATCATCAGCTATGAAACTTAATTATTTGTTTTTTAACTTAAGTTGGAGCTGAAAAAGGCTCTGTCGCATTCAGTCTTTCTCAAGTAGTTTTTAGTCGAGTTGTTAAGTTAGGCTTTGTCTATGTATGGAGCAAAACTTAAAATACACAAGAAACTGATTTTAGGTTAGGTGACATAAAGTCGTTGATCAAGACTGCTCATATACTGAACTTGAAATAAATTGTGAACTACATATGAATCAGTAACAGCTGAACATAGTCACAGTTTAAGTCAGATTTCTGTTGCAGCAGTGTGAGTGTGATACTGATACTGATACCCTGTATCACACAGTGCTGCTCTACTAAGGAAGCTAAAGCAACGTTACCTGAAAAAAATACAGGCACTGTTTCTGTATTATCTGGCCGTCGATGCATACTGGGACTTTTGGAAGCTGACTTGTTCTCTCTTTGAACCAATTTTGCCTTATGATTGGAATCCAGTTACCATATCACATCTTCAGATGTGCAAGTTGAATAAAATTTCAATTATATTTTGAATCTTGTCCAACTTTACCATTTTACTTTTCAGACCTCAGAAAATTGGTTATCGAGAATTGCATATGCTAAAAGGGAAGTAAATGTCTGAACGTTGCGTAAGACAGATGGTTTTTAGTTAATGCAAGAGATTGAATCGGGTCAGATCAGGGTCGCTGTGATTGGCAGTGTCCTGAGTGTCTGCTAAACTCACTGTTTAAACAGTAGCAACACATGCAAACAGACCTTTACTTAGTATTCTGAAAATGTATGTGACCTGGTCTTGGTTTCCTGTATAAATTAGGGCTGTGTTAGCAAGCTGAAACAGTTTATTGCACTCTACCTAATCTAATAAATGGTCTCGGTTGAATTGGGCTTATTTAAAATTCTGTACTTTCCAGTTGCAATTCCCTGTATACTCTTGTTTGCTGACCTCAAATATGTACATGTCCTAGAGGCTTATCATTGTTGGGTTTCCAGCTTGACTTTTATGAATGGTACAGACATTTAAATGTGCCCTCAGCCTCTTTCCTTGAGGATCAGCAGCATGGGTCACTTTGATCTCTCGGCCCCTGTCTTTCAAGTTTCCTACCTTGTGTGCTTTATCAGAATGAGAGAGGGTGTTGGAGGCAGGAGAAGGAAAACCATGTGCGTTACTGCTTGGGCAGCAAATTTCTGGCTAATCCCCTGAACCCTGCCGATAGCAAGGCTACAAGTGCATCATTACTCTTTCATGTGTCGGGCAAGCGGCTGGGTTGTCATCACTGACAGGGAAAGTGTCAAAGTGGGTGTTTACATCAATAATTAAAACTGAGGGCTCAGAGAGTCATAACAGCTGAGGTTGAGGTTGGCGTTGGCCTTTAATATTGTCCCTGGGCCATCCATTTCCAACATATTTCCCAAAGTGTGGGGTTGTAGATGTGCTGCAGCTTTTAATACCGAATCTGAAAGGGCTAGGGAGAGATATTCTATCTGCTTGTTTTTAGATTTTTCACAGCTTAACAAAAGTTCAAGGGCCAGGTGTAAATTATGTGTAGAGTCATGCCATGTTGATTGGGGTAACAAGATCACGCAGTCACACAAATATTGGATGTTGGGAAATTGCTTTGCGTAATTTGCCTGTTGTGTTCAAGTTACTAATTGAAATTTTTTCCACCTCACTGAATTTTAAGGATTGTTATCCCGATGTAGCTTTGGAACTGTCCATAATTTACTGAGTAGGAGGTCAAATACACCAGGGTGAACAAAAAATTGCATCTGACAAGGATGCTAATCTGTTCATTATATTTTAAGTGATTTCTATTATATTTATGAGATTTTCCATGAACCTGGGTGGACGGAGGTTGATGTGAAATGTTACATCTGTGTTACACTTACATCTGTGGCTGAAGAAGACACTTCAGCCCTTAATGCTCAGTGGCCGTGAAGAGACGATTGTAGTTATACGGAGAAGCACCAAGATGTGGATGTGTTTAGCGTTTGAAATATTAAGCATGGCCTAAGTGTGAACAGAAAGTTGACTTTTTCTGGATGAGAAAAGGATGCAAAAATGCATCCATCAGGACATAAAGATCCTCATTTGAATCCACAGCGTAATGGTCCTTCCTCCAGGCGGGCAGCTGTCGCCAGACATCTTCAATAGGAAGTCTCATGAGTGTCAGGGCGCTGAAATGTAGAAGTTCTCTTTAAAGTTAATCTCTTGTGATCAGGATATAAATGTCAGCGAATTTACTGTATACACTAACCCCAGATGAATGGGAGTCATGGGAGCATTCCTTTGCTATTTCCTTTTGTTCCACTTGCCAGAGAGGACTAAGCCACATTTACTAAAGGCCACAGAACAGAAATATGTCTGAAAATTAGAGACCACATTTAGCCAGATGGTTAGAAAAGAGAAAAGAGGCCTCAAAGGAGCTATTTGTAACTTTTGCTACTGTTACATAGCTGTTGTTAGCATTAACAGCAGTTTACTTACCAGTCTATAGGAAAGGTTGTGGGTTCAGCATCAAACTTCATTCCTTTACACACCATGTGCTCTCTCTGGTGGCGGAAAGCAATGCTAATGTTAACATCTTTTCTTCTCCTGCAGTTTAGCACGATCACGAGTAGCTAGCCCTGGTCTTCTCATCACTTTGCAATAGCGAGTCACTGTAGCCTCCAATCTTCCCTGAAGATGCAGCACTGCACACTGAGGATGTAATATCTATTGTCTTGTAAAAGCAATGATGGCCCAATCTCTTGTCAAGCAACAATCACCATCAACCACCGCCCTCTACCAAGAAACCATGTTTGGTGGCAAAGGAAACTTTAACTAACAACCCATTAACCTAAAACTGGTTAGAGAAAACCATGTCAGACAAACAGCAGTCAAAAACAAAGCTCAGCATTGACAATAGCTTGAAAAAATGACCACAATAATGTGTTGAAATCCTTGAAATCTTCCAGTGACTTAATTCACCTCATTCTATTTTAATAAGTTACTGTAAGAACTGGTTACTTTTACTGATTTGAATATGTTAATATGTTCATTAAATCTACTAAACCACAAAAATTAAACTAAAAAAAAAATTAACGTAGCAATTTAAATTAAAATCAAAGAAAAATGAAGCAATATACTGAGACATTTGGACTACACAAGATAAAAATGCTTTGAACATTTTTTGAGATTGGTTTAACTTCAGCAGAGGGATTTAAAACAACAATGATGTCAATGATATGACCAGATATAATAAATGCACATGTATTGAATTTCCATATCTTAAACACATGTGCAAATGAAATAAAAACATATTTGTAAAAATATACTATTTTAAGTACAAATAATACAAATAAATATATACAAACCCTATTAGAAATGAGAGTATTTTCATGTTTGGACAAATAGATTCTAGTCTACAAATATCTATATTTATGTATGTATGCTTATATTGTTAACATATGTTTCATAAATACATAATCCATCTAAAAGCCTATCAATAGGTCACTTTCCCAGAATGAGAAGAAAAGATTTAAAATGAATGAACTGATAAGAGAGACATATACGTATAAACATAACAATTTGATAACGTGTAAATATTTTTAATATGCAAATACCTAAATTGTCATAATGGCCTATATCTAAGTGTTAATAAAATACATCTCCTTATAGCTGACATATATTGCAACATCACTCTTACATAGGGACATATATTTCCTATTATGAAAAATAATTCATTGTAAAACACTCATTCACATTCACACATAAGACCTTGTCCTGGCCAGAAATACATGTTAATAACAAAGCTGGGAAGCCTTGTGAAGTGAAGTCAGGTCATGTTTACCTAAGCAGGGTGTCAGTAGCTGCTGATATATGTCGTTGTTTGATCTCCGTGGTAGTGGACTGGATAAATGGAACTGGACCTAGTTCTGGTACCTCCCAAATATTATGTGTAACCTAAATAATGACAGAAACCAACCCCAAACCACAATTTGCAATACAGAAGTCCCCGCTGTTGCTGCTAAGTGTGTAGGGTCAGTGAGAGGCTGCTTTTCTCACTGCTGGCAGCGGGAGAAAACAGTGTAGCGTGATTTATGATGTTAATAATTAGGAGGAGAGGGGAGAGCATAGGGGGAGTGGAGAGCTCTGCGGTGCTTGATGGACTGTGTCCCCTCTGCTTGAGCCGAGCCTATAGTTGGCTCCATGCAGAGAGGCTGAGCCCACTGCTGTCTGATGGAGTGAGATGGACAGCGACTAGTAAGATGCATGCATACACTGGAGGACTGTAGTCAAGAAAACCATCACAGCCAAGTCTATGTGAGTTCAAGATCATGACTCAGTCAAGACGGTGCCAACCCAAAAGGGGGCTGAGACGTAAACATTTTCTCCAAATGATGAATTAGGGACTTACTGATACGCCGCTCTCTACGGGTTCAAAGTTTCAAACTTTTTCACTTTTTCAGTTGTACTGAGATCTGACAGCAGATGCAAAATCACTCTGCTGATTGGGATTTGGGCAGAACCCAATCAGAGTGTGTAGAGACAACAGCAGCTGTGTAGTTCAAAGAATTTATTCTTTAATGTGTACCAAGTTAGACTTTTAACTTTCCCTGGGAAATAGCACAATGCAAAGAAGAAGGGATAAGGTTAGTGAGAAATAGCAATAAATCAGAAAATTACGTTTTTAAATGATAGGATCAGGACTTGTGTATTGTGCCATTTTACACCCTTTGAGGCAGAACTAAATTACAAAACTGCAAACTTAATTCTGTGGTGTTTCAACATCATCAATATCACTCATTTAGAGGTGTGCTTCAGGCCATGGTGAGTGCCATGCAGTTGGTTTATCTCCTTCTGAAAACAGCTGCCTTCTGCATCTGTAAGCAACATCTGGGAGAAAAAAATGATGATGGAACTGTGGGTTTTTTTTTCTGTGGGTTTAAAATTCCAAATGACCCCTTTAACATCGCACAAAGTGTTTTAATCCATTGTTAATATCCTGATTACAAAAGCTTTATGTTTGTTGCACTGTGGGGAATAAAAATCAACCAAAAACCAACATTACACATTTTGAATTGTGGTGCTTGTACAAATAAACTTGATCTGTGCCATTACACAGTAGTGGGAATTCAGCCTCTATTATAAACACGTGCAATTATAGTATTGACAGCATTTGTGCAAATACATAATGATTGGAAGCTAATCAAACTCCTCTCAACAGCAGGAACCGTATCGGTTCTCGGTGTGATTCCTGGCCGCTTGAAAGTGAACTGGCAGAATCCAAAGAGACAAAACAACCCATACCTTACCAATGTAACCGGCAGATACCACCAACTCTCTGTCACATACCGGAGAGGAACAAGGTCTCCATCAGAAGCTGTCCGCTTTGTGAAGCATAACAAAAGTTCTGGACGCGAGGGGGAAGGGGGAAGCATTTCACATCACACAAGCTGTCAGTGAGGTTCAAAGAGGGTTCAGAGAGGAGTCAGACTTCACCTTGACGTGAGCTGTTGGTGCAAACAGAACTGAGACTCCACCTGACGTCTCACATACCGCAGACATTTCCCTGTCTTCTCGAATGGCAGGTCAGATTGCCGGAATCTCCCCTCTGATGACAAGTTTTTGTTTTTCTTTCCGATGCCTTTTTGACTTCTTCAATGAAATATAACAGGCCACCGGCGAGGCAGAAAGCTCTGGCAGGTTAGAAGATGTATTTGTTTAGGAGAGGAGACAATTGAAGCTCACAGCGTGTACAGCATGATAAATAACAAACATTTCCCAAAAATAAGTGACAAAGACTTAGCTTCTCTAGTTTTCAATTCATTTCATTGCTGATTCGTCAGTCACAGTTTATTAGATGCGCTTTGAGGATCCCATCTCCTCATCTTCTCCTTGTACTTGAATAAATAATGAAATTTGAAATATCTAAACTGTATGTGGACAAATAAGTTTGGCTGTTCAGATTTAACAGTATCGCTGACAGCTCTCACTTTACTTATGCTCATCCTTAGAGCTTCCCGCAGGGTTCTGCGCCTGGACCTGAAACCTGAATTATGTGGATGACAAACTGTTCACAAATGATCCATGGGAGTGTGGGTGAATTTATGTTGCTTTTCGCATTTTGCTCGATGGATGATGGATGTGGGATTAGGCAGTATCATGAATCATATCAATGTTTTCCCAGTCACTGTTGAGACTTGTGCAGCTAAGCCTGGTTCCTGAAAGATTCCCATGTAAAGGCAATGGATAATGCTGGAGCTTCTTATGGATTAACATACAAAATATAAACCCCGGAAAAATACCCTTATAATTCATACAATATAAACCAACAAAATACCCGTGCTACCTATATAAAAATATGATCACATACCACTAATATGAAATGGTAATATTTGTTTAGGGAACGTGAATCGGTGGAGAAATCCATCCATCTATCCATTATCTATACAGCTTGTCAATGCAGGGTCGAGGGGGGTGGAGGGGTGGAGCCAATCCCAGTTTACATTGGGCGAGGGAGGAGTGCATCCCGGACAGGTCACCAGTCTATCGCAGGGCCGACAATATGGAGACATACAGAGACAAACGACCGCTCACACTTCACGGCTACGGGCAATTTATCGTCACTAATTTACCTCAAATACATGTCTTTGGACCGTGTGAGGACGCTGGAGAACCTGGAGGGAAGCGGAGAAAACAGCCCTCAAATCAAATATTTGCAACAAAAACTCAAGGTCATTAAAACCTCAGCGAGTCACTCACTTTTCTGTCAGTTTTTGATGGACAAAAACAACAGACTTAAATGGCCAAGTAAATGTCAGGTTTGTTGTTCCGCTTCTGTCCTCTGTCAGCAGACGCGCGCGCGCACACACACACACACACACTGCAATCTCTTCCTATAGTCTAGTTTGTCAACAACAGCACACATCATTAGGGGCTCAGAGACATCATCACAACAGAGACCAGCAACAGAGAAGAATAACCGTTCCCTGTGTTCAGTGGTTCCCTTCAACACGAACACTAACCCACCCACAGATGCCCGGGTCTCATGTGAAGGCAACTCGTTACCGATTGTATGATTTTACATGTGTGCATGACTCGCCTGATGTTCAGCTATAGGTTTCAGCCGTGGTGCTTGCCTGCTAACAGCTGTGGTGCTAACCAAATGTCCTGGCTAGGTCAGCGTGTCCCTGCTGCAGCAGAGCAACGTGGCCACTGCAACCGCATCCAGATTCAGCTAAGTGGGGGCTCGTTCTCCCGAGGAATGGAGTTATTTAGGAAAGAAAAATGCACAGGCTACTGAGCCTCTTGCAAGTCCTTTTTTCCCTGCTCTATAAGTCAGGGGAAGCACATGTGAGAGCTAAAGAATTATTTCTAAAGTTAAAAAATAAATTTATGAAATCTATTTATGTATATATATATATATATATATAGATATAATATTTATATCTATATATATATATCTATTTAAATCTATTTATGAAAATATATCTATGAAAAATATAAATGTTTAAATGTGATGCTGTCATTTTATAGCACAATAGATTGATTGAACATGTCTGCAGATGAGACAACAGGAACTTTATGTCAAAATTCTTCTGAATTTGATTAAATTCTCACATTCATATTTGTACAACCCTCAGTCACTGTGAGTCTGGCCTGCTCATTCATCCTGTATTAGACAATAGAACATTACCATTTTAGAAATTAAACTGGGTTTTATATTAGATTAAAATCAATCAGTTTGGCCTGCTTCAAGTAGGGAACATCAGCTCTATTGCCATGGTAACAGACCTTACCTGAGATAGCATGACATTGCAACTGCTATCAATCAAAGTGAAGACCTTGCGTCACACTAAAATCCCTATTGTATAATTATTCATTGAACGGGTCAGTCAATGTAAAATGAAGGCTTCTCCTGTTGGCTTTTCTCTGGGGAGCAGGTGATAGATTTAACATGATTTTACAGAATGCATCTTAGCAAGCAATAAGGCCCCTTCCAAAGATGGCCACCTCAGGACATGACTTAATTGATATAAGCTGGTTTCATGTTCAACATAAATACATCACAGAGAGGGTGTGCCACCCAAAGATGGGAAACGTTTTCCCTGCTTGATTACTGATTATGCCTTGATTAACAGGGAGATTGGAGGAGGTGTGTGTGTGTGTGTGTGTGTGTGTGTGCATGTGTTTGTAGTATAATGTCAGCTTACGTGTGTACCCATTCTAGTAGATGCCATTGCTGTAATTAGCAGATGTGACACTCTTGGGTGCCTCTTTTAGTTAAATTGCTTAGTTTCCTGCATCAGAGGAGCCCCCCTGGTTGGCACGGTGGCTGGCAGCTTCCCATTGGATACAGATGCTGGCAGTGCTTACAGCTTACTCTTCCCAGTGCAGAGGGGATGTCACACACAGACATTTTGTATGCAAGCCATATTTGGTGAAAGAGACTTGTTTTGTCAGTCCTTTCACTGTGATTGTTGGCCTGCTAAAATGTTGTTCTGACCATGTGGCGCAGCATATAACGCCTTCTCTTTGTGGATACCAGTGTAGTGATAGAAAAGAGGGGTCTGCATGACATGAGTACATGACCTTCTCCCTGAGGGGGCTCACACAGCTGCCTAGTTTGACCTAAGGAAACATCTCTGTGCTTGGTAGGAGCGGGAGAAAACATGTAGCCGTGTCCAGCTGCTGTAAATCATCAACACGGGCAAAAGCCCCCTAAGATTAGCACCTGAATAAAATCCAAAGAAGCTTTGCTTTTCCGACAACTGGCCAAACCACAATTTGCCATTTTGTTTGAGCTGGAAGTGAAGGCCATCGTGTTTCCCGTCCCTCGAGGCGCACCCTGGTCATGTTGCCTCTCCAACTGAGGTAAGAGAACAAACACTGTCAAGCAGCTCATCTGCAAATCAAGTGTCACTCAGGTTTTCGTGTGTTACGCCAGGCCACCAGGTGAGACATCTAATCTCTCGTATCAACCTCTTTTACTGCATGAATATGGAGATTTCAAATTTAACTACTATACATTGTGGAGCAATGTAGTATTCCTCCGGCAAATGGACCCGTTGAATTGTAACAGAAGCATCTTGACTGTACCAGTCATAAATACCAAATACATGTATTAGAAAAACAAATGGCAAGTCCTTGATATTGTTGAGGAGTTGAGGCAAACATCAAAGTCATCTGAATGTACTCCACCAGCTCAATGACTCAGTCACTCTGCGCGCCATCTTGGGGCTAAAAAGATAATGGAAATCCTAAACAGTCATGACAGAATCCCTCCATTCTTTGTCATGCTGTGAATAATGTGCAAGTTTTGGTCCATCAGCTGTGGAAGAGCTAAATGGTGCTGCAAGCCTCAGTTTGATAATGAATACTGACTGTCAAGACATGTTGTGAAAAGTTTGCCGACTGCTCATTACTTCAATCCCAATTAGAAGGGAGAGCTGCAGTCGTTGATAGCGGAAAACAATGCGGCAAACATGGTACATGCTACATGCCTGTTGAAGTAGAGAGACTTGTTTACATTGTTATTGCCACGATGCACGTGTGGACGTTGGCGAACCTGCAAATAGAAGAAAATAAATGTCCCCCATCTACACACAAACACTTCCCAAACCTAATGATATCATAAATTTTGGCACATTCAGACACAAATACAGCAGAGGCCTGTGGGCTAATGCTCCATTAACACACGGAGGAACAAAAATTATGAGTGAATTAAAAAAAAAACAAAAAAACAGTGAACCTTTCTGATGTTCAAAGTCACATTGTTAACTTTGCTTTAACCACAATTAGCATTTGAATAGATGATGACCACACCATTACAGAATTTGCAGCCACTAAAACATGATTGGAAACAGTGAGGAAATAGCTGTGTGTTTCTCTCTAGGGAGCAAATTCAATTTGTAATATTTCAGACCTGTATTCTGCAGCAGTTCTATTATGATTACCGCATTATTAACTTTGAAATTATATATATTTGAAATATGGATCCCTGCATTCTCCTCAATGAATAATAATAAACATCCTGTCAGCAGGCATCTTCCTTGGCTTTAAACCTCTCACAGATCTGCAGCCATATGTTACTTAAACATCCCACAGAACCTGAGATTGTGCAGTTTACTCCAATTTGAAACAAGGTGACTGAGGGAGGGGAAGTCTGATGCTGTTGCGTCTGCAGTGCAAATATGTTTAAACGGGGGCTCACACTTTTGCAGCTGTGTTATTTCTCAGCAGTCGGCTGTCCTCTCATTGCCTGTGCCAAATGATGAAAACAAAGATGAGTAACTGTATCAAAGAACACAAACTGTTTTAGTGGCAACTGTGCCTTCTCCATTAAACTAAGAACCTTAACTGCAGGGAGACAATTTAAAGCAACTATACACAAATGTACTTGTTTTCATTAAGCTAACAGCCCCATTCACCCACAGAGAAGTCGGTGTGTCAGGAAATCATGATCAAATCCTCCAAGTGAAATACACATTTAAGTAGCTCTTAAACAGCCGAGAAAGCTGGACTAAACAACAGTAGATATTTTTCCTCACCTATCCTCATGATAATCTTATATTTATAAAGCACCAGAGAGCGGACAACTTTACAACCATGGCGTTTGCAGTTTAAGGAGCTATTAGTAGGTTTTGCTCTTGCTGCATAGCTAGCGTTAGCATTAACAGCAGTCTACTGACCAATCTAGAAGAAACGTGAGTTCAGCACCGAACTTCATTCCTTTACTCAGCTTCTACTGAAGTTAGCATGCTAACCAGCTAGCCCCAACCCGTCTCATCACTTTCTGACAGCGACTCAATGTAGCCTCGAGCATGCTGCTCAGAGGGTAGCCTCTGAATCTCTTATATTATAATGACAACATTGACCGAAGCGCTTGTCAATACCATTTACCACCACCTGCTCCGCCGAACCATGTTCAGCGCCCCTTTGAGGCATTGATGGGATTCTTTGTGTCAATTCAAGATCAAATTGTTAGCGTTGCTGCTGGCGTGGCTCTAGGCAATGCTGGTTGGCCATTGGTCCAACACAACATTGGCGGCTACGCCTACACATACAGGTCCAGAGGCTGTATCCTATAGTGACTTTTATGATCTCTGGGCATCTCCTTTGGTGCTACTACAAGGTTGACATTTGTGGTTTTGAGTGTTTTCACAACTCTGACATTATGCCTATGACATTTTGTACTGACATAGAGTTTTCACAAAGGATTTTTATTTATTTACTATTTTATCTAGCACTACCACTGAGTCAGAATTTGAATAAATTGAAAAAATCTGATTTAACAAAAAAAAAAAGGAAATAGAAGCAATTAGAATAGGCATAATTGCTTGAGCCAATTCCATTGACAGAGACTGAAAGCTTGCAACAGTGTTGATGGATCGCTCCACCCCACCCTCCCTCCTCTTCAGCTGCCTTCACTTCCACATAACACGTAGATGTTATTTGAAATATTGAGTGTACATCCAAAGATTCAGCACAACATTGCATTGTTATTTTTATCATCAATTTGAATTTCAAAGGAAACTATACCCTCTTGTTAGGGTGATGATTCATAGATGGCATTTAAAGGCGGTGCAGATTGGGACTGCTGCCTTCCAACAAGACTGGAAATTGACAAAGTGAAATGACGTTGAACGTCCTTTTGAAGGACAAATGGATTGGGGACAAAGCTGCTGGCTTCAAGTGGTGGTAAGTCATGGTAAATCTGGTGGATGTTAACAACAATCTTGGGACGGCAGCTGACAGATCACTTTAACACCAACATTTACTGAGAATCAGTATAATGAATCAGATCCCCCCCTCCCCCCCATGTTATTTCATTATAATCTAGATGACTAAAAATAACTGTCTTTCTTCATACCCCCCTGTTTAAGAAACAGATATTTTTCTCCAATGGAGATCACCTTGAGTATAGTCATCAGTGATGTCTTCAGTTTTTTACAATTTATATCTATGTTGATAAGTACTGACTCGCTTGTTGGTGCCAAAGCCTATAAAATCAAGGGCCTATTTAATCACAATCCTGCCATATTAGTCTTTTCCTAGCCTTAGCCCTGTCTCCGGTGAAGAATGGCCGGTCCTGCTTAGGGTCATCCTGCAAGGCCTCTCATAAATTCCACCAGCATTACCTGTCTTCTGGCACTTGCTTGATAACACTCATTATTGCTCAATGACCTGGAGGCAAAGCTTCACTTTGGGGCTCATCACCTTCAGGACACAGCTGTGGAAGCTCTCCTCCTTGCAGCTCACCTCTGCTTTTAAAAGCCATAAACTCATGCCTGACAAGTTAGCCAGGAGACAAGAATCACAAGTGGTGATTATTTGATATTGTAAAGTGAATTACACCCTCCGCTGTCCTCCAGAGGAAGGGAAGGCTTCCGAAGGACCAAAGGGATGTATCCAGGATGTGTGCAGTTTATGAGGGTCCTCAATCACGCAGAAGAAGTTTGAATCGCAGTTCAACCCGGGGCAATAATGAAAGTTTGAAGTCTCTGTCAGTGCTGAGATGAAATAATAAAAGGAAAGAGAAAAGGAAAGGGTGGGGGGTGTCACCTTAACATCATCTGTGGAGTAATTGTTCCACTCTTCAGTTATCATTCAAAATCATATATCAATAGTCTGTGGATTTAACATCAGGAAGAATTAAAGGATGAACCGGAAACTGTAGACTCTAGATGGTGCTTTGGTGTGTAGTGCTGGATGAAGCACCTTTCTTTAACGTAAACACTCCTCTTAAAACACTCACGCTGGAATATATAGATGCTCAACTGAGGAGGGAAACCATTTCAACGGCCAAATAGAGCAAGAGGGCCCTAGGAGGCTATTCACACTAGTGCTGATAGTTGTTAAAACCCTGTGTGCTTCACTTCAAATGGGTTTAGAACAGCTTGCGGATGTGAACAGGGCAATGGAGCAACACCATAATACACTCTGGGATGTTCACCTCAGGCAAACACTCTGTGATGCTAAGCGCCTCTCTCAAAGCTGCCAAAGAAAGTCCATTGATTTCTCTTTTTGTTTGTGGACTTGTTTCCATTGTGGGATTTGCGGGAGAAACAGAACTACCAAACCACTCTCTTGGTAAAGGCTTCCCAACAGCCAATGGTTCAGGAAAAAAAAAAAGAAAAGAAAAAAAAATTCAATCAATTAACGTGTTTCTTTTTTTCTAACAGCGGCAACTAAAGCAGGCCTCTAAAGACTGTTTGAAAACTGGGTCAAACTTGGAAGTAACATCTCAGAAAACATTGACTGATAGCTGTGACTCGTGACTACACTGACAGCACCTGGTATTGCCAACACATTTAACTCATCTAAATTCTTCCATGACTGTCTCACCAGTTTAACGGATGTTCTGTTTTTCTCAGCTTATTTACTGTTTTTATTTTTTTTTTTCAACCAAAGTGCATCTTCAAGCACTTTTGTGTCCTTATTGTGACAGTGCTTTTAGTGCTCTGTAATCTCACTGTCACAGTTGCCACTTTAACAAATTGAGAACACTTTTCTGCCGTCACACTGGTTGCCTGTCATAGACAGAGCCTCAACAGTACGGCGTCTGCGTGGCATTCGTGACAACCATTTAGCTTGCAGAAACAGCGCCATTAAATGCTATGGGTATGTTTGTTCTTGGTTGGTTTATGTTCAGTTCTCCAGAGACTGTTTTGGAAGAGCCACCTTAAAGTGAGTAAATCGAAAAAGTCGAGATCAATTTAAATTTGGGCTGCATCCTTCCTTCGGAAGAGAAACAGCTGCCCAGTGGTGGTAAAAACAAATTCAATGTTGTCTGCTAGCGTCTGCATAGTAAGAAAAAAAGAGTGACTTGCTCAGTATACAAGCTAAATGAATAATGGTGCCATGAAAGGCAATTCACTTTTTATTGAAGTGTTTATCTCACACCCTCTCAAAGTTAGAATGGCAGAGAGCCTCTTCCAGTACAGACAAAAGTCATGATTTTACAGGCTGCTTTTCGACTATGTTTAATGTCACACCAAGCCTCATCTTAATTATCTATTCACTGGCACTGGATACAAAAGAAAGGAGCAATGCTTAAAGTTATATCTCTGTTGATACTCAGGGATAAGAGTTCTCTGTTACTATGATGGATTTCCATCAGTTGGATTCAGAGAGACCATGTTAGGATCAGTGTAGATTGGGTAACGGAAAAAAAAGGCCAGTGTGTGGGGTGGGGTGGGTGTCTGGTGGGGTTATGGGACTTAGGAATGACGATACCTTTAGTAAAAGCACTGTTACTTTTTGTAATGGAAGGCTCCAATGTATTGAAGATCTTGACCTTTTTAACCTGTTAAACTCAGGTGGACTTGACTTTCACATGTCACATTACTTTCTTCTTCACGTGACTTTTTACTTCAAACGTAACTTAACGTTTGCATGTCGTCAACGTTTTCATGAAGACATTTTCCATCATTACAAATGGACTAATATACAATGCTCACAGCAGTTATAACTTGCTTTTCTCTGCTTAACTCAAACCAAATCTGCTGCCAAAGTTGGGAAACCAAGGTGTTGGTGCATGGTTAACTCAAATCCAGGCTTCACAATGTCCCTTGTGAGACCTTATAATATCATACTTGCAAGGTTTCCCCACAGTGTATGGGAGAGACTAACAGAAACATGTACACACAAAAAACAAGGCCCAGGTTATGAACCCAATGCCTTAAAGCTTCAGTGGTATGAGATGAATATGGTGTCTACCACTGAGCCATCATGGTCTTTAAACCCCCATTGAGACTATTTTGGATCTTCCTGGACTGTAAGAGTTGCCAGACCAGTGTGTACTAGGTCTGCTCTTGGGTCTACTCCCTGTTGGCTGTGCCTGATACATCCAAAGGGAGGCAGCCAAAGACCAGATGGTTCCAATATGAAGTGACTGAAAGACACAATGTTGAGTGAAGAATGTTAATTATTTGCTGACGATATTAACATTTACTGTGAGAATTATCAACACCAGCTTTCAGTCACGCTGCTATTCAGTCTAGAGTGAAGTCAAAACCTTGCTGCTCACATAAGCTCCACCTCTGCTCAATGTGCATAAGCATTTACAATTTCAGTCCGAGATGTTGACCAAGGTCACCTGGATACTTGATTTAATGATCTGAAAGCTAAATCTGCGACCAACCATTCTACTTCTACCATTGCAGCTGATACAGATCAGTCTAAGCCCAAGAAAGAAAAGCCTTTTTTAAAAAAGAAAACTTTGAATAAACGGCAACTCTCATGCAAGCTCCAGTCCCTTTTTCTGTTTTTGAGACTTCTCTCCAGATACAGCTGATCTCTCAACACTTCTCAAGCTGTTATCACTCTGATTCACGAGGACCCGTGTGCGAGGCATCAAGGATTTTGATAGAAAGTAATATTCTTCTCAGGCAACACTGATGAAAGTAACGCATAAATATTCTTGTCTTGTTTTTTGCTGGTTCTGCTTAGGATCTGTAGAAATTAAAATGCCATAACTGCTTATGATGGAAAAAGCTGATTTTGAGTCTTAAGCTTTGCTGTGGATTTGCTCTTCTTGAAGTGACACAAGAAATTAGTTTTGTGTATCTATCTCTCTGAAGATGAGGCCACGTTCGATTCACAGGCAGCCAGCGTAATGCACTCAAGAGAAAGAGATTAAACAAGAAACACTGAATCTGGGGTTGCGTGGTTACTGGGAGCAAAGATGTCCTCATGCACGTCATGTGGAAGCCACTAACACAGACAAACACAGATGTCTTCATGCAAATGCGCGGGCAAGAAAAGCACATTTTTGCCAAAGCAGTATGATGAGCAGAGTACATAAAATAAATGATGTGTAGGTTAGAGGTCAAATAAATCTGCTTTAAAGGCACATCCATCCAAATGACTTCCAACAGAGGTCAACCATATATCACGTACTCCTGGTCACTGATGCACATCTCAGTGTTTTTTTTTTTTTTTTTTTTTAAATCATACCAGAACAGCCATCCCTGAACACAAGTCAATCAAAGGCATACATTCATCTTATATTGTCCATGCAGGGTCACATTTGGCCATCACTCAGGATGAGAACACAGGCATGCGTAAGGCTTTCAGGACGTTATCGCCACCGGCCGCTGCTCCACGTGCGGCACACACAGCAGAGTTCATGCTTCGCCAGGCTCTGGATGGGGGGGACATCCTGTACGTGGCCTGTGTAACCAGCCATATTTGATGCTAGCAATAATTCAGTCATGTGTAAGGAGGGAAATACAGTGACCTGTCCGCACTCAGAGGCTTGCAAATCTGCAGGCCAGCCTCTATTTCATGTTTGTCCTCACGCATTCAAAGGAAGCCGACCGTGACAACCACAAGTTATTGATGTGTGTGTCGGGAGTTTAAAGTTTATGGTGCTGGTACTAGCGTGTGTGTGTGTGTGTGTGTGTGTGTATGTGTGTGTGCATGGAACATATCCTTACTTTATTTAATCTATCCTTACTACCTTTTTTTATCTTTAATAACATGGTTTTGAATTTCTGGCCCTCACATAGTGTAGTGTAGACTGTAGTTCAGCGTTACTACTGTTAACACTCATCTATTGTGAACAGCAACCCCAATGCATGCTCATGTTTTGCTGTGTCTGCTGATTTTGCCTGGAAGCAAGTGTTCATAATACGCCATAAAACTCCATAAGCTGTATGATACATCAGGACTGTGTTTCCTTGAGGTAATTTTGTCGTCTTTCTGCCCCCTGTTGATCAAAAATAGCTTAAATCAGCTTTAATGTTACATTCATGTTAATTAGATTTGAGGTGGGATCTAAAGGAATTGTGTGAGTGAAGCTTAAGTAAGCATAAAGTAGTGAATCAGCAAACAGTGTGATGTGAGACCCGTGCAACAAGAATCCTACGTGTGATGATATCCATAAAGATGCACATCTATGCCCTGACATCCAGTCTCATTTGATAAAGACGTACTGTTTTAAAAGATGTGTACTGTATATTTTAACATCTGTTTATTGATTTTGAGAAGTTGCAGAGAAATACAGGAGAAAACGCAATGAAGAAAAAAACACAAACGAAGAGAAGTCGCACATAATTTATCACATAAATGACATATGACAGGTTGCCAGATTTTCTGAGAGGGTCCTTCTCTGTTTGACAAAGTATATCTAACTTTTTCTAGATGTAATACATTTCCTAATTCTTACAGCCATCTATCAAATGCAGTGGGCTTCTCAGATTTCTTGAATTGTAGCAGCAGTTTCTTGGCTAAAAATGTGGCTAGAGACATGGCGTGGGCTTTTTTACCTATCCTTCACTCTACCTGACTCAACCGCCCCAAATAGCGCGGTTACAGGGTCAGGGAGAAACTCACTTTGAAAAACCTTTGTAAGAAAGAAACTCAAATAAATGTTTGTGAAAAATGGAGAGACAGTTCCTAGATCATTTAACAGAGGGGTTAAATGATCTAGGAACTGTTGTGCAAAGCATTTCATAGAACTACTGTGAATATTCTCAATACATCTGTATTTTCAGCAACTGGTTCTTTCTGCCAGTCTTTCCAAAAATCAATCTGATGATGAGCTCTGTTGTAAATGTAATGCAAAAAAAAAAAAAAAAAAAAGAGAGAGAGACAGCGAGTGTTATCAGCGATGCAGCCCAGTTGAAGTCGAATGCGCAGCCCTCGCAGCTCCGTCATTTTGAGCTCTCAGTGCTCTGCGTATCATGGCAAATATAAAGAGCTATCCACCACAGCTGAAAGAGCTTCAAGATAGCATGTGTTCAAGCAGGCAGAACCATTGGAATTGGTTTTGTGCCAAATGGACAAGATGGAATCAGTGTAACCTCAGTCTGGTGAATGATGTTTACAAACCCTGCATGAACCAAGGTCAGATTTACATGTCTGATATAACAACTATCACATTCATGCATTCATATATATATATATATCAACACAGCAAAATGCTTTCATTTGTCTTTCTTGGTTTCTATCTATCTATAAGTATATATCATATTTAATTGTTATTTGTGTCTCTTTTCGTGTGGGTCACGTATTGCTTTTACCATTTCTGCATCAGAATAAATTTTTTCTTTGTACAAAATGAAAGCAACAATTTCTCAATTCAATAGAGAGCAGATGTTTACTGGAGCAGACAGTTCTGTATTATGTTTTTGCTGGTGCGCAGGTCTTGTCTTGATCGTTCTTGCTCTGTGTTACAGTGTCTTAAAAGTAAGAGAAGAAAGTGCATATATGTGGAGTTGTGCCAACACAAAAATATTCATTTCCAACAGTTAAATCCCAGTAACATCAAAAAAGACAGAGAATGTGAAATTTCATTTTATGCCAACGACACCCATTAATAGTAATGTTGTATGTTTTCCTTTACGGTAGGTGTGAATGCTCTTTAAACATGGCTGTTAGCTCCTTGTGCATCTTTAAACACCTGAACTTGGTTTCACCCTGAGCACACGACAAGGGAAAGATTTATCTTTAATTCAGCATTACAACTTCAACTAATGCAGAAATGGGAAGCGCACACATTATCACCCTTATCTGTAATCTAATGAGTCAAATAGAATTACGTTACAAATTCACTGTGCCAAAATGCACTGACAATGAACGCGGAGCCTGCAGCTTTATTGTCTCATTTCTGTGTTATTGAGCCAATTGCATGCGATCCAAGGCCATTCCATGTGTCGTTGGCATCATGAAACCGAAACTGGGAAAGATGTATCGTGTGCAAGGAAAATGGATTCTGAGCTCAGAAAAATATCTAAGGAAGTGAGGAGTGATGAAATGACTTCAGAGCAAAAGGGAAGTCAGCAAGACTGCAACCATGAGTGGGATATCTAAGTTTATTAAAGTTCCACGGCTCTCCTCCTGTCACTGTGATTCTTTGTGAAATACAAAGAATGTGCAGGAGAAAACAACAACATAATGCATTATTCAACAAATAATTCAAATAATACAAATAATTCATCAAACAATACTCAGTCCGACTTTAACTCTTGCCAGATCTCATTTCATGTTCCTTTCTTTCTGTTGCCGGTTGAGTTATTTTATTTTGTCTGCCTGTGCCTTGAGAAGCTGTCACAATCAGAGGCCACTTTGTTCGTCAGAGGATTAAGTGCAGAAGTCAACAAAGAGGTACTTGTCCGTGTTGTGACTGGTGCTGATTATGCACATCCAGCCAAGCCTGGCCAGTTCACTGCATGTACACTGATAGCGATGGACTGGTCAGAGGATTACAGACTAGGGTGCCTGTTCCTCTCTGCACAGCTGGCACACACAGGCTTCCACTGGGTTGTTTTGGATAGAGCGTCCCACTTAAACCGGTTGAAGCTACCTTGATGTGGATTCTAAAATAGCTGGATCTGCAAATACCTACGCCTGAACTTCACAACGTTGAGTCTCTAACTGTGAAGCAGTGTTGTTGGACTCGTCCGAACTCACACAGATGTCACCAGTAACTCCCTGGGCATTGCCTGTGATTTGTGATTGACAGGTACATTAATTAGCTGATGTGAGAGGATGGCAACTCGCCAGCAGCCCCAAAGTGTTGAGCATGCAAACGCAAAGGCCATCTTGTTTCACCGGATGCCAGATGAAGCACGCGCCTGTTTGCAACACTTGAGACTGATGACAAGGTCACTTTAAAGCTAGATGCAAAGTCAAAGTAATGTTTCAAACACACAGATAAACGATAAACAGATAAAAGAAAAATATGGGCCTTGATGACAAACGTGTTTTTGTGTTGTGCAACTTCCATAAAACTGTCTTATCTTTTTTGTTGTTGTCTATCTAATTTGTTTCACTATGACTCAGGCCTTAGCCAAAGATGATGTCAAAACATCTGCATTTATTTTTGTGTCAGGCCTCATTATTTACATGGCCATTATATAAATTGTATACAAAAAAATTAAAATAAAATAAAATAAACCCCGTAATTAGTGTCTGAAATGCTAGACCATTCTTCAGTGGGCTCCTTTTAATAATTGTTATCATAATTGTGTTAATTATGTTTACATTTTCAAAGTATTAAAGTTTTTTACTTTATTTTCTATCAGTCAAGAGCATTGGGAAACTGGCTGAGATGTGCCGGGAAAATGCTTATTTATTGTATGAGCCAGTAAAGAATGACTACATCCTGTACCTGCCAACTATATTTCTTTGTTCATCTGCCTTTGAGATGCTGCGCAGGCCTCAGACACTAATTAATACTTAGGTGCAAGGTACCTTTTAAACAAAGCACTTACCGTAGCTCTGGAGCAATGCTCAGTGAAGAGTAAAAGCCTGTGGTTGTACAGGTCATCTCCCTGGAGTCGATATGTATAAATGTATGAGCATGGAACAGGGTGATGTTCTAAAACTACATGCTTGTTCAGCAAATACTTCCTGGGCAACTATAGGCAAATTAGCCAATTATGTTCTCTGTATTTCAACAGTGTACTAATGTAATTTTTTTTTTTTTTTTTTTTTTTTTTTTTTTTTTTTTGTTTACATGGTTTGGCTGCACACAAATGTCATGCAGATAATATGCAGAAATTGCCCACTTGCAAATTACCAATAGTCAAAATTATCCCTTTAGCAGTGAGCGTGACTCTCTAGCTGATGTTCAGACAGAATTTGAACCATCACACTGCCAACAGATTTCCCAAGTTTCTATTTGTGAGAATTTTGCTATATATGTGTCATCACCTGATGTGGCAATTGAAATTATAAGCACACAAACGGCGGTGGCTCTCCTGTCATTCATAGATTGGGAGACAATAGACAGATGATGAACGATGAAGATGAATGGCATTCCACCCTACCGAACGTCGCTCTCAACAAATGAATTCCAAGGGCGCTCCTCATCATCTCAATGAGCTTTCCCCCCGCTATGTTTCAGCATAAATCATGTTAACCTTCTCATTTTCAAGTTCATTCATTTTTAAGGTGCTCTTCCTCCTGCCTCTGTGGCTACGGGCCTTGTGGATGCATCAAAGGGATCTGATTGCTGAGATACCATTAAACCTCAGACTGCAGAATATTGTGTCACTTGCACAGGAATGCCAACTCTACTATCTGTCATAACGCAAAGCTGTCATTGCAGCTGCCTCTCTGCAGCATGCAAATGATCGTGGCAGGTCCAAGGATATCTGCGGGAAAAGGGTGTGAAAAATCAGCGTAACAATGCCTCTATAAAACAGAAGATTGATCCGTACCATGACAGGAACAGCCACATGTGGAAATAAGGAGGCAGCAGACATTGGGACACTCAGTGAGCTCAGGGTACTTGAATTGGAGGGCAATCACTGCCTGATTTGCACAGCCATTCATTTAAACTCGCTACTTTTTCATTCTCTACAGCTCGAAAAAGAAGAAAAAGCAGCTCTCAATTTCAAAGCAATTCTCCTTTTGCTTTAGACCACAGAGTGTTGATGTTGGTCAGCTCTATAAAACCATGGATTATTATTCAATGTCAACATTTTCAATGTATGACTTTGGTATTTTATTACTATTTATTATGACTGTTCATGGCAATTTTAGTACAGTATCAATTAAGAAACAAGGTTAGGAAAAGTGAAATGTTGGACAACAACTGCTTCCTGCTTGTTGATATAGGCTTTGCAAAAGAAAAAGAAGAAAAAATATAACCACTACAGTAACTTCCTCCAAATTGCCTGTTCAGTAGGTCTTTACCTCAACGCATCCATGTTGGATATGCTACACAACCGTTGCCCACTTTGTTACTTAAAGGTTACTTCCTGCATTGCCACCGAGAGTTGGCCTTGGATCAAAAATCAAAAAATATGAATCTAGTGTCCATAATCTACCGGAGAGAGTGTGCTACTTTATGTGGACTTGCCTTGTGCGTTTCATTTTGTCTTTCTTTGAAGTAAAGAATGAAATACATATTGAGTTCTGGGTGCATTTGCAAATGATGGAAAATGTTATTGGGCAATTGATGGTAGTACAGCAAAAACCATTATTAAGGTATCTCTTAATGACAAATAACCATTCACCGAGATATTTTTAATCAAACATGGCCTTCACCAAAAGAATTCTTGTAGCCCTCATTTGTAAAACACTTTGCATGTTTGTATTTCTATTTACCTCGGTAACTCAAATTCTTAATGGCTGCCTGCTTTTGAGATCAGGTGGGTCAAGGTCGCGCTGGAACTAAACCTGATGACCTGATGCTTCTCCCAGCGGATTTCAATATTGTGTCTTTGTTGTGTGGGTTTCTATGTTGCCTGGTGAAGGAATAGGGGAGTAGGAAGAGCTGTACTTAAATTCTTCAGATGATCTCAGGGGAACATCATGGAGGCGCCTAATGGGGACGTGTTATCGTTTTGTAGCAGTTGGTACCATCAGTAAGCCCTTGCTTACTTTTGGATGGCTGCTGTTGTATTAATTCTTATTGTCATTATTAATGGTGATGCGTTGAAAACGCTATCACATTTTTCCTCTAAATTGTTTTCTCTCTGATTTTTTTCCTTTTAGTGTCGGTTGGTTATTTTTTTTTAGACCCACACTAACACTCCCAATAATCAAGGTCATTAGAACCTCACATTGCTAGACAATGGTTCGCTGTTTATCTTCTATTATGACTGTTAGTGTCTAGATGGCGCGACTGCTATCCCCCCGTAGCTAAGGTAACCAAGGTCTTTTAGGCAATGATGCAGGGAAAAACATAAGTTAGAGAGAACTGCTCAAATCCAAAAAGGATGAGACATGTATAACATTAACTAGGTATGAATATTGAATATATGACCAATCTTAAGTGACCAATAGAGTTTTCACACATAGGTTTAGACCAAGTGACAACCCACCATGAGGTGGATCTGATCTGCTCTCTACTCTATCCTGATTGTCAGGCAAGCCAGTATAGTCTGCCAAACACACAGTAGCCACGCCCTAATGCATCCCCTGCTTTATGGTCTATTTTCTTCTAAATGGGACAATCTTTAAAAAAATTAACATCATGTTGTATTGAGACTTGAAACTAAAGAGTGAGGCCATAAACTCATTAAGAAAATGTTTACTGAGCTAATAAATCAAGTGGGAATTAGAGACATTTTCACATTGACTTCAATACAAACTGATTAGAATATATATAATATCTATATAATACATAGACAATACATAATATATTTGCACACACACATATATATATCCATCATGTGGGACCAGACAGCTTCAGAAACTGCTGTGGTATTACTTACTAGCTTATCTTTTTCTCCTTGGTGCACATCAAGCTTACAATAAATACCCAAAATCCTAGTTCACACGTTTTTCTCCACAGTCTGACATGGGTAGTTTTCTCACCTTTTTTTTAATTGATAAATTAGGTTAAATTGGTGTGTTATAGTGCTATTGGTATTTCTCACGCTGTACATGTTTTATGAAAGAAATGAAAGGAAATCTTCCAAACAAAGCTAGTATTTATCACTGTATATTAAAAAACAGACAAGCTGGCTGACATGTTGTTGGACAAAGATGATAATAATGTAATTAAAGGAAGAACCTTTATTATCGCTATTTCATAATTGGCGGGGATAATTTCTTTAATTACTTTTTAATTCATTCAAATTGATGTATAAAGGTTAATTATTTATATTTTACATTGCATCAGTCATTTTCAAATTATGGGAGATTTGCTTTTGTGCAGCATTTCTCTCTGATGTATGTGCAAGTGCTTTTACAAATAACAGGCTGTTCTGTTTTGGACTGACTGTCCACTTTCATTGACAGCTACATTCTCCCCCATCTATCTTCACAACCATATAAGCGCCTGTTAACTACCAGAATACCACTGCTGTCTTGGGATTTTTTTTTTTAAACTGGGGCTCCTTGCATTTGCAGTATCAAAGCAATGTTTACCCCGCCATGTGTGCTTTAAATGCTACCTGAAATTTCTCTAATTCAAACAAGAAAGGAACATTAACGTTATCAGTTTACCCCAAGTAGTATAATAACATAATGATGTCTGTATTTGACAGTTCATTGCTTTCAGTAAAAGAGATACCTCACCGGGAGTGCATGTGTGCGAAGAGATTGACGACTGACACTTTGACGGCGGTATGGAAAAACCAAACACCCCCACAGTTTTCCACTTAATCTACTAAAATGCTAATGCGTGACCGATCAATACCACAGTATATTTACTTCAGCTTTTTGCTGATATTGCAGTTGCTCGTAACGTCAGGGGATTGAGAGTACGCGCTCTTTTATTTTCTTTTTTTTTTTTTGTCAGAGAGGAATTGAAAGCTGGAATGGAAAGATAAAGAAAGGGCCTAGGTTTACTCAGATACCGCCTGATACATCTGCACGAGACAACCTCAGAACGACCCGTAAACCATAATGTGGTGAAGATGTCAACTGGTGGACGCTAAAGCCGCTTCCAGGCTTTTCTTGATGGAGTGAAAAGCAAACAGTTTTGACACCATTCACTTCGGAAATCCTCTTTTTCCTCCTCATCCGTAATGGTATGTTAGAACACGTCAGGGGTTAAAACGCATTCAAGCAAATGTCAGCAACGGTAGATGAGGGGTAAACACACTGTGTCTGTTGATGTGACAGAGGCACACAATGTTTACTAAAAACTCACTCAAATAGATCAAAGATTAAACCTGAAAACAATTAAGTCAGTTCAAACACTGAAATATTGGTCCCATTTCATATTTCACATCCAACACTGAGTTAATATTTCCTCCTTTTTTTGTTAATTGTATTTAAAATCTTTTATGTTTCTACAGGATTACAAAGTAAAGCAATTGACAGAATAAAAAGACAATGAAAGGAACAAAACAAGGGAATGTGAGTAGGATTATGTTTTAATAAACTAAAGCTGTCTACTACATTGTGTGATTACATGCTGCTTTATTACTACATGCTGCTAGATGTTACCATGGTGAGGGAACACTTCTCATTCAGGGATCACTGTTCTTATATTGTAATGATGAAATAGGTACAATTGACTGTAAATACAGACATTTCCAAGCATAATATTGAAGACTGCCATGACTGAGAACTTGCACGGAAACGATGGAGTTTTTTTTCACTTGAACGATGCTGTTGAGTGACACTACTTTAATTTACTACATTGCATTGGAATCAAATGGTTTGGAGCTGACAGAGTACAGATGCCACACGGATTGTGCAGTCTGCAAATACGGTGCTTCTTTCATGAAATGCAAGTGACCAGAAAAACCCTCAGGTAAACATCTAAGACAAATTTAAACATGAAGACAGTGCTTGTCACTGATCTTAGAAGACATAAGAGGCACCGGTAGCAACAGTCCTAATTTATTTAAGTTCTTTTGATTTGAGGCCTTTGTTAGAAATATTTAAATGAACAAGTCACATATATGAATTCTTCAATTCAGTCACTCTTCGGCTTCAGTCACATCTTGGACTTAGTAGCAGTAAAACCTAGAAAATATCAATTTTAAAGGCAAGGTTTGATTGTTCTTATGTCCTGACAATAGAATTGAATTTACAGACAATAAAGTCCCACCTTTAAGTATGATATTAAGAAAATGCAAATGGCTCTTCACTGACATTAATATGTCTGCCTTCATTATCTTGTTCCATTAAAAAAAAAAAAAAATCGTGTGACCATCAGACTGAAATTAAGGCACAGAGGGGGACTTCATTAGTGTTTTTTTTTTTTTATCAACCTCTTCTTTGAATTTCTTTTTTTTCCCCTCAAAATTTTCAGTGGAGTCACTTTTGAAACTGATGGAGCTTGATGTAATCTGTGGCCAATGACCCACACAGAAAGGTATCGACTGGAGCAGGGCTATTGGAAAGATGTCAAGCACAACAGAAACAGTTTTGGAAAAGTGTCCCCAGGAGGCTGTCTTGGTGGCTTCATTAAAACTTATCATTTATATGTTGGGTTTCTGTGCACCCAGTGTGGAAGCCATAAGTGAGGTTAGTCCAAGAACACTGTGGTTTTGTCCCAAAGGGACCTTAACTCCGCCAGACAGACAGACTGTTGTGTCACTGCATTACATGGTTTATTTTTTTCTTACTTTTTTCATACGTCCTTTTTTCCATTCTTCATTTTTTTGTGCCCTTAGAGAAGTTTACTCCATTGTCTCTTTTTCCACCAAGCAGCTCAGTATGCCTCCTTCACAAATTTAGGCGAATAACAACTATGTGTACACAAATCTTAGTTGTTTTACTTATGCAGTTATTTTTCACCAGTTAATCATGTCTTTCCTCTATTGCTTCAATGGATGGAAATTACTAATTTGACAAACTTGGTTATTAAACTGGACAAAAAGTGGTTTCTAAAGATCAGTAAAATACTAAATGCTGCAAATAGAAGGTATTTATGAGCACCTGGTGAAATTACATTTTGGTAGTATTTGATTTTATCTTTTCCTTGCTGAGCCCTGGAAGTACAACATCCACTTACTCTTGGATTTTACAGTCACAGACATTATATGTTTAATGCATGTAGTGTTCATCTGTTACTACATCTGCAGACATAGGGTTCAGAATTGATTGCCTCGTCTGACATGTGAAAATCAAACTTTAATTATCTTTGTTATGACTGACAAGCCCAGTCACATCGTGAGTCATTCCTCAGCAAACAATGTGCCCAGTACTGCATCCATCCATTTTTTTCATCTCCATCTGGATTTCTGTGGCTCGTTAAATGACTGAAGGCTAAAGCTTATTGACTCAGACTATTTGATAGAAAATACCTGATACCTCCATGTGTGCTGTGAATTTTGATGGGGTTGATGTGTACTTGTGTAATGATTTTATTCTTCTAAGAGCAGATGAAATTAGCCTTGAAATGAGTTTCCATCCTCATTTGTCTGGTATGGTATAGTCTTGCTCACTAATCCGTCCTGAGCAGGCTTCAAATGAAAACAAAGGGCCACTGAATGTATGGTTTAATCTCAAAATTATTATTATTTTTTTTTTATTATCTACATCTATATCTATTTGCTACATTAATAGGAGGATATTAAGAAATTATACAGCTATATCATTCAGTTACATTAGCCTGTGTTTGAATGTGGGTGCATGTTTGTGACTGAAAACCTTGAGTTTGACTTGTGACATGTCCTGAGTGTACTGCGCCTCTCACCCAGTGCATGCCGGGTTAGGCTTTAGCTCCCTGCAACCCTGAGCAGAGTAAGTGGAGGACAGATCTGACCATGGTAAACCAAGTGTCAGCCCTCCATGAGATCACCCACTGCTGCTTTGAGGCCTCCAGTTTGTCATTTGGGTGTCACCTTCTATTTTTTTTTTTAAACAGGAGAAACCACATTAGGAGAAGGTGGAGCTAAGGAGGAGTGAGGGGTGGATCTAACCTGCTTTGTGGTTTCTCCAGCAGGTCGATCATAGGGTAGCCACGCCCTAATGCATAACCTGCTTTATCATCTATTTTCCTCTAAATGGGATGATCATCAAAAAAAAAAAAAAAAAAAAACGTTTTATAGAATAGGACTTGAAATTACAGACCATAAAATTATTATTAAAACGTTTACTGAGGTAATGAATAAAAGTGAGAAGTAGGGCCATTTTCACATATATTTCATTATACTCTGACATTTTTTGCAACTAGTTTAGTCGCCCCCTGTTGGTCAGTAGAGGGAATGAAGGTTTAAGGTTCTTCAGCACTGGCCTCACTTTAGAGCCATGATGCCTTTCTCCCTTTTTATATGCACTCAATCATGATACACTGAACGAGAAGAATCATTTCTGATAAAAAGAGATGACTTCACTTTGAGGGAACGAATTAATATAAATCCAAATGTTTATGTTTTAAGTTTTCTTCTTCTTATGAAGTGAAATAATTTTGATGAACCAAACTTTTGTTCTTCAGTGAACACACAGTGAGTATAAGGATGAAAGACATGGAGATAAAGCATCCCTAAGTGTTGAATCTCTCAAGATTTTTCTATTTAAAGGTCCCAGTTATACCGCCGTGTCTTATTAGTGGACTCAAAGCCTTTACAGTTCAATAGCCTGCACCCCTCTGTATCTATGCTAGCAGAAAAGAAAACCCTTTTGTATGAACAAGTCATTTACATTTAACATTATCTGCCATGATTTGATGACATTCATTATTATTTTCAGGCCGGTTTACAAAGTGTTACATTACAGTGGAGCTTAGTATCACTGCATCCTGTAAGCCATGACAGTGTCTACATGGCCTCCTGTAATGATTTTAATCAGGGGCTCATTATGTCTCACACACAGAGGCCACTCAATCACATCAATTGATTAATTAAGTACCAAGGGCGTTTGGAAACCCAGGTGACAATATGATCCCTGGGGACACGATGAAGGTCTGAAAGCAATAGTTGTTAAATAAATGGGTTTTTTCAGGGGTCAGCATAGCTGCCTCCTGTACCTGATTTTACATCTAATTAAAAAGCAAATAGTCTCCCCAATAAAATCTGATAACTCACTGCAAGGACAGATGTTCTTTCCGGGCTCTGTGGTGTTGGTTTATGGCACACACTCCAGCCTTAAGTCAGCAGAAGAAGAGGAAGAGAGGAAAGAAAAGGATTTGTGCAAGCCAGCATCATAGAAAAGCATGTAATACAGGCTAATCCTCCTCCACTCACTCTACTGTGATGCCGGGAATACTGAGGGAGCGGCGGATTGATTTGACTCAACCTACAGTAACAGCTGGGTAAATAAGGACCACCCCTGTGTTGGCCATTCACTTCTCACTCACTGAATGGCATTAACACAGGTGGGAGTAGTTCCACCTGCTTTGTCATGCAAATCATGAACCAGAGTCATGGCTCTCAAGCTGCTCACATAATTGAAGAAATAACATTTAGTCTTGTTGTTTATGTTGCCACTGTACAAACAAAGGGGGCTGTCTGCATGCAGGGAATTCTGTACTTCTGGCTTTAAATGGCAGCGAACATCATGTTAAACTGTGTGCCAAATTTCAGCAGTAGACATCCATGCAGGAGCCTGAAGATTATTACTTTTTTCATCTGGGCTTGGCTTTAAAGGTGAATACAGAAGTCGTACACTCCTTTTCCTATCAGATTGCACAATGGTTTCCAAATGAATATTAAATGCCAGCGTTCCTGATGAGGCCCCAAGTCATGTTCAACAATTTATGCATTTTGTCGATAAAAGAACATTAAATACTAGTTGTCATGACACTTGAGAATCAAGCCTAACCCTAACCAGCACAGGGTGTTCATTAGGAAAGAGCAACAGACCTGACACGGAACAGTAACATTTATGGTTGAATATATATATATATATATATTTAAATCTTTTTGTATTTTCAGCTAAATATGACCCTCTGATTCTGGCATGGAAGTCAAGGCAGGAGAATGAAAGTCAGCATGGGTATTGGGAATACGGATCTGTGTGTGTGTAGCCCAGCTGTTTGCATCCGCATCCTCCCCTAGGGCTGACTTGTGCCAAATCAGGAACGTGGTCACCATGAAAGGGAACCTCACAGCGTGCGCTCTCCTCCGAAGCTAAACGACTCCTCCCTCCCAGGCTGCGACCAATTACTGCTGCATTCAGCTCTGTGGGGCAGAGTGTAGAGTGTAGAGGTGACCCAAACAGGGGGTCGCCGGACCAAATCCCACAATCGAACGGCTCGTTCTCCCTCAGCTATTGCTGTCAATGCGCCCTTGAGCAGCCTGATTCTCTCCTGTGAGGTCGAAGAGTGGCCCTACGTTTTGGGTCAAGCTACTGTTTTCAGTGAGAAAACACGTGATAAACCTATTTAAGATGAGTGACGGACTTGAACTTTTAATATTGCCTGGATGTGTAAACAGGCTAAAATCATCACCAGCGTTGCTGTGATGTGACTAAAAGGTTGATATAATTACTAATTTGATTTTAAATTGTTTTTTTTTTTGTTTGTTTGTTTTGTTTTGTTTTTTTTTTGCTATTGCACTGTTGTTAATGTGAGTCACACGTTCTTAAACTGGCCATCTTGTTAATAGAAAACAGTTTGTCCAGATTATTCTCCCATTAACCTTTTGAAAAAGCCTTAAAATAATGATTGCACTCATAGCTGTGCTCTCTGCTCAATTAGCACAAATTGTTCCTCAATTTACGTTCCCATTATTGGACAAGCTGCAATTACATGCCATTTAAATCATGACTTCATAGCAGGTCTAAATAAATATTTATCTGAGGTCTGTACAGAGCCTTTCATCGTTACTCAGTAGAAAACTCCTGAAAGACTTTTCAGATGTTTTGACACGTAGCTCAGTCTGTAGGGGTGGGGTCCACTGGGTTTCAGTATGGATAGATTCCATTTGAGGAGACTGCTGTGTCTTTTTGTACCCACTCAGAACCTGTCTTCAGCTGACAGGTCAAAAGCGTCTCCATTCCCCTGTAGTGAAAACCTTGGTGTGACCTTCTCTATCCAGCTGGCCTTTCAAGAGAACATTTAATCAATAACTCCATCGTGTAGAGTTTGGTTTCAACACGAGGCAGAGATCTGCCTGTGTTTCACTTCCCCTTCGTGCCCCTGGCGCTTTCAGCTTGAACTCCCCGATTGTCACCCCCAAACTCTTCTTTTTATCCCATCATTGCCTCCCCCCGGTGGCACCCGCCATACTTTGATTAATACTGTCTGTCACATTATCCTCCTGTATTAAAATTTGCCAAAGGATATGTGTTTTAACACTGGATCATTTATGATAAACACCACGCTAGCTAACTGGTGAGAAGTTGGACATTTTCAGACGTACATTTTGTATCACTGAATAAATTAACACTATTAACTGTTCCTGTAAAGGCATCGGGATCTAATGGTAAAAGACCATTAACACATCAGCACCAATATGTGTAAAATAAACATAAAGTTAACTGAGACTGTCACAGCCCTGGATTTAGGCTATTGGTAAATAACACAATGTCAAATGAGATTGATATTTTCAAGGCCACGATTAAGATTATTTATGTTTTTTTTCTTGACGTTCAAATATTTGGAAATTAATATATGAATGGATCAGGATTAACACCCTGATTGGATATTCTGAGCCTCAGTGCAGCCAGCGACTGTACTAATGGTGCAAAATGAACAAAAGCAAATTATCATGGATTTTGTCACTGCTATTATTTTCCTATTTCTTATTTCTTGTATCTATTTTGTGAATATTTTTGACACTGTTTTGACACCGCTGTTGCCATGTCATGTGGATTGTATTTGCAGAGTGGCTACTAAGGGTTAAAGGTACCCTGTGGAGTTTTTGATCACCGCTGCACAGCGTGTGCTATGTTTTATAAGTGGGCCCCTGTTTTGATTGTTCTTGTGATTCCAACACATTGATGTACATCTATAGACACACCATCAATGCTAGTGAAGAAGAAGAAAGCTGAAAGCTGGTTCTTAGAGCTCTAAGATGCACACACAAGTGCATATTGGTAAATAAGACTGAATTTAAAGGAAGTTAATATATATCCATTGAAGACTTTTTGAGATAATCAAAAGAAATTCAAGCATCGTGTTTCATTTAGCAGCAGGGAGGTAAATGAGAGGCACAATATGCTGCTCTCTTCTTTATGAGCAGAAACCAGGCTGACAGCTTGTCTTGACCCCATAGACCGCCACTTTACCCAGCGGCTAAGTGATATGCATTCCCATGTACAACGTGCAAAAGACACCCAATACATATTTTAAACATCCGTTCGACATGTTGGACATCGATCGCATGCAATCAGCATATGAAACAAGGACGCTGTTACTATTTCTAGATCGATGTTAATACAGATATGGGATCACTTTAGCAGCGAATCAATATGATCATTGAAAATAAGCATGTTGTTGTGACCTCCAAACAGTCATACACACCCAGGACCTTTTTGTCCAAACTGTTGAGTTAATGATTTGCATATTAGGTCTGCTTACTCAGTATCCATTTACTTCTCAGAGGCAAAGACAGCAGTTAAAGAAATAGATTAATATGCTGAGCTGTGTGGAACCTTTGTGGTTTTGCCAAGTTTTACCCTGGGACTGATTGATTGATTGTTGTCTTAAGGTTAATTGCAGAACATATCACAAATAAAATGACTTTAAATTTAATGTCCATCTCAATTAAGGTGATGCCTCACTCTGATCCTTTGCACCGGACTTTTACTTACACTCATAATGTACAATTTGCATGTAAATTAAAATGCACCATGTGTTGTATCCAAGTGGCAGCCTACCTTGATGTCACCCATCGGATTGAGAGCTGCTGTTTTGAAGCCTCGAGTTTGAAAATTGGTCAAATCAAATCAAATTTATATAGTGCCAAATCATGACAAAGTTACCTTAAGACATTTTATGTATGTATGTATGTATTATTTAAATTAACCCAACAAATCCCATCATGAGCAGCACTTGGTGACAGCAGCAAGAAAAACTTCCTTTTGAGAACCAGAAACCTCGAGCAGAACCAGACCTGGGTTGGGCGGAGCCATCTGCCGAGAGAGAGAAGATGTAGCTGAGCAGTAGCCACGCCCTAATGAATACACTGCCTTATCTTCTATTCTATATCTCTTTAAATGGGACCATCACTTGAAACTTGAGGATTTGTCATTAAGACCATAAACTGAAAAATGGAAAAATGTTTACTGAGCTAATATATCATGTGACAAGTAGGACTATTTTCCCTTGGACTTGATGGTCATTAGATAGATAGGTTTAAGGCTCTTCAGCACTGGCTTCACTTTACAACCCCAGTCTACGTCCACTTTTATAGACATTCTATGCAGTAAAACCAGCAAATTTAAGCATTTATTTTACAAATTTTATTAGGATGTTCATGGTTCACGGTCTATGGTTGTATCATGTAGCAGTAGTATAAGCTTGTATGCACTATTCTTGCTTACACTTTTTCTCAAATACAGTCATTTTTAAGAAGTATACTAACACTATAGTGAGACTATTTTACAAGGGAAGGCTTTAGTGAAAAACATCAAAACTATGAGACAAATCCTCCCAGCTGAGATGACACTCCCGCCTGAGGTAAGATACCGCGCACCTTTCTCCCTTTCCTCCTTCTTTTGACATGAACAGGCTCTGCTCTCAGTGCACATCCAGATGTATTGTCTCCTGATTCATTTGATCATATCTCTGCCACTGTAAATCGCTCTGTGCCTCCACCCCCAGAAATCTGTTGACACATCAAAGCCCCTGAGGAACACTTGGCGGTGGAGTGCAGCGCCAAAATGTGGGGTCCATGCACACGCCCGCACTGGGGTCACGATGCACTCAAGTATGTGGAAAAGAAGAGTTTATGGGTTACGGCAGATATGTTAAGGTATAGTGCCAGTGACAAAAGGTGCAAAGGTTGCTGCCGTTCTTATTGCGTTGTGTACGGGAGTTGATGCCGTGGGACTTCTATCTATCAGAACAGACGGCACTGCTACAATAGAAATTGCCCACACACTACCCACAATAACTGAGGTGCCTGGAAATTATGGCACTGACAAGCAGACTTTACACCGGTGTTTAACGATATAAAGCTAGCAATGATTCATCCAAACAATGCTTGACTCAGTATTTGTGAAGGGAAAAAAAAAAAAAAATTACCATTAAAATATACATTTATTTGTTGAAACATAAGCCAGAGTTTGAAGAAAAAAAATAGTTGACAGAGCTTCTAAAATCCACCTTGAGATCAGCCCCCCCACACAGTGTGACTAAACTCAGTAATCCACACTGGATTCAAACCTCTAGGGTCAGGAAAGCCAGTTCAGAAAGATCCTTTGTTTTAAATCCAGATTAGCGTGACCCAGCAGCCTGCTCGGGTGCATTTATGCAGGTACTTAATCTGTCTAAGGTGTGTATGTGTATGTGTACGTGTATTTAAACATAGCCTCATTCTCTCTGTACTCAAGCCAGCAGGTCAGCCTGACAACCTGTTGGTCACTTCTGATGTAATTAAGTCAGCCAGGACTTAAATGACTTCAGTCATGCACACACAGGCGTATCTGAGAGGGAACCCACATGGAAATGGAACACAGATTGGAATATGTAACATAAAATAGAAAAAAAAAAGATATTTAAAGCTGTAACAATTTAATATACTGATATATAGTATATGTCAAGCACATACATATATATATCATATATAGCCATAAACATTAACCTATAAACATTAATGAGATATTAACAAGAAAAAAATAATTTAAATGTATAAATGAAACATATATTATTAAATGTCAATAAATGTCAATCCATATGACAAATCATTGCAGATATTTTTTGTATATGTACATGTGCAAATTTTACTATGGGTATTTTATGTTATTAACTTGTATCTCATATTTCCAGATATGTGTCTGTGTGTATATATCCCCATATTGTTAACATGTATGGCAACATCCCACTTGATGTAGTAATAATAAACTATATTTGCATAGCACTTTTCTTAACATTGTTACAAAGTGCACTTTATACGTCATACTTAATACATCATATATTGCATTTCTGTATGGGCAAATTCAAGCAGAAAATTTGAAAATGAAATGTATCATGAAGTGGTCATCCTTTCAATCACATGTATTTTAAATTAATGGTATTTTGGTATTTGAATGTGTGGCATGAGCTACAATAATATGTCCATTCAATACACTAAAGGAACTGAAAATATTGATATTGCATGCAGAGAAAGCTTTGAATCAGTTATATAACTGATAAATAGACGACTTAAAAAATAAGTTCAAATTAGAATGATGAACACACTTCAGGCAAGACTTTCAACTGCCATCAGCAGCTTTTGTCAACTATTAAAAAAAAAAAAGGTCTCAGAGTCAGCACTTTGATCTTTTTCCTCCAGCGTGTGACGACTAGCAGAGCTTCACAAAGGCCACATCATCTGCGCTCACCTTACAAAAAAAGGTTATAAACAAAGGTGATCTAACCGACAGGGATGAAACAGAAATGCTCAGCGTATAAGGAGGGTGATGAAATGCTGCTGACTGGCATGCATCCTAAACTGAACCACCCCAAGTAGCGGTTGGTGTTCTCAGTGGTGATTTAGTTTAGTCGTTTAGTCTCAAAGTTGAAGTGTTTACATTATTATTCTCCTTGCCGCGCATGAAGTAATATGTGTCTTCAAATCAATGAGGAGTAGTAATGTTTCTCTGAGCTTGACAGGGCAGTAATAGTTCTGCAAAGTCTTCTTTAATGGCGTATGTGTCGTATATAATGTGGATTTAAAGTGCAGGCTTCATTACTGCGGGAACATAGCGCATTAAATTCCGATGCATCCGCAGGCTTTGATTAATTTACGCACTCATTCACTCCAGGATGCATCTTTGAATAGCATTGACCTGCAGGGCCCATAGCCATCTGTGGCCCTTCGCCTACCCCACCTCCATCCCATCCCCCCCATCCTCCCACCCTTGCAAAGTGAGAGAAACCCCAGCTGCTCTTTTGGCTGCAGCAGAATCCACCAGGAGGAGTATTTAAAAATCCCTAATCTATCACCCTGCCTAGCCAGCCCTGTCTCCGCTGGCTGGCTCAGAACCTGCAACGATTTGCACTGTCCATTCCGCAGGAGAGACATTGTTACCGCATGGTTGATCTATCGCACAGGGAGTGTGGGTGGTGGTGGTGGTGGTGGGGGGGGGCTGCAGAGGGAGAGGCTGTGAAAGTCATCGGGATCATCCGTAATGATTTGGAGATTTACCGAGATCATATGTAAACATTCCCTATGGTTATCAAATGCCAAAAAAAGATTTCCCCCACCTAGTGTTACCACTGTCTTTATCATCATTTTTATTATTGTTTCATTACATCAGATTACCCCAGTGTCATTGGATCCCTTGCATCCTGTGCTGTAAATTGAATACCCACTCGACATGGCACAAAAGGCCTGGGAGGTAATCGGACATCCCACAGTGATAATAGAATTAGTAATAACTATTAAAAATGTCCATGGTGAATGTGGTATTACCGAACACAGGCTGTATGTCAGAGCAGCTTATACAAAAAGGGGTTATTTTAATCGGCCTATTGAGATGAATGACTGAATGCGTGTTTACATGGCAGGGATATTATAGAAATGAATTGCATGTATTTTCATTAATATACTCAGGCAGTGCTGTTCGACAGTAATGTCCAGAGGAAACCGTATCTCACTCACAGGTTCGTCAATGCAGGATCCTCAATGGTGCTTTTAAGTACTGTGGTGCTGACCTGTGGGCAATTGTGTTATCAGCCCTGAACAGCCACCACTGGTTGTCCGAGGTAAAGAAGCATTTTTAATGTCTGTGTACTGAGACGCTCTACATTTCCTTCTTGGGTTTCGGTTTTAATAGAGGCAGCCTTTGGCGTGCCGGTTTCGGCTCCCCGGTCAGCTAAGCTCAGCAGCAGTAGCAGGCGGACTTTGCTTCACCCATCTGGCTTGTTTCCGGCTATTTCTTTCTTAAGAATGATTGTGATTCCCAACTAAATTTAAAAAAAAAAAAAAAAAATCAATGAAATCTGCTTGGGGGAATAGGGGGAATATAAAAGAATAGGCTCTGAATACATCAATCACCCTCCTTCAACCATTTTGATGCAGCATGGAAAGTCAAGAACATGCACAAATCAACAAGCTCTGTAAAAACACTTCATTCCTACAGAGGAAAAGAAGATGCAGGGATATCCGGCTAGGAAAACGTGACCCAACAGACATCTTGAAGACAGCAAAATGTTGACGCCGAGTTAAAGACAGATAATGACTGATCTCTGCTGGCTGAGAAAAATACATAAGGCGCGTTGAAAGCTATAGCTCCAGCGTTTCAAAATAGGTTCCCACGCCACAAAATGAAAACCCATTCGAAGCAAAACTATTATCCTCTTTTATGTTCCGTTCGAAAGTTGCCTCATTCTTTGACGAGCCTTTTCATCTCTCAAATAAACAGGCCTAATTTAGTGAGTAGCACACGTATGCATGGAAGTGTGGCATTGTGGTGAAATGATAATGCCACACTGAAAAAAACAAAATCACTGTGACTTCCCTGCTGACATGCAGTAGACTAAATCATGTTTGTATTAAATAATAAAATGATAAATATTAAAATTTCGGATAAAATATATTTTATAATGCAAGAGACCCTTTCGTATGTCATTGTCTGCCGTCTAAAGGCAAAGTCTGGTTAACGCAAGGAAACTATTTCTTTTTTACACATGTATTTGGTTGACAAAAAATTTTTAAAATAAATAGAACTCACTTCAGGTTTTTGGAGCTGTGTTTTCTCTACAGAGAACATGGGAAAAACATCCATTAATCCCATCAATCTCTGGGATTTGGGACTTCTCATTAAACACCTGTTTGAACAATATTAGGCGGATTCAGTATCAGGCTCACTGTAGCTCTTGCACGGCACAATGAATCACCCCATCATGAATGCATTATGAAGACAAAGAGGGCTCGGACGGGCTTTTAGTGCCGGTCTCTTTGTAATTAGGCCAACTCCAAGCTTAGTTGGTGTACTCAGTAGGGCATATTTATCTTCATAATCCTCTCCTCTCAATATAAAAATAAGTTTTGATAAGAATGTCACAACTTTGATAATAATGACCTAGATATAATGTAATAATGTCCTATATACAAATCTATTTTTTTCTGTTGTTGATGTTTTCCAGCCAAGAGGAAAAAAAAAAAAAGAATAACATGGTTGAAGGATTAACTGACTGGGATGAGGAAGGGTTGATTACGACAAGGATAGCAAGAGCATGTTAATGAGCTTTGAGTAAAAAAAAAGATATAAAAAAAAAAATAGAAATGTCTACACACAGAGTGCTGTAGTGTCTAAGAATAGATCTAACACTTAAAGCAGAGCTAATACTGTATAGCAAGTTTAGTAAGGTGTGAAATAACTCTTTAGATGGACTCAAACAAGTCTTTTTTTTTTCTTGTTAGGTGATAAAAAAAAATTGGGTTGTCTCTCAGTCATACTTAAAAAGAAATGTCTTTTTGTTAAGCATTACTCTGCATCCAATCATCAATTACTCTAACAGATTCCCAGATCATACAGAATAATCATTTGCAAATGTTAAAATGTAAAACGCTGGTTGGTACCCAGAGCTGGAGCTGTATTTTAGCCCAACAAGAATAATAAGAATTTTAAGAAGTAATTCATTATAATATCTGCATGCAAACCAGCCAATTAAACATTTGTACAATCATTTTAAATCCAACGCCAGGAATGAAACACTAACCTCAACAAACCACAATCATTTCCACTTAAAATTACCCTTCCCCTGTGGTTCTTGCCAGCGTTGGGGTTGTGTACAGTATAGAGTCATTACGAAAGCAACAAATGTGTCGTGTAAACAGGAGAGGGGCCTGTAATTGCAAGCGATTCCCAAAAGTTCCTGTGTGCTTTATTTTCAGCATCAGTGCATTATTTCCTAATTATCTCGCTGTGCTCTTCATGGAGTGTTTGGACAGGCATTTGTCTCCAGGCAGCGGCATTGCAGTCGGTGTTTTCTCTCCGTGTGCGTACCTGCAGGCAAGGGCTCGCTGGAGATCTGGCAGTGAGCGGGCGCATATGTGGTGAGTCATTCTGCACGCTGTGGCTCCGATGACACGCCGCCGCACGTGCTGGAGTGCATGGTGGGTTACACTTGGCTACAGGCGATTAGTGGGACTCGGTGATCTTTAAGCATGTAGTCAGTGGCAAAGCCCCCTCCCCACCCCCTCTACCCCACGTGCACAGGCCTCACCTCCATGATGTGTCTGAGGTACTTTGTTCGATTGCTTTTTTGGAGCAATATTAAGCATCATTCACAATTAGCGCCAACCATTTTCACACGTCTTTACACTTTTGTTACATTTTTAAATTGATATATTTTACTTTTGATTGAGTACTACGCCACTATGGGAGTGAAACACCTCATCTCCTCGGCAGCCATGACCCTCCGACGCGAGATACGTTCAAATGCGTCCTGCCACTTTGAAAGTATTTGTAATGACAGTGTGAATGCCTCATTAATTTATCACTGATTTCTGTTGAAAGGGACAGAGCCTTCCTGGACACCCCTGGGCAAGTTTTGAGCACAAAAAAACAAAACAAAACAAAAAAAAACATCAATGTTGAGGTCTCATAAGCTGAAAAACAAAAAAAAAAAATCCATTTGCTTGCTTTCCTCTGAGTTAGACTGCTGTAATCAATAGGCCACCATTGTTTGATGTCTAGGTCTTTGGCAGCCACTGCTGTAGACTCGGCATGAATAAAGTTATTTCAAAAATAGCCTTGGAAGAATATTCTGCACTTGAAAAAGCACAGAGCCAAAATCAAAGTCATCCTCATTTAACAAACAAACAAACAAACAAAAAAAAAAAAGGAAATAAAAAAACAGAATTATTTTGTTCTGTGAGCATGTTGATGGCCCCTTGCTTGCTCCCGTGGTGTATTTCTGCAGCCTACTGTGTTAAAATCCAAAAACAGATGAGTCTTGTCAGGAAAGCAAGGCATGGATTTCATACGCAGACTGCTCGACGTATGAAAGCGCACATGCTCTATATTAAGAAACAAACTCCAGGATAACAAATCTCAAAAGCGTTTGGTGTTTTTGGGCAACATGGAGCTGAGGTCACCAGCAGAACTGACCCCAGCCTACGTGTTTCAGCAAGCTTTTTATTATACCTTTGAAATATCAGAACAAATATTCAACACTGTGAATGGGCTTGAAAGCTTTTTTTTTTCTTACACAGTGCTCTGATAAATTTTTATTGATGTGCACCATATTATCATGAGAGCTAAAGAACATAGACAACTGAATTAAACATGACAGCTTGTGCATCAGTGTCTTTAATCAACTAAATCATCATCAGCCCCGATAACACATGCTGATGAAAAAAGGCCATAATAAATTAAATCATTAAACTGTAAATCTTGCTGTTTGTCTCTCCTAAACTGTACTTGCGTCACACTGAACTTATACCACTCTACTCATGTGAGGTTATGCCTGCGTCAGTGAAAAATGTGACTTTCTCACACATACAAATAAACACGACGCATGTGAACAGGATAAGACAGGGAGTGAGGTTAAGGTGGGGGCATATCACAGTACATGTCATTATATTTGTAAATCTCATGTTTTTAGATTTATAGCATTAGCATTTCATTACCATGGAAGATGTGCTGGCAGCGCAGGCTGCAATGAGGCATCAAAAAATTGCGTAAGAACAACAGACCTGTTTCTTCAGTCATTACGTCTGTTAGCACTGCACTTTTTTTCTTTTTTTCTTTTTTTTGGGATAAGTTAACATTCACACCACGTCATTTCTCTGCTGACTAACCCCTAACCCTAACTAAACCATGGATACATGGGGCTTACATAGGCCTCTAGAGTGTAGCCTGACGCGAACCCTAGCAGTGTTATTAAGGCATCCATTTGCAAGGTTACGCACGCATGCATTCACGGCGTGTCAAAATCACATTTGCTATTTTATTGGAAAAGACCAGACGCTAATCATGGTGTTTTGGGGGTAACATGCAATAAACCAGTCAGTGTCATCTCCCATTCCCTTTAAAAGCCAGACCCTCTTGCACCTTGGTGGATTGCTGTTATAATGGTGCAGTGTTTCACACAGAATTAGATTCTATTTGCGGTCAGCTGATTACAACTGAGGCAAACGCACACAGCAGCTCTGTCAGCGTCTGGTGCACCCCGAGGGGCAACGAGGGTCTGAGCGATTCAACATGCTGCGCGCAATCCTACAATGAAGTAATAGCACAAATCACAATATTAGACATCTTTTATGTTATGTTATGAGACGTGTAAATTAATTTTCAGTTCATTATGAACCCACAGTTGGATAAATTTAGTTTAGGTGATGAATGGGGAAACACTGCGGCAGACACGCAGAGTGTATGTGAGCTGTACAGCTGCCTATGTAGGTGCATATTACTCTCTTGATTATGGGCCTTTAAAGTAAAATTGAAATACTGCGCCACTGACACAGGCCAGGTTTTTGTTGGTTAGTTGCTTTCCACTCTCTGGATAACAATGTGCCTGACCACACCTAATTTTAAGACTCCGTGGACACACAGATGAGTGCAAGTGTATTTGCTATTCAGAAAACGTGTGCACTGGGCAGGAAAATGAAAACAGCATCAGTCTGAAACTAGCAAAGACACGTGTTGCGCTTTGTAGTGCTTTGTGCGTTTGATAGGGCCCCAGGAGTGAGAGTGGTGCCATCTCATAGTGGGACCTGAATTTGACTCCTGGGCTTTAATTTTTGTCAAGGGCAGTTGTGAGACACATTTATTTTTTCTTTTTTTTTTTTGCTTTAACCTCAGTTGTTTTTTATTATATTCTTCTTTTAATATGAATCATTTTCTGTAAGAAACCTTACAACTATCAAGAGACTGATTTTCCACATCAACATGCCTCCTAGGAATTACATCCTATCCTGTGTGTGCAATCAAACAAAATACAACACAGCTCTGTTATTGTGCCAGTTGATTAACCTCTTTTCATTTTCAAAGCTATTCAGTGTTTTCACAATTGACCTCTGACCTTTGAAGCTCATATCATTAGAATAATATTTAGATTGATGACATTTTACTATCTCTCCCTTGTGTGTTTAACTGATCCCTCTCATTTCTGTTGCTCATACTTGGAGTGCCACTTGTCCCTTACCTAACCCAACCTAAAATGGTGTTAAATGATGTGTAGAAAGCTTACAGTGTGTAGGCATGGCATGTGAAATGTCCTGAAAAGTGCTGTGCTACTTATATTCTATAGGAAGGTAAGAATGGACAGTTTTTTGTTTTTTTTTGTCATTGTCTGGGGGTTGTGGTGTCATGTTTGGTTTGTATAGTCACTGGTAGCACAAGAGAATGAATGCGGCAACCTCTGAAGCTGGAAAATGAAGCCAACAGGGAAGTGCCAAAAACTGCACTTCATCAAATGGCTCCAAAAGTGAGTGAATACAAATAAAATGCCCAACTTTACAGCAGAAAACAACATGTTTACAGCATGAACTTTGGTTGCAACATGACAACTGTAAAGGGTGGGGGGGGGTTTATATAACTCACCTGTTTAAATTTCATAAAGGCCTCAAATTAACCTAAATTGTGGGTGTGGCTGCTTTGTGTGACAGGTGGTTGGGCATATGCTTGGCACAAACCGGCATTCACCCAAATCTCGGCTCCACACATGCCCCACCCAAATTTGCCCATTTTTGGATTAGCCAGATGTTAAGCGAAGTAATGCCAAGTTGGCAACGGTGCAGCGGCCGACTCTGAGCTTCAAAACTGCTCTTCAGAAAACTACGAGTCACGTAATGGAGGTTTCGTCCAGCTATACTTACAGTGAGCATATTTATGTGCAGGGAATCATAACAACCCCGTGATGTCAATGTTGAATTTCGAATGAAGGGTTACAAAGAGGTCCAATTAGAAACACATTTACCGTGTGCCATGTAGACATTGAACTTTTGAATTGATTTCTTTTCAAGCTTCAAATAGAAGATGAAACTTTAACTTTAACTGCATCCATTTGATTGACTTGATGCTTGAATGACTGGGATATTTCATCTTCACACTTCAGTGGTGTTAAAGTGAGTAATGTGATTCCATATTATTAAACAGTCAAACTGTATATTTTAAGGATTAAGCAGTAAATTTAATGTAAAAAGGTAAATAGACTGCACTCATGTAGCTCTTTTTTAGTCAGAGTCAGCCATTCAGCCATACAATCTTACAGCGCTTCTTCTACATAGATAGCGTAGTAGTTATGTAGCGGTTGTTGACGCAATGTTGACATCAGGGTTTGTATTTCTTTTGTCTTGACTGATGCTGAAATTTGCCCTCAATCTAAAAATTCCCCTGTCTTGTGACATCCAGGTTTTACCACCTGAAGAAATGGATCTTTGAAGTTGAGTTGATTATGAGACAACGTATGGTGACAAAAAAGACAGAATGAAGTTCTGAATGGTCTAGAGTCAAGTTACAAACTTTTCTCAGTGTCTGATCAAAACTTTCTTACCCTGTTTTTTTTTTTCAGTTACCCTATTTATTTGTTTTCCCCGCTAGTGGCATGGCATAAATATGGTGAGTGTAATGGCCTGTCAGTTACTAAGTCATGAACAACTACAAGACAGATTGCCCTTTAATTTTCTTTGGATATCCCCAAAGGATAGACCCTTATGCTTTCCTCTGGTGCTATCATCAAGCCTAATATTGCACTTGCACAAATGTTGTGTCGGACAAAACAAGTATATGAAATCTAACGGTCAGATTTCCATGTCAGGCTTTAACTACATTCATGCTACTCAGAGGAGGGACCCTTTCTTTTCTTGAGGACAATTTGTCAGCCAGGGCCCACAGTGAATGTAATAAGCAGATAAACTTTAAGATTCCTCCAAGGCTTGCTTCTGGGCAAACTTTAATTTTATCTCTCTTAGCAAACTCATCAGTACGTTGTTTGTTCTGTCCAACACTTTTATATTTATAGGGTGTAAAGAAAATTGCAAATTAAAACACAAGTGTGTTATTTAATCTTTGAGGTTGGAGTTGTGAGGGACAGAAATCAATGCTGACATAATTGTACTTTCTTGTTGTCAAGAAAGAGCAGCTATTTTAAGTTTAGTTGCGGATTAGAAAAAAAAAATCAGCAACATTTTCTTTTTTAATCCAAGATACTTTTGAAGAAATGCATTCTTTTTTGATGAGGAAATTTGTTGTGTCAGTTGTTGTGTATCCTTCACCACCTGCTAGAAACTCCTAGAGGATTATGACAGCTCTTCAGATCCCCTTAATCCTGGTGGACAAAGGATTACATTCCTACAGTAGTATAAGAATACAGATGAATTACTTTTACTTCTGTTTGTAAAAGTCAACAAGCGTGTGCCTGTTGGAGAATTTTGAAATGGTGAGTACTGAAAAAAAAAGGTGGGGGGGGGCTCAATCTTAGAAATCTTATCCCACTCTTCTCCACTTGGAATTTCAAAACTCCTTTTGTGTTTTCTAGCAGCCAGTCAGAATTGGACATTTTTCAGCCTCTCTGGGAGGCACCATAACCTCATCCTACCTCTCAGCCCCTGTTGCTCTTTGCATCCCCTATACCCTCTAAATTCCCAGGACACAGGAGATAGTGGGATTCTCAGGACTAAAAAAAAAAACAGTGCGGGTGGGTTGAGCCTCTCCACTGTGAACAGTCTGCCTTTTCACGTCAAGGTAGAAGAATCGGTTTCCTCTTCGAAGACGCTGCTTAAACCCCCCCCCCACAGTCTAGTCATTCTTTAAACCTTTATTTAACCAGGGAAAATCAACTTAAATAGGCATTCTCCGGCAGGCCACATTCACACAGCTGTTCATGCTAAGGCTCGTGTGCACAGTCTTTAATTACTGAGTTTAGTCCTTTGCTCAAGGGCATCTCATCTGACTGAGGTGTTTGTTTCCTGTAATGTCCAAACCAGATGTCCTAGAAACAAGCAGTGAGACAGGCAATGTTGTTCTGCTGAAATATCTCAGCACCTGCTGACGGAATAACAAATTACCGTGTGGGCATTCATGGTGGCCAGAGGATGAACCCAGGCAAAAGAGAGAAAGAGCTGTAAAGATTTTAATCAGCCCAACATGCGCACAAACACAAGCATAAAATGGCACGTAGAACATGGGAAAGGTTTGGATCAGCAGCTGCTCTGGACCGTGATGTATTTCAAGCTTGTTGATCTTCCTCAGGGTATAGTATAGTGTATATTTCTACTGGAACATGCCATATAATATATACGAGTGGCATGCCATGACTTTTACGGATAGGCAAGCAGAGTCGAGCCTTCAGAATCATGTGTTTTCCTGCCTCAGTGTTGATAATCTTTCCTGTCTCATAGTCCGGACTGGAGGGGGGAGGCACAGGGGAGATGAGGGAACTTGGTGTTGGAGGTGTAGCTGTTTCGTTTGTAGTAAACTGCTAACTGCTAACTAAATAGCTACCTCTCTTGCTCCTGCTCGCCAGCATCACCACTCTCTCTTTCTCACTCACTGCGCACACAACATACCTACTGAGCTAGTCCTGAATGGAGCTGCTCTGGAGCTGTTACTTGTGTAACAACATTCTGTCTTAAACTGCAGATCTTGCACAGAGATGATAAATCGGTGTTGTTTGCTTGTTTACTGCTGCTTCCTAATGCTTGTGCAGGTTTGGTTTCCACACACGTCTGTTTATGCACATGATGCGTGCAATATCGTAATGGATCTCAGAGCGGTAGAAGCTGAGTCAGGGACAGCTTGACAAGCACGCTTTGACCATCACTAGTCATTCGTCAAACATCCCAGGATTATCCTCAATGTGCAAACCTCCAAAAAAAGGCTGCTCTTCTCTCCTCATACTAAACCTCCACTGTCTGTTAATGGGACATGGTCACATCCACGAAAATGACAGACACAATAGCCACAACAGCTGGAAGTCACGCAAGGTATCAGAGACAGTACCCTGCTGCCGCCACAAATGGACAGTAAATCACATGATGAATGCAAACAGGCAACATATCCTTTCTGTTTCTGTTCTGAGATCAGATTTCAGGAGATATCAATATCGTTCTAATTGATATTTATTTTTGGCTTTAACTGGACAAGCACTGCTTGCCTCGCTTGGGCTGATAGTACGCCGCTGCTATATGGTGTGTCAACAATACGATCAATAGCATTTTCTCTTTTTCTATAGACATGTCAGCATAAGCCTCTTGATGCCGCCTCAGTAATAGCACCAAGCTGGAAACGACCCAGTTTCAATCCAGTTTTGCTGATGATCCAAGACCCTCATGTTTTGCATCTTATTGCTCCTTCCCTCTTTGTTTGAATACTTTGACTCAACACGCTGTGGAAATCTTTTTCTCCACTCTGTTATTCCTACCTAGATTTTATACTTTTCACCACAATGACATTTAGGTTTGTGGTTTCAAGTGAAAAGATTGTCATGAAAGTTTGCACAGAAATTCACGTCCTGCTCAGGATTAATTCTAATGGCTTTGGTGATCCTTTAACTTTTCATTCGGGGCCATCATCGGTTCAGCCAACTCTATTTTGGTTCATGACAACACACAAAATGAATAACTTGCCTGGGCTACACATAGTTACAACCAATTATCAAACGTTAGCTGCTAAACACATTGAACTATGATGGTGAACATGGTAAGCATCATAGCTGCTAAACAGCATCTTGTTAATATTATTATGAAGAGATTAGCATGCTGAAATGAGAGATGCTAGCATGGCTAAAGGTTCATAATCTTTTTGATTTTAAGGTGAATTACCAAGAGATGCTGCCATTGATGCATTTAAAGCTGGTTCTTATTTCAGTTGAATTTTTTCTATTTAAAAAAGAAAAACCTTTAAAAAAAATCCCCCTGATTCTGTTTAGATTTAGGTTTGTTTTTTTCTCCTTTTTTTCAGTGGATAAAACAACAAGGCCTCTCATGTCAGTCATGCACTGCACACAAGTCACATTCATTGTGACACTGAAAAAGCAAGAGATTTGTGGACTTGTGTACATACAGATATTGATGTTTTCCCATCTCGATAAAGACTCATGAGAGAAAGGTGTAAGAAAACGGTCTTCAATAAAAATGGCCCCTGGTCATTTCAAGCTAAGCACATTAGACCTCAGCTTGTTGCTATGGCTACAGCCAGGATGAATTCCTGTCGTGGGTCAGAGCTGGGTGGACTCGACCACTGACAGACAGGCAGGCTGAACTCTAATTTCCCCCTATCATGTTCGACAGGACAGAAAGCAAAAATAACACCAACCCTTTTGGTCCATATGGCTGGTTCTGGGAGGACCAGCTGCTCAGGGCTTTCAAGGCCATAATCGTTATTTCACACTCTCAGAGAGCCATTTTAATTTCTGATGAGGGACCAGTGGTGAGGAAGCAGGAGGAGGACAATGAGCAGGAAGAGTAAACCACCTGTGTGCATCAACGACTTGATTTTTGTGTATTGCCAGTCAGAGTTTCCCATACGGCGTATCGTTGAAAATCAAACGAAACACATCCCTGTGCATATTTCTCATATGTCCACAAGTCTCCAGTTCAGATATGTGTACGTGAACAAATCTTTATCAAAGCAGCCTTTCACCTGTGCTGTTATCCATGCAATGCTCTCTGTGAATAGAAAACAAATATTATGCATCCTAAAGCTCTCTCCGGGCTGCATTAGTATTACCAGAGGAGGCTGGTAATTTGATTTTGCCTATGCAAATTGGAGTTTCAGTCAGTCATCCAGACAGTAAAATAATTTAGAAGGAACATTGGCAATTCAGGAGCAGGGCCATGTGTTGTGTATCACACAGCATCATCCACAGTAGAGAAAAACTTTCTTTAGCTGGCTCTGAGTAAGAGTGATGTAATTGTAACGTCGCGATATGACCGCTGTAATTCAGACACTGTACCAGGGTGCAGGTCCGTAACTGTGTGAGACTCTCAAAGTAATTCCAAAATGCAATTTAAATAGCTCCAGATGGTCCAAATTAATTCAAAATTTCCAGCTGAGTTGGTAATTTAGTTGTAATTTTGACCTGGACAGCCAAGGAAAATCTGATAAATCTATTCTGTATTAAATAAAACTCACATAGAACAAAGACCGAGGTGATAATTACTAATTCCTGGATACCCACTTGTAATTAATGCCACCTGTAGTCGAAGCTTCCCCTCATCTACTGGATTAAGGAAGGCTGACACACATCTCACTCATCTCTACGCAAAACGCTCAAAGCAGAGACTCAGAAAGAACAAGGGCAAATGAATTTGGCGCACAGATCCAGACTGATTGTAGGATTAGTGGTCTCCAGCCAGTCTGACTTCAAACCTTCCCTGTCGAGGTTGTCCTGAAGTGTAGCTGATACTCCACATTACACGCCTCCTCCCATTAGCAGTCCCTGCACAGTCAGGGAGGATGTGTTCTGCTGAGACAGTGAAAGGAGCATCTTCTGCTTGTGACGCCTCGGCAGAAATCAACATTATGCTCAGTTTGCACTCAGGATGTTATAAAAGGCTGTAGTCACTTGAGTCCCCAGATGATCTCATGGAAATAAGAGGATTTTTAGCCACGCTAGAAGAGCATTGCTGCAGAGATTTCCATTCTGTGTGTTGGTCCACCACTTTGGTTCAGGCCGCAACAACTTTTAGGTGGATTACCACTGATTTTGTACAGAAATGTGTTGTTCCCAGAGCATGAAGATTTGGTGAACCCCTTGACCTTTAGTTTTCACTGTCCTGGTTTTTCATCAACAGCTATTGGACGATTTTTTTTTGGGAAATTTGTAGTAGATATATTCGTGGTGCCAAAGGAGGTCGCCAGTAGGTCAAAGTTGTCACTTTAATATGTAATGTTTCGCAATCTACTAGGTGTGTCGGAAATCTATGGTCCACGCAGGATGATTCCCACTGACTTTGTTAATCCTCTGACTTTTCATCTGGTGCCATTGTCAGGTCAAACCGTCTATTTGTCTAACACTGAATCAGAGACTAATTTAGTGGAGTGTGTCTCTAATGATGATCTCATTCAAACCAGATACAACTGTGCAATAAAGTGCTCTGAGATCAACAACTGTTTTGTACTTTCACTAGTGAACGAACAGAGAAGACATCACAACTCACCGCACATCAGGATCAAAGGGCACCTTTTAATCTGCTACTGTTTCACCATTTTTTTAACTGCAGCACAAGCCTACGCTAATGTGGATTCAAATTTATGAAAAGGAAATTGCTGCGTTTAATAGCGCAATTAATCAAACTTGTGCTGATGGTCTCCGGGGATCTCTCTAAGGCACAAAGGCAGGCATCTATAGGACACTGCGGTGTGGATTAAATCAGTCGTTGATTCATTGCCGTCGACCTTCACATCCACTTGGATTTATAAGCCTTTGATGTTAAAATATGAATGACTGCGTTGATCTGACACCTCTCAGTCTCCGGATGCACATGCATGTATTGTGTTGCCATCGTTGCAGTCCACCTATACTCACAAGAAAATGACACACACCCTTGCTTCTTGTCCCTATCCATGCAGTAGGTGCTTATAACACCATTACAGAGTGTACAGATCTGCCTATCCATCCTGAACCCACATTCCCTTCCTACTAATGGACTGTCATATGAAAACACACAAAGAGCCGATCACATCTTTTATTAGTGGCAGGTTTTTGCTCTCCGGTGGGAAATGTTGTTTTGCTGTCAACCCATCCCTCTTCCCTGGGCTTATATTTGTGGAGACAGCTCCCAATAAACACAGAAGCCAATGACACATATCAAAATAATGCATGCCAAGAACTGGCTGAAATTGAGAGAGTTGCAGCTAAATCTTTCATTTCAGCTTTTAATGTGAAAAGAATGAGGCGAGGGGGGCTTGGCAGTCAAGAAAAAAAAAAAAAAAATCAAGCTGTATACTTACAGTCGTGGTTTAATTGCTCAAACAGATGTGTGTCCTATTCTATAGACACTGTGTGCAGCAGGTATTAGTTTCCCATGAAGAACTGTAAGCAATTCATTATAAAAACAAAACTGTATGTGGATGCATTGATTAACCACACTGGGCCTTGTCATAAAAATTGAATTAATTCGTGCTGGACTTTTCCAGGGATACCTCACTGGGGGCCAGTCAGTCAGTGAAGCTTAAACATTTTTCATATTTCTTTTTTCATCAGCATCAAAACACAAACCCTCAAGCAACTCTTCATCAGCAGTAAATAAATCTTAATGTATAAATCAGAGCACCGCAGTGGAGCTTTGCAAAGGCACTTAACTCCATTACAGCAATCTGTACTCAGGGGTATGAAAAACTATAAACTATAAAAAGAATGGGCGAGGGAAAAAAAATTTGGAAAACTTCCTAATATGATATTTAATCAATTGTGTTGAATCAAGAACTGATTCCTAATTCAGGAGGTCTTATTGGAACCGAGACTGCACACTGTGGTAGCTGAGGCAGAAAAAAAATGATTATGTAGGACAAACTTCCAGGCCCAGGGCCATACCCAAATGCCAAAGTGAGATATTGCATTAGCTGTTTGCAAAACAGGCACAAATTTATGAAGACACACAAACACACACACACACACACACAGATAATTGTGGAGCTAAACCTCCAGCAAACAAGCATTACTTTTGCTATATTCTTTAGGCCGTGACCTCAGCAGTCTTACATGATCAGTAGTCACAGTTGTTCAGCAACATAGCCTCTGGTTGCACACAATCATAAAACAGCACTTCACTAAGGATATTATGCCCAAAGCCTCGCCAAACATCCACTGCTTTCGATGCCAACTCCAAAGGTAGGATGTGGCATTCAAATTCTTCCTCTGCAGCAGCGCGCACCACTCCATCCAGTAGTATTATTCAAGGTTTATGCAAACTCATAATGTTGCTAAATTGCCTGAGCAAAGTTAAGGTGCTTAAGTGCAGGTCCAATAATCTGCCAGTCAGGAAAACACGACAACACTTAGCACTAAGATCTGAATTAATCCTAAATTTCATTTTGCTTCGCCTGATTACAAGTTCCAGTTTCCTTACACAGGGCCAAGACAGAATGAAACAGATTACGCTCTCGCTTGGGGAGAACAGTGGGAGGCTATGCAAATAATTCAGCTGATATTTGAGTTTGAATAATGCATTTGATAATCAGAAGTGGAACATGAACACTGGTGGGACATATTGTATATTTTATTTTGACTGATGGAGTTTGCCAGCAGCAGTCCCAAAGTTGGTCGGCTTGCGGTGCGTTCGCTAACATGATGACCTGCGGTGCCACACAGCTGCCGCACCATTTCTGTCGTTTTCCCCCTCTGATTTATGCTGTTTTCCGTGGCAACATTAATGTCAGTTGTAGTGTAAAGGTTTTGTTTTGATTAAAGAAATTATGGACACATGCACGTTTACCTTAAAGCTGCAGAAATTATGTGGCATTAAAATTGGATTTCCATTTCCAAAGCGGTTTTCATCACGCCTCAAAGGATATATTTCATATGCAGCAAAATCATATACAGATGATTCAGTTATTAAACAGATCCTAAAGCTTCTCTTTCGGTCAATAGAGGACACGTCTGATATGTTGACATTTAAGTGTAGAAATCATCACGTGGAGCTTTTAAATAATAGGCCACTAAAGGAGTGATGAAATCTAAAATATTTAGTTTATAAACTAGCTGTAATTGCACTTGTCGTGATGTCAGAGCTGCTTTGAGTTAACGGGGGCCGTATTAATTGTGACGATTATTGTTTCGCTGAAGTGAATTCAGTATTTTTGTCCCTTATTTATGATGTTGCATTGTTTTGTCCTATATGCAGATTAGATTAGCTCTGGAGCTGCACACCATTTGGTTTAGCTAATTATTCCATGTCAGTGCATGAAAGAGAGGCGAGAGGAGGGGAGAGAGTCGACAGGAATCCTGAGCAGAGGGTGGCTTGGGATGACGCAGGCCACAACTATAACCTCACTGGCCAACACATGTGCTCCCCCCGATCTGAGTCAGAATGTGACCGATTGTTGGGCTTTTCATTCGTGATTACCCACAAGTAGTTGTTTTCTAAATCAAACTATAGCAGAGTCAGTGACTTCTTTTAAATCGCTTCTTAATTCTTCCTAACTTCTTAACTTCTTATGGACTTGATACTGTATTTCTTCTGTACTTCTTTTTATTTTTTGCTTTTATTTTATTATTATTATTATCCTCCCTTTATTCCCCTTACTGTGTCTGTGTATATGTGTGATTGTGTGTGTACATGCGTGGTGTCTGTATATTGTTTTCTCCTCCTATGAAATTCTATCCAACAGTGTGTCAAGTTTTTATAATTATTATTATTATTATTATTACAGTGCTACAATGCCCACCAAAAGATTTGTATTACATTTTATGCATGTGGCACGACACCTGCATTCATCCCTGCGATTGTTGTGGTTGTCAAGTTCTTGTTGTAATGGTCTGCGCTGGGAAGGGACCACTGTACCAGTCACATGTTACATCAGAGTGAACAAGGTGCGCACCCAAAGTTGGCAAGACAGTGATAATGGTGGAAAGGAAAACAAAAACATTGGTAAATGAACTGACGTTTGGTTTGTGTAGTGTTTTAATACTGAAAGTCATGGGATGATAAAAGCCACTGTGACTGTCCTACATTACTCGGGGTGAGTCCTGGGACAGCTATTACCAGCAGTTCATTCAAAAGGTGGCATGCAAGCAGCAGAAAGCTGGTCCAGCTAATTGAAAGAACAAGAGAACTTAAATACCTTGCCAGCATTTTAGTATTGTGAAATTTATGTGTAATTTAAAAAAAAAAAAAAAAAAAAGTCAATAGCACCAGCTCTGTTACATGTCATAGATAAACCCTGGTCAAGATGTCAATCAAGTGGAACATTGTACTGCTAATTACTGACTGAGCCAACATGTCAAGTTGCTTGTTCCACATGAAATAAACAATATGGGCATTCACAATGCTAATTATTACTGTGTATGTAGAACTGTAATTTTACTGTTTTATGTTTAACATGTTATTTAAATGCATCACCCTTCCCTAACTTTGTCCCCCCCCCATGACAAATTTTCTGCCCCTGAGTGTAGGCCTTAAGAGTTTATAGTTCTGTTAATGTCATAGAAGGTACATGTGTACCATACAAGGACTATATTTTGATTTTCTGTGTTGATGCATAATCATAAAATGCATGTTTGGGGGCTGATGGCTGACTTGACAGAAAAACTAATCACAGCTCAGAGCAACATCCAGGACTGTTCTCGGTCATGAATATTGATGATAACTGCTGGACCGAGGGGGCTCATTATGATATTTTACAATATTGTACAAAACCAGCAGACTTAGCTTATATTCTCACCAGGTAGCCTCAAGTCAGAAATCTTGAATCTTAAGCACATTAGGGGCGTGTTTCCCATCAGAAAAAAAAAAAAAGGAGTGTGAAGGTACTCTACCTACATTCAGCAGCAGCAGCGGAGACATCAGTCACCCATTAAAAAAAAAAAAACAATCTAGTAATATTGGACTTGAACATGTATGACTCAGTACTTTTTACTCAGTGTTTTTTACAGCGATCTGTTTGGTTAAAAATGATTGCTTAAGTGTACAACTCCCCTCAGAGACCTTGTTTCAACACATTTGTGCACCGTGAGTGAATCTATAAAGGGTATAAAACACGAAATTGAAGAAACTTGCAAATGTTGAACATTGACACTCATTAGTTTTCACAAGAAAGCCTACATGACAAAATATTACAGTGTAATTGTGAAAGTGGGATGAAAATTCCACATTGCAAATTTTTCTGAAAAATTTGAAAATCTAGCACCACTTTTCATGCATTACCATTACACTCGCATCACTGGTCCAACATCCAATTTTCTGAACAGTTAACCCACCAACCTTTCTTCCAACCATCTGGAAGAAAATATTAATTCTGTTGCATGATAAAAAAAAACAAAAAAAAAACATGTTTTCACTCGTTTGCTGGTATACGGTTATGGTAGCTGTCGCTGCTCGTTTTTTTTAAGTTTCATACAAGATCATATGGAAATGCAGCTGGTGAGAGGAGTCTTTCAGCATACTGGAAATGCCTTGAAAACATTAGTGAGTGTTGTGAAATGACTTTCAGGCATTTTCAAACATTGTTGCGGTGATAATACATGAGACGCACAAACTAGGGCTTTTGTGAATCAGTGTGTTGCCAGTAATTTGACAGAGCGAGCAACTTTTTGTACCAATGTGGGAAAAAAAAGGAGCTTGTTTCTTTGTGTGCCCTCTCCTCAGCCTAACTTCTTCCATTTATTACACACAAATCACTTTAGTGCTAGGCTGAATTGATATTGTGTTATGCCAGTCCGTGTTAAAGTCACATTAGGTATTTATGTGAAAATGTTACATATCATCACTTTCAGTGTGACTGCAGCATTTCGTCACAAGAATCACTTGTAAGTAGGCTCAGTTTGCAGCTGTCTGTTGAGCTGACAGTGGTTGGTGTTTCTTGTGTACAGGCAGAGATGGATAACTGACAGCAGGCTATTGTCCTCCCCAGCATGAATGACACCACTGATACCGGTGTTTACGTGACTCATGTGATGATGAGTGCAGCTTGTGTCTGTTCATGTGATACAGGGAACATGTTTTCGAGGTTAAAGGGATCATTCTGCGTTAGATTAATAAACATGAACATGAGCCTTATCAGACACTATACACTATCTGAGGAAGACACACTTAAAACGCGTTAGTATGATAACAATAGCAGAATTGTTTTCGTGACATTAAAACACTGATATACTGTGTAGACAATTTACAACAACAACACATGCACATGGCTCGTGGAATAGACACTATTGTGCAAGGAAGGACTCAGTATACAGCACATGTGCCTCACATACTGTATATACCTGCAATAAATGAATTCTTTATGTCTGGATACCCGATGTATACTGCAACTGTTATTTCAATGCTATCGGATTATTTTTTATAAAAAGGATGAAGGATTAAAATGAATGAAACTTAAGATATTTTTTAAAATTAGAAATGAGACAGTGTAATAATTGCAACAAAGGCATTACATCCTGCTTTATTTTTCTTATTCTGTGAAGGAGCTTTATAAGTTTTGCTATTGCTACTGCTGCCAAAATTAGCATTAACAGCTGTTTACTTACCATTCTGGAAGAAACGTAACTTTAGTATCAAAATTTATTCCTTTTCTCACCAAGAGGTGTTTCCAGCAGTGGAAAGCAACACCCATGTTAACTCTGGTTACTATCACATCTTTTCTTCTACTGATGTTAGCACGCTAACCAGCTACAATCTGCAATTAAAGTTAAATCTGTAGCATTTCTTAATATCTGCATTGGAAATATCTGGAGGCTCATTCAGGCATCTGAAAAACAGCTGCATTATCATGTGCCCCCCTTGCAACAGAGTGCAACATGCTTAAGGTTCCTAGATGAAATATGTGGGTAGGAACCTTCAGCATGATGTGGTGTGTTGCTCGGGGGTGGGGGTGGGGGCACATTAGCATTTGGTCCCCCAGATATGTTCACAATTTTCATAGACAGCAGAACAAGGGAGCAACCTTAGTAACGTAGACACAGCAGGTAAAAACAACTGGGAGTATAATGGAGGCCATGGCAGAAAAATGTAGGAAGTGCCCAAGAAAGGCTCTGATGCTCCAAATAAAAATGAAAGTCTGCATTTACAGAGGGATTACAGTCTAAGACACAAACTGATGGATGGTGTGGACAAACATGTAGGGGTTGATGATCTGGCAAAAAAAAAAAAAAAAAATCAATATGACAATATTTTGAAGCCACAATCTTAATCACAATCTGCATTCTGTTCCTGCTCTGATTTTATTGTGAAAGTCCTGACTGCAAGTTGTGATTTGTATCTTTCGCTCTGCCACTTTGATGCTTCTTTCAGATGTTTGTCTGCTAATGTCGACCCGCGATGCCTCTTCTGTTCACAGACTGTGTCGCGACTCACACGTTTTGCTTCGTTCATATGGAGCCTTTATTTTTACAGCACTGTTTATTTATGTGGTGTATGTGCGAGTTTAGATTTGAAACTGGCCCGGCCTGTCCCGCCTAGTGTTTCCCTCCTTGCAGGCATGTGTCTTGGCGCCATGAATGGACTACAACTCCACCGTCTTGGACTGCAGCGGGTGACGCTAGGTCTTGTTCTGCTCCGGTGGAGAACTGGTACGTTGGTCCTTACCCCAAGGGCAGAACAAGGACTGCCATTGCCATCTGTGGAGCTGTTTAACAGTTAACAATGAGCTGGTTAGCAGCGATTGAGCTAAAGTCAAATTAACTACTTGCCTGCCATACAAATACATAATACCACTGGTGTGAAAGAGAAGGGAGCGATGCCACCTTACTCTTCTCGAACAGGTTCGCATTTGTGAAATATTTGGATTATGCTATGTAGCATTTACTCTACCTAAGTAATGAATTATTATTATATTTCAACTGTGGAAATGTCTCTGCATTTGAACACGTTTGCGTAACGATGCTCACTGCCAGAGGAGGGAGACAGAAGCGCTGCAGGTTTGAAATCGTCACTGAAGCCAAAGACGAGCTATTCAAGCAACACATTAAAGATTTAAACTGCACCTCAGAGAGGGGAATAAGTATTTTAGCTCTCTTCTAAAGTCAGTCAAGATACTCGTGACCTTCAGGCTCTAAGCCTTTAAGTCATTCATCCCTTTTCACATCTGTTTTTCAAAAACTGTAAATAGCATGTGCAATGTTAAATCTTTTCTCTGAGGTTAGAAATGTGCTCCTGCTACTCTTTTAATCATATAAATATCCATGAGGTTTTCAGGATTTGGTAAATGTCAATCTCTGCTGTAGTGACACAGCTCAGAACACCCAGAGGGATGTATCAACAATGCAGCCCACTAATACACGGTTAGTGTCAGTCACTCTTCAGCCTGGTTGCAAAAAATTTGAGTCACTACTTTTCAAAACTGCCAGGTTGAATAAACAGCAAACATAATACATATCCATCAAGATGACAGGCCTCCTGCTTTTTTGGGCCAGTTTCATTAAGACCTCAGAGTCAGGAGTGTATTTATGTGTCGAGCGTGTGTAGCCGTAATCTCTCCATTACACTTTTTGACAGCGGGGACACATGCAAAACAGTCGAGTGTAAAACAACACAAAGTTAAACTTAAGAAAAAAAAAAAAAAAACACTTTAGCAAAAGTATTGTAAGAGGACATAGATAAGGCACCGATATGTTGCTGGACTTCAAATGCAGATAATAATTACTACAACATTACTTTATCATTTAGTATATCAGCGCTATCTTTTTATCAGTTAAAGAGGGATTTAAGCAGACTTTCATCTGCACTCTTTTGAAGGGCCGACACATCTACATGTGCTTTGAGCCTCGGTTCTTCAGATGAACAGAGGATGATGTGAATACAGAAAAAGCCTTAAAATATGGAAGGAACAACGGTAGAGTGGAGAGGAGACACTGTGAAAGTGAAGTACTTGCACCACTCAAATAAAAAATAAAAAAGTCGAGTAAAGACAAGAAAAATACAGGACAAGCTTCTTTGGTTTCTTAGAAAGAATGTCCATCAGTGAACTGTGTGATAAGTTTGATGGATCTGTGGCTCTGTTCAGACCCGGCATTAAAACGCGTCTGCAGTGATCTGATCACAAGTGTCAGCTTTAAACATCTGTTCACGTCTGTTATTAAAATGCTTGTCCAAATGCGTCTTGAGTGACTACTCGTAATCGGAGCTCACCTCCCCACTTTATATGCTTCATGTGGGATATCTTCTGATCATCTGGAGAGACGGCTCTGGGGTCCGTCGCCAGTGTGGTCCAGGACACATTTGCGTTCACGCTGCTGAGACCCAATCATTCAGACCACCTCCCAATGTGGTCTGAACACATCCTGGGAGCGTTCATGCCTGAACTTAGAAGTGTCCGCTTGTGATGGGACCACCCACAATGTTAACATCAGGTCTGAACAGGGCCTTTGTCCACACCAGCAGGCAAAAACTAAACTGTTGTGTTGTGATTGCCCCCCCCCTCTGTTTGTGTTTCTTGCTTTTCCCAAAAAAAAGTTGATAATACTTCCTGTTGTAAAATGTTTTTTTTTTTTTTGTATCAAAAAAATACATAATTGAACCTATAACCTAAACCTAGGTAATCTCATCTGGAGTAAAATGTCATTCTGATATTCGGGCTTCCAGTTTGACTACTCAGAGGTGCTGGGGAAAAAATTCCCACCTCACTTAAATCATCTATCTCGCATTATTATTTACTCTGGCACTGTTCACAAGCCGTCAGGATAAAGTTGTTGTACTGGACAATTTACACCTGAGTTGCAGTAGTTTCCAGTACATTAAAGAGAATCTATATACATGCTCTAAGAAATAAAGGTAAGATTCAAAGCTATTATTATATTTTGGCATCAGCAGTGACGTGAGACTGCACAGTTAAAGATCCAACAAAGACCCAATAAAGGACTGCAGAAAGGCACTGTTTTTTTTTTTTTCTGTGTTGACATTCTTCACGCTCATCTTTATCTCCGTCCTGAGAGTTACAGTGGAATGAATGCTCTTGGAGGAGTAGTATTAAAAATCGTCAAATGAGCATTTTAATATTATTGTGGCAGCAGCTCATAATGTTAAGACTTGTAATAGTTCTATGTAGGGCTTTTAACATCCAAATTACTATCGTATCTTAATAAGTTTTTGTTCTTTTTGCATCATCGGCATTTCACTGATGCAATCGTTAGACCTACTTACAAACTTACAAAACAGATTAAGTTTTGCTTCCTGGGTCTCCTGTATTACAAGCAGGCAGCATGAAGCTGTTCAAGATTTACAGTCATAGAGGCCTAGCCCTGTTACTGCGAGCCTAAAATGATCATATACAGTACAAGAGAAAATGAAGAGGAGAGGGCCACCTAAACATGTAAACAAAGAATAAACCAATGAAGAAGGTTATACAGCAAACTGGGTGACATAATTTAAATATATGCTCATGCTCCGCAGCTTGTAATACATATTTTATTGAAAAAAAAATTATGAGAAAACGATTTTTTGAGTCTTAGTGAAACAGATTTGCTCAAATCTTCCTTGCTACTGCGCCTTAATGATAACTTTTTTTTAAACAATGAGCATTTGCTTATCAGACTGTGTTTTGTGAGTGTGTGTGTGTGTGTGTGTGTTTTTTTTTCCCTGGGGCAAGTACGCCCAAGAGAGACATTCTGCTGTTAGGAGATAACTTTTTTCACATTTAAAAAGCTATTACTGAAAAGCACGCACCATACATAAAAGCAAGGATCATAGCCCACTGTTGCATTTCAAGATAGATAGAAAGCCAAAGCAGTTACTCTCACTGTTGAGTTTCAATATTGGCATTAAAAGCGCAACATGATAAATAAACAACACAAGCTTGATGAAAAACTCTCTCTCTCTCTCTCTCTCTCTCTCTCTCTCTCTCTCTCT
>CM076652.1:21729096-21802118 GCA_038496675.1 Rachycentron canadum
ATATATATATAAATCAACTTCTCTGTTTGCAGAAGTTAATTTACTCCGTTGCTGCCCTCTTTTTGGTCTGAAAACATAATTAGCACCTGCATAAGTACAGCTGTCAGCATTATGCTCATTCTACCATAAGTTTGACAGAAAGTTACTTTACTTAAAAAAACATTTCATCATATAGACAGCTTCCACAATAAGCATAACATTTACCAAGTCAGTTATAGCAAACTTATTTGCTGCTGCTGCTGCTGCTGCTGTGCCTGACATGTAATGGATTATAATAAATGCAAGGCTGGATATAATCCTCGCCCACACCACTGGTGTGTGTGTGTTTGTGACTTATTTATTTATTTTTTAAATCTCAGGAAAGTCACATATAAAGATTGCTATTCCATTGGAGCAGAGTGGGAACAGCTTCTAATGAAACTATATAGTGGAAGTTGTAGCAGGAAGCCCACCTTGCTTTGCCACACAGGTCTGATATTTCCCTTAGTACTGCTTTAGGTGGGACTGCCTCTTCCTGTGTTTTTTTCCCTGTCCAATCAGTGCATTTCCTTTTTCTTTGTGGTTACTCTTACTATGTGTGCTTTCGAATCCAATTAATCTGTTCATTTCTCCTTTTCTTCTCATGCTCGACTGCTTCCATGTAACTTTGACAATGACATGGACATCGCCACTTCAGCCTTTCTGTTGGAGTTCAGTGCTGTACCGCCATCACTCCAACCTGAGGCAAAAGGAAAGCAGATTGCTCTTTAGCTTGCCTACACAAGCAAACATATGGGTAACACTGCAAGTGGGTAGTGTGTGTATTATTGTGCTGAATAAAATTCATGTCACTTATAATTTATATATACATAAACGCATACTGTACATACTGTGGAAAACAGTGCAACCTTTGTAACTCTTAAGTAACATTGATGATAATGTGTAATATTATTGTCATGTTTTTTTTTTTTTTTTAGGAAAATTATTACCCTTTAAGTTTCATTTACATTTTTATGGTCAAATCATTTGAAAAAAATGTTAAAAAATAAATACGTAAAGATGATAATTAGTCATGTGACCCATGTGTAGGTATTTATCACACCTCTTGTTATTCCACGGAGCGAACATGAAGATGCCCTAGACAAAACATGGTCACGGTGAAGTCATCCCAGTGTGCAGTTAAAGTTTCAATGACCAACCAGTGCAACTGATCACGAATATTGGCTGTGCATAGGGAGGTTTGCTCATTGCTCATATATATGGAGCAAGACAACATTGGTATTAAAGGCTTGGACAAAGTATTGGAAACAAAGGTATATTGTGTTGCATTTCAGCGGCACCAACTCAGCGCTGACTCTCAAACATTATGAAGGTAGGATTTACTGAAGGGCTCTTGTAGTTTTAGCCAGGTGTGCCTCATAAAGTGGCTACTGAGTGTATAGAATTTCATTCTTTAAACTGGGCTTAAATACGTCTGTTGCGAGCACAAATACAAAATAAATCAAACTGAATTATCACCTGGCACACTGAGTGATTCTCCTCCCTCTGTCTCTCCTCCTGCAGCATAAAGTGCAGTAGCCCCACCGTGTGCTTGATGTTCAGCCACAGGCTAGTCAGCTGTTGGCCTCTTTTAAATTTTTTTTTTTTTTTTTTTTTTTTTATAATGGCCTACTTTCCATCCAGGGTGGATGTCTTTGGAACCTGGGGATAAACCCTCCTACATCTGCCTTTGGTTCCTGCTCAGTGCCTTTCAACTTGTAACTTGCGCCGTGGAGCTGCAGCTGCACCTTCCATAGTGCTTTCTGAATGTGTCTCACATGTGATGATGGGTGGGACTCAGCTGCAGAGGAGCCAGGTAGTTTTATCCCTGCGACAGTGACAGCTGTACTGCTGATCTCATGCCAGGCATTTATAGTAGGCATCCCAGTAGGCATTTCTGTCTGGAAATGTAATTTTCATTGTAAATTGTTCCAAATGAATTCTAAGAAGTGAATACTTGCATCGAATAGCTCCACATAGAATTGTTGTGTTAGTTGACTATGCATGTAAAAGTGGATGTTGACTCTGTGGCTGCAAAGTGGAGCCAATGCTGAAGTGCCTTTAACCTTCATTCTATCTAATGACCATCAGGGTTGCAAAAAGAAGGCAGATTGTACTGAAGTCTATGGGGAAATGGCCCTACTTTTCACTTGATTTATTACCCCAGTAAACGTTGCCATAATGAGTTTGTGGTCTCGGTCTCTGGTTTCAAGTCTTTATGTTCATTTTTTTTTTTTTTTTAATGATGGTCTCATTTAGAGGATAACAGACCATAAAGCAGGGTATGCAATCCGTGATTGGCAGACTGCATCACGACTTCAAAACAGCAGCTCGCAAATCAATGGGTGACGTCACAGTGGATTCGGTTCACCACTTGGTATGTGTTGTATGTAATAAGCCACTGGATCGCCTGCAGCCCAGAGAGAGGGCTGGTAAACACAAAGACACTGATGGAAGACTTTATGGCTCCCACCAGAATTTGTCCCAGTGGTCAGGCTGACTCGGGTTCCTGGAGCATATTAGACAGATGCTCTCTCTTAAAATGAAACAAAACTATACTTTCACAAAGCATTATTTATTAACATTTAATAACCAAAGTTTTCACATTAATCACTCAAAATCAGCAGGGGAAGGCACGTAGAAACAGCTGTTAATAGCTCGTAGCACTCTCTCTCTCTCTCTCTCTCTTTGTGCGACTGTACCTTACTCCGCGGTTGTTTCCTGTCTGCCTGTGGATTGCTACAATTGGGTAAAATGGAGTTAGAGCTAAGGTCTATTTACAGCCATGAAAATCAAACAAACTAAGAAAGTGAACTCAGTGACATGTTCTGTGGGTCGATCTCCGGCACCTACACACAACAAACACACAGTAAACAGCCTCTCCACTTGCTTCAGGTGTCACTGTGTGACCCTGAGTTATTGATGTCTCTCAGATTTAAAATGCAGCCTGAATAGGCACACAAAGCCACACAAGAGTAACTTCAATGGATAATGAAAGAATGACAGAACAGATAACATTATATATTATACAAAATGTATTTAACGGATCCTGATGGGGACAAAGGAGGTGCCGGATCCAATCACATAGGTGTTGGATCCAATCCAGGTGACTTCAGATTCTGTTCTTGGAGAATCAGGCACAAACTAAGCCTCATATGATCAAAATGTTATTTTTGAACACAAGTACGCCCTTTTGGCCGAGTGGTTGAGACACGTCAAACTTTCTACGATGCAGCACAACCACAAGTTAAAGTATATACAGGACCTGCCCATAGCTATCATCAGGAATTGAAAAACAAAATTAACAGCGCGTTGGGTCCACCCAAATGCTGAATGTTATCAAGGGACAGACAAGTTAAATTGCTACTAAGAGATTGCTGTGTGAATTTATTTACCTGAAACAACCAAAAAGCCATTTTTATCAGTGTTTAAGGACTAAAGCGCATTTTACAGTCAGTACGGCACCGTGAAATTTGACAGCTCATTTCCTAACAACACCCACTCATAGTTGTCACTCAATTGATGTCGACACTGAGCCTTGATGTTTAGACACTGCCTCACAAATATTTCCAAAAAAGAGGTTTATCCTCTTATTGAGCGATGCAAAAATATTGCACAATATAAATGTATAATTCCTCACACAAAAAGCAAAGAGAACCCAAACTCCAGTCTGTTTTCAACATATTTATCATGGGTCTTGAATAGGTCCTGGGTTTTTTCCCCTGCCCTGTGAAAGTGTGTTTACACCACTGCCACAGTGACAGGAAACCCAGACAACACTCATAGCAAACAGTTTATGAAAAATTAAAGAGCAAATCTAAAAATAGAGCCAGCTCACTGTAAGATTGCCAGCTTATGTGTCGATGTGCATCATCCACTGTGGAGTCTCATCAAGCAGAATTACAAGTAAACATGAAATACAGTTAATTGAAGCACAGAGTGACCCTCAGATATTAGTAAACTGTGATGAGAATCACACTAACGTGTATTATAAAAACACACGAGGCCGTAAGAGAGACTCCGCATCATCTCGAGAGATTCACCGGTGACACTGAGGCGAGACGTTGTGAATTCTGCTCAAGAAGTTTTCGATAGCTTCCGCTCCTTAGACTCACCAATGGGGAAAATACACTCTCAGAAACATAACACAAAAAAGGAAATGCAAAGAGTGCCTCAAGGTTCTCTGAGGCTAAAATACAGTGGGAAGAGGAATGTGTACATTAAGTAGCGCATTATGTGCATTTCTAAAGCACAATAATACATTTTTTTGGGCAGGAAAAAGTGCTTATTGAGGAGTTTTGTCAAGGTGCAACCACATTCAACAATCTGAATGCTGAGCATTGAGCAAAAAGGTCAAGTGAATGATTATCCTGTTGGTGGCCCAACCAGCCCTGCAACACTTCTCTGCATTCTGCTGAACAACAGTGGAAAACTCAAACAGCTACGCAACCAACCCCGCCCCCACCTCCCTTCTTCTTCCTCGCTTTGTTTGTACCATTTACACTGCAGTCGCACGCGGCTGCTCAGCATTTACGACAGCCATTAATAGATTGTTTTTGTCCCGGCATCAAATCAATCTGCCACTCTCACTGACACACCACGTTTGTTTTGTGCTTGAGGTGTTTGAAGAGAAACGAGTGGGAAATTGCCCGTCACCTTGGTGCGAAGTCTTCAGGAAGCCGCTTGTTCTTTAAGTTCGCATCTTGCCATCTTGCATCCTCCATGACATTCTCGCAACGTCAAATGAGTCAAATGAGTCAAATGAGTACTATTGTTGATCTCAATTTAGCTTTAGCTTCCTGGCTTCAGTAGTTTGAATTTTCAGACTTCTGCCATGTGAATAACATGCACTTAATGCAGCAGATGTAATAAAGTGAGGTCAGAATGTTATGAGATTGATGAATCTGCAGTGACGAGCACATCTGCATCTTTTAAGACAAACACTGAGTGAGTGTGAGTCAGAGGAGCAGCATTGATATATGAATTTATAATACAGTATATTTGGCAGATTGAAGCACGCGAGACTGAAATATAAACCTAACACTCTGTCAAATGAACGGAAATTTTCGACGCATCACATAGAAATGAATGAAATTTTGTTCATTTGTTTTCGTTTGCCTGCTCCTATTTTATCAAGGTGTGATGCTGCTGTTCGACAACAGATGTTCTTCATTATGCTGCTGTTTATACAGCACATCTAGCTTTAGGCTGAGGCACATTGAGCAAAGGGCTGATTCCACTTATTGGATCCACGAGAACAACAAACCTATTAAAAATGGTGGTATGAACAACAGTATTACAAGCCCAGAGGAGACAATTTCATAAATAATATTATACACATTTGGAAAACAGCAAATGAAACAGCAAAAACGTCCCCTTGTTTAATCTGTCTGAGGAACTGATCATTACTCCACAGTTTGTTTGATGTACTGAACTTGGAAGAGCGCATACACACACACGCACGTGCACGCGAGTGCGCGCGCACACATACACACACACACACACACACACACTGCAGGCAATATTTTGTATTCTCACATAGTGCTGTGATCCCCTCAAAGGGGAAGAGAGGGGCTATGTAATCCAGCAGCCTGCAGCTGAAGCTTTAATATGTGTTTCCTCTATTTAAAACAAATGAAGTCTCCTTTGACAAAATGAACAAGAGCAGAAACATATAATGATAATATAATACTTCTTAAAGGATAGTGGGTAACTAAACTAGATGGGTTAGATGCTGGGTGACAAAATTGCCCAATTACCTAATTAAGCAGTGTCTATCTGTACCATCATTTGTTGCACAGGGTTGTGGGGTTTCCTTTTACCCGGTTTTTCAAGTTTTTTGTGTGTCTGACATGATCAATCAATCTATCACCTGCTGAGCTAGATCAGATAGATGGTTTAAATCCAATAAATGTATGACCTCTGCTGTGCTTATGTGGTGCGCATTTTCCTTGATAACGTATTTCATAAAAGCGCACAATTTGCTCTTCTGTCCAGGTGAGGCAGCGAGCCTCTTTTTCTATTTGGATGTGATACAGTATTATAATTTCACACAGCATGAATGATGGATTTCTCTCTTCCTGTCCTTTTGATCATCTTGTGACTCCCCACACTCATCTCGCAATCCCTCAAGGTTTCCTGACCAGTCACCCCACCCACTCAGCAGCAGTGTTTCTCCAGCAGTAAATCTGTCTATTAGCCGGACCACGATGCCACACGAGGGCCTTCAGTAAGACAAATACAATATGTTGTGATAAAGCAAACTCCAGATGCGGCCAATCAAAAAAGACATTTTCTTTATCTTATACAACATTAAAGTGGGATCCTCTTAATACAAAATAAAAAAAAAAAAGCGTGACATGCACTTTAATTAGGAAGAAAAAAAATGATGCTCTGTCTTTGTAAGTGCTTCATAACTTTAAATCAAAGCTTTTAAGAAGCAGTCTTTTAGGAAGTGTTGTGAGCTTTTCCCCTGACAATACTGAATAGTGAAAGAGCTCAGTTTCTTTGTGTCTATCAAGAGCTGGGGATATTACTATATCCAAAACAAGCTTAATGAAAAGTATTATTCTCCAGTCAAAAGATTATTCAACACTGGCACTGATTAAAATTGTTGCTTCTAATATGCAATTAGGGATACGTAAAAAAAAAAAACAATAACAAAAAAAAAACAAACTTATATTGCCTTGTTTCTCTTTCGTTCTGTATCAGAAATATATTGGCACTAAAGTAAAGCATAAGTGATGTAGATGCACAAATACTGTTGACTGGGACAGTCTTATCTGGCAGATACACATCATATCTCAATGTGCCCACCAGGTGAGAGTCAAGTAAATTCAAATAGAACCAATCTGGCCATGTATGATATATGATTTTAAATTTGCTATAAACTGAAGCCTCAGAGATGTAATAAATAAATAGATTTTTCTATGAATGACTTGCATTGCTTGCATTGTGTTGCCTTAATTTTGTGTTGTTGTTTCCTGTGTTTAGTGTTCCCTCTTGGATTTCCAACAAACACAGTGTTGATTCTCTCCATGAATATCGAATGAGAATGAATATTAATCAATTCCCCTGGCAAGCCTCAGCCTGAGAGAGAGAATGGAGTCAAGCTGCAAGATGTCACAGAGAAGAGCAACACCCCTGCTGCTCCCCCATCTAACATGGTTTTCCACATCCTGAAGAAATAACAGTATTAGGTCTCTTTAGCTGGCAGAGGGGATACACACCCCTGATCTCACGCTTGACAAAGAAAATAATACATTAAATCTACCTTCACTTCACAAGAAAATCAGTTTGAAACTTATGTGGGCCTCATTTCCCACATTCCCCGGTTTTGTTGAATATGCTGATGCAATCTCCTGCCTGGAATTTCAGATAACACCAGGGAGCCAACTGGCAGGGGAAAAAAGAAAAAAAAAAATCTCTTCGTACTTCCATCAAACTGCAGACACATAATGTGGAATTGAACAGATTTTAAGAGGTGTGAAATTTAGAACAGCAGTTACAGTTAATAACTAACAGGAGAAATTCTGTCAACATGCTGTTGATATTGGCGTTACAGAACAAAAGTTCGATTCCCAGCAGGGGAGCTATCAAGCCTCAGGGTTGTTTCCATGGGAGGTGATTTAATATCCTGGATTTTGGGGCGTGAGTTCTGTGGGGAATTTGCATGGGATGTGGAGAGGTGCTTACTGAGGGATGGAGGCTGTGGAGTCGTCGGGCTGCTTGAGAGACCATGCGTGCTGGTGCAGCCAGTGGGAAGCTAATGACCAATGCACACAGGCTACGCAATGAGGATCTCCAGCTCTGCTCTCCAGCTCTCTCCTGCAGAGGGGATTTTCTGCAGTAATTGGAGCTGAGAGTGGGTGCACATACCATTTTGGGGAATAAATGGCAGAAGTGAGACGGCGAAATTGATGTGTGACTCCAGCATAAATGCATTTCGAGTGTACTCAGAACATAATGGAGCTAATAAATAAGGAACTGATCACAAATAGAATATCACTTTAGTTTAATCATTCTTTTTAGACTAATATCATGTGTCCGTTTCTTATGTTATATGAGTGTTTAGGAGATTTTACCTCATAATTCTCGAACCTCTTTGTCGTTGCTGAAACGTGTTTTCATGTGAATAGCCCTTGAAGATTCATGTCGCTACATGAAAACAGAATCAAATCACTTTGGGGTTGTGAATTAATGGAGTGGTTTAATTCGCTTTAGGCATAGCTGATTGCCCTGTTGTTAGCTGTCCCACGAGAAAGCTCACCCAGGTGTATTGTGTGGAGAGCCAGGTACAAAAATAAGTTGCTGCTTACAGCTGTGTGTGTTGCCATGCAAATATAAGCACAATATGCAAGCGCATGTGGTTGCCCACCACTGAGACACACACAACATAGTGGAAATACCACAAAATTGTGCAGGCAGCAATGATTTTAAAATCTTTTTTTTTTTATTTATTTTTTTTTTATTCAGAATCTGCATAAAGGTTGTAGGAGGTTGGTTGGAGGACGACTGGAAGCTAACTCAGGCTTTTGGTGGCATTTCTGAGGGAAAGAGTTCACATATCCGTAGAACTTGACAACCCGAGATGGTGGCTGCCAGTGACATTGTGCTTCTGCTTCAGATGTTTTACATAGTCACTGCCTTATTTTCAGCTGGTTGTGTTCTTTGGTCCCAGAATAGATCAATAATGGCATCAATAAACAAGAGCAAAATACAGCAAAACATTAGAGTTGCTTGAAAACTTTAGAGTCCATCAAAAGTGATACAATTGAGGTAACAAATTATGTACAAAGAAAAAGCACTATTAATAGCTACTATTAATAATGTGATTTGAACTGGATGCCAATATAGCACTATAACAATTAAATTAGTGTTTAATCACCTATAATGATGAAATATGGTTAATGTGTAGCATCCATGTTTAGTTTTACAAACACTTCTATCCAACAATTGATTGGTCAATCAATGGTTTTATATTTGGTATTCACAAGTTAGAAACTGGTAATAAATTTAAGGGAGCTATTTATTTTGTTTTGCCATTGCGACATAGCTAACGTTATCATTAACAGTTGCTTACTTACCAGTCTCAAAGAAACATTCAGCGAGTTCAGCTCTCGCACGCGACAGTCACCACAACCCGCTCCACCTTTAGCTGGCCCATGTAACGTCCACATTCCAGCATATGAGGCGGAGCAACATCGAAGAGGTAGAAAAACCCACACTCAAAATGCTTGTACTTTATTGTCAGAAGTGACAAATAAACCAATCCAATGAAGTATTTGTTGAAATGTCCCTTTTCTCATGGCAGACATTCGAACGTGTCCCAGCAAGAAACAAGTGTAGCTAATAACATTAATGATGAGTCTTTTTTTTTTTTTTTTTTTTTAGGTTTTGCCAGGAAACTGCTCAGTGAGTCAACATACACGATACCACAACCCTGACACCTGAAATGGTATTTTTAATTAATGTGATTAGTTAAAGCCGCGTCTGACGAGTCACGATGTCCACTGCTGTGAGCAGCCATTCATTACTGTGTCGCTGTCCATGGTGCTCAATACCCTCTCAGGAGTGACAGTACAGCAGCAGTACACTCAGCTCTGTGTCTTACAGAGGGTGTTATAGAGGTGGTCTGAGGGGTCTTATGGAGGCACCGTAGTCTGTGTTTCAATTGTCAAAGAACCTTCACAGATCATGAAGCAATTTAACCATAAATACATCTTTTTATGTATTTTTTTTTTTTTATCTGATTGTATCCTTATCATGCTGTGTAATCATGGACCGGGCTCGCAGACGAGTATTTATCAGTTTTCCAGAACTCTTGTTCCTTCTGAATGTGTTCAGATTATGCACATAATTCAGTGGTGACCATGGATCTTTAAGTGCCCCAAGCAGAATTTCAATGAATTGAAGAATATGAACAAGTATTTCACATACCTGTAAGTGAATCAAAGTGATGCACTGATGCATGTGGAAGTGAGCTGAATTACATTAAGGACAATTTAGAGGGAAAAAAAAGAAAAAAAGGATTTTGACCATTTACATTATCTGTCTGTTCCTGAAAATAAAAATCCTTTACAATCAAAGACATTTATGAGGATTAATGTACACTTTGCTATAATATATGAAGATGTAAACTCAAGCTGCTCTTCATGTTTGTTTGTGTCAGTGACATTATCTTGAAATAAAACAGCACGGCATGACAAAATGGACTCTCATGCTGTATAACACATTACAAACCACATGGCTCCATGGGGTAAATAACAGATTCTCAGTGTTGGCTAACTCTTACATGCCTACTGTTTAGTAATAAGCAGCATAAAATTATTGTAGTACATGGTCGGTGTGGCCTGTGGGAATACAGTTTCACCCTAGGCAGTGGGCTTACCCACTGTGGAGCCCTGCAGAGACATATCCATTTTTATCTGCTGGAGAAGACGAAAGTGGTGGGTGGTTGCAGCGTGGTAGGAAGGCATGGACTGGAAATATAATGCTTTTGAACAGTAGCCCAACAGATATAGGACACTGGGCTACATAGGATGCTTTGAGCACAGAGCAAAGGTAATAGATGTGGAGCGTTCTATTGTGCAAAACATAATGCCTGCAGAATGAAAAAGCTGAATAAAATGCATTGTGTGTTTTGTGGATGAGGTGATGGTCATGGTGGATAGAGCGGGAATGATGATTAATGCAAGCTTCACACTTGCATACGCTCTATGTGCTGTTATTGAGATCCACACCTCTGAGAGATGAAAATCCAGATCCAGAAAAAACAAACAAACAAAAAAACAACAACAAATATATATTTTTCATATATATATATATAATATAAAATATATATATAAAAAATATAAATTGGTTTAACTATGTTATTGACAATCTACCTGTGCTGTTGACAGAGAGATATCAATATTCATTTCCAAGTCGCTGCTTCTAGCTGCTGGCAGCACTCTGCTTAGTGCTCATTTGTGACTCTGAGAAGTAATGACACACGATGCTCAGCTAGAGCCTGCTGGCCACAAACACAAAAGACTGATATCCCAAGGAATCTCCCTTCTTCACATCAGCCCAGAGACATGTTCCTGAATTACATCTACTCTAATATATTTCAGCATTTTTTGTTCACATGTATTTGTTTCTTTTCAGCTGGCAAAGCATTAGCTCATATGAAATAGACCAGACAAGCTCTTTTCTTTTCTTTTTTCTTTTTGTTTTTTGTTTGCCTCATGCAGCTGATTAAAAAACACCTACACGTGAGAAGGAGGACCTTTTCAGGTTTTGCTCCATCCTAGCAACGAAGAGGTGGAGAGATTGTAATAATTATACAGGATGTGTGATTACTGCAGAGGGTTAAACACTCTAAGGGTTTAACAACGGACTTTCGGAAGGCTGCTCTTTGTTCAGAACATCTAAGAAAAGCAGAAGAAAGAAACAAAAGTAATAGAGGTGTGACCTCCAGTAGCACCTCGAAATGCATTCATACTAACAGGCAGCACCTAATTTCCACTCAGTTTAGTGTCTCTTCAGTGCCTGTTCACTGAAGAATCCAATTTTCAGATTATTTTGAAGCTTGCATTTGTTAAAGTTCCTCAGGCTTTAAATTCCACACTCACCCTGTGTTTAGACTGGAGACCAAAGGTGATCAGGCTTTTACCATCAGCGCTGTGCTGCTGGAGAATTACCTGCCTATGCTTTTCTTATTCCTCTTTATCTCTGAAGCTTTTGAACAGCTTTAGACCTAATCATCCATTTAACGTTTTTTTTTTTCTTGCATTGTCAAAATTCACTCACATTATTTTTTCATTGGATACTAAATAAATCTGTTCACAATATATCAGTCAATATAAACTTTTTTTTCTTTCTTTTTCATTACAATTGTCCTGATTTGCCGATTAAAGGGGCTATTTGTGATGTTTTCTGTGCGGCTGAATGTGGTGGGTGGCAGTGATGGTTATTATTTGCAAGACAAGAAGTAAATAATACACCCTTTAAGCAGCGCTACATCTTCAGTGAGTCACTCTCAGGAAATGGTGAGATTAGCCAGTTGGTGAGGTTAGCGTGGTACCCTCAGAAGAAGAAATGTGCTAAGTGAGTTAGCATTGGTGTCGCGCTCCACCCGTGGAGAGAGCTCTTGGTGAGTCAAGACGCAAAGGCTGATGCTGAACCTGCAACGTTTGATGCTAACTCCGGATATGTAGCAAGAGCAAAGCTTACAAATAGCTCCTTTAAAAAAAAAAATTAAACCAAGGTATTTATGGAGGAGCTTGTGTTGGTCAGTGACACATTCAAACATCCACTGGCATTTCGGGCTTGTTTGTAAAGCGCTCGGTGCCTTTGTTGAGGCTCCTCAGAAACAGTGTTTTGATATTATTTACAGTCACGTCAGCCACAGCGACTGTGAATGAAATTCACCTAAAAGATCAACACAGCAGGTGGTTCTTTCACTGGGTTTGACCCTTGGGGTGCTATATTTCTGTTCAGTACAAGAGGAGCACTCATCTATTTTATTATTTTTTTTCATTAGTTTCCTCTAATGAACACTTTCGTTGCTTTGATTTTGACATGAATTAAACGACAAATTCATAAAGCTATTATCATCATATAATTTCCATTAGAAAGACAACTGCCAGAATAGACTTACCTGAAATTGAGAAAGGTAGGAAATGAGAATTTGGGTAATTTTTTTTTTTTTTTTTTTTATATACACTTTCAGGACTATGTATTGTGCACTAACTGAATTTGGGAAATTGGATTGGTGTTGGCAATCAGCCCATGAACACATTCAGCTCTGATCCTCTTGTCTCTTGACCTTGAAAAAGACATGCTAGGTGAGCTCTTGGAAATAGGTTTTGGAGAGTGACATTAAACTCACCTCCCTCTCCGCCCTGGAAAAGCGGTGGTCTGATCCCCTCTTGTTATCCAGCGGAAGGCAGACACTGACTCCCTGACAACATTGGGACTCAATTGGCTGAGCTTATTATCCTTTAGCATAGAAACATCTCACGCCTTGCTCACTGCAGAGCCTGACCTCTATTCCATCACTTAACCGCTGATGATAAGATGGAGGAGACTCGCACTGACTCATTCATGTTCAGCCAATCGAAGGTGAATACACAGAATGTCAGAGTTCCCGGGTCAATCATGTTGACATGTGTCAGTTGTTCAATGAATCCAAACAGAATCGCCGAAGGTTAGTTATACATATTCAACTGGCGTCACCCATCTAGCCCACGTTTAGGTAGAAAAAAAAAAAAAAGACGTTTGAAGTAAAATAGTGTTTCGGTTTGAATTATTTCTTTGATACATTATCAAACACTGAGTATGTGTGAGGCCCAACGCTGTATGTATCTTGGAATAATGATTCCACGTACCATTAAACATTCAATATCACTCTCAGCTGCAGTTGCTGGGTTCATTCTGGAGGAAAGGTCAATGGTGTAAGGTTTGGTGAGGCTATTAGATATCTGCAAGCTAAACCAATCAATGCTCATTCTTATGCAGGCAGGTTCAAACTACAGAGGACTATATGTTGGACTACCTCAGATATTAATTCCCAGATTGTTGGAAAGGAAAGTATGAGGGGCCAAAATAAACATTAAGCATCATAGAAACAAAGCAATTCCACAAATATTAAGAACAAATAACTGCACAATACCAACTGGTTACAGTCTTCATCACGTTTGAAGCCATGGAATAATTATATCTGGCCTTGCTGTATAAATTGTATATGTCTGTATTTGTACACAGTCCTCTCTTGGAAAAGAGAGTGACAATTTCTTTTACAGGTAAAATGTTGTTACATAAATTCATCTAAAAAAGAGGACAATGCCTTTTCCAAAAGTTTCCAATGGAGAATTTCTGTTATTTTCTTGAGGTTGTCCCCATCATTTGTGCACACATAAAATTTGTTTTTGCTCTAGTCAACATCCTCATTGATAATTTATTCTGTTATCTTTTTAGCTTAACATTGCGTGCATGAGAAGCCAATTAAAATAAAGTTGAGTTTGAGCCTAATGTGCTGCAAGAAATAAAAGTGGCAAAAATTAATTTTTTTTCAAATGAGAAGTAGAAACTAGATGAATCATGTCTTGTGAATATAGAATTGGTCATCTTATCCTTATCTTCTTTCAATGAAACCATCCTGACAAATGTCAGAATAAGTCACCTGTTAAGATGGACAATTATGGCGGCTGCTTTGACTCTGTGATCTGCTATCAGCGAGCGTGTCAAAATATCTCCACATGCCATCTGTCCACGTTTTCAAAGGTGCAGTGAAGGAGATCTTACGAACCCTGTAGTGCGGACTCGCACAGCCCCACCACTTGTGGTTTTTCAGTCTAGTAAATCACACGATTGTCACCAGCAAAACCGGTAATGAGCGTGGGAAGCGCATGTGGTGACGCAACATTGGGATGTAGGTCTCCAGGTAGGAGAGGTTTACATGGCTGAATGAGACAGAGAGGATTGGATTCTCGGTGCTAATGGCTGCAGTTGCCTTGTTGTAATGCTCTAAAATCAACTCTGCAAAACCACTCACACCGTGTAAGACTTCCCTGTTTGCAATTGATTATCAGTCAAATTTAACTATGGTTCAGTTTTTGTGGATTAAAGGTATTTTACTTATTCATTGTCTCTTTTATCTGCTGTCAGCTGTCATAATCTCGGGTTATGATGACACCATTAACTTCAAACAGTAACACAGGTATTTGCTTTTTTCTTTTTCTTGTTTGAAGGGGAGCTCAAATACAAACCATACCTTATTGATTTAGTTCAGGTTCATATTCTTATATTTTGTATATTTTACTGGTGGGTAAACATAGAAATATATCTATGTATGATGGTATGATGACAGGCGTGTGTGCAATAAACAGGTATACATAGTTGCAGTGCATTACGCCTCTACTCTTCACTTGGACTTTGCTCAGACTGGGTGAAAACCAACTCCAACTTGCCAAATAGCAAAAGTGGTGAATTTTACCAAAAGTCAATTAAAAAAAAAGCCAACAAACACAGAGACAGTGTAACAATGTGTCCACTCCAGACTTGAGTAAAGAACTCACAGTTATCCTCCAACTAAATGTAAAAAGACAGTGAACGTGAAACAGAGATGGCCAGGAGTGGAGGATCTGTTGCCCAAAGATGGACTGCACCAACAGTGCAGCTGTCAAGTTTGGCCAAATAAAAGCGAGACGAGTTGCATCTGAACACAGCTGGCTCGTGGTGAAGCAGCAGTTTCTCTGAGTGAGAGGGAAGTCTCTTACTTTTGAAACAACTGCTCCACTCTCTGGGAGAAATCACTCCCACTCTGCACTGCAGCTGTTCAGAAACAGAGGCAGATCCTGTTCCTCTGGAGTTCTCTCCTGTGGTTGTGAGTCTGATTCAGAGGATTCGCTTTAGTCCTGACAACGCTCTTAGCCAGATACTGTACCCCAAGAGGGTGGCACTTAGCTGGAGGACGAATCCTCATGCCCATCCTTGGGTTGGTTTCAGAGAGATTCTCGCAACACTTCCGTTAAGTTTAAAGAAGATTAAATGACGGGCTGTTGTGCTCCAGTATATTGTCTCACCAGAACTAATGGGGACTTAACATGACAGCACCTGGCATCACAAACGCTAAATTAGAGTTTAATCATGCGTAATATGGATAATTCACAATAATTAAATATTCATTTTACAATATTACAATCCAAATGGCTTGACAACATATAGCATCAAATTACACAAGTGCGTTGGTTGTGTGTGTGTGTGTGTGTGGATTATTGTAGCAAAGTAATCCATTTCCCAGATGGTGAATTTTGTCACCCTCCATAATGCCACAGTCATGAAATAATAATTAAAAGCAGGGACACTAAAGCCTGTGAAATGTTCCAGCTGTTGTAACCTGCCTATTTCCAACTACCCCACCAACAGAAAGGCCCTTCAAGGCATTATATCACCACAACTATAGTGTAACCCGACATGCATGGGTTGTTACTTGGGGCGCTGAAAGTTCAGCATTTGCACCATAAAGCTTGCTTCAAGAGTGAGCCACAGATTTCACAACAGTCCGAATCCTGGGGGGAGCTATCAACGACTGAGCTCAAAATCCAATCAGACGAGGAAAAGAACAAAGAGCATTGATCGCACTCTACCTGTTCAGTCCATGTAAAGTATTGACAGCGCGCTGAGCAGCTGCAGGCTAATTCAGTCAAAGAGAAAGGACATTGTAATTTTCTGCCCGCAGTGTCTTTAGTAAACAGTTCAGCAGTTCAATTTTTCAGATGGTAAAATTGACCCAAGATGATCACTTATGTGTCTTCTGTTCTCTTAAGTTTAAGTTGATCTCAGGCGCAGAACAAATGCTCATGCACTTTAATATGATACTGAAAATCGTTTACCTGTATTCACTGTGACAAAGCATCATGGGTAACTACATTTTTGAGTATATATAGACTAGAGAGATATAGACTAAAAAGTTAAATAACATGATGGCATCAATGCAATGATACATGACCGTATCCTTTATAGAGCTCTTCACTGTACTTACACAATGTGGTATCTTTGAAATACTAAGTGCAGCATTTTTATGCAACTGTTCATATTTCTAATATTATTTATAGATGTAAACAAGTGAGGAATACACAACCAAGGATTAAACTAAGAGATAATCTCATCTAACAACTCACATTGCAGGGAAGCTTTACTAATAATCCTCAGTTGCAAAGTCCCATCTCGCTCCTCAACTTCACTCTCTGCTATGTAGGCTGCGCATTTTCATGCCACAAGAGCAGCAGTTGACGTTAAAAATACAGCCTCAAATGCATGAGGTCTATTTCTGCGCCGCAGCAGAGACGTTTTCCTGTAAGTGACTGTCAGCTCGACTATCTTGTTTTGCCTCACAAGAGCCTAATGTTGACAAATGATGCTGTCTTGTCAAGGTGGTTTATTTATGGTTGGTGTACAGTACCTATTGTGGGCACAGCTCAGTGACTTGACAGTCTGACCCACCTCCAACATCTTGCATCTCGGCTCTCCTACTCATTCTGTCACCGATTGCCAGAGGCGACTCCATCTGTGTTCAATATCATACCAATAACTTGTTTGGACCTTTGCTGAACTTGTCTGCAAAAGAATAATGAACATTTAGTTTCTGGACGTCTCTAAACTCCTCTCCTGTTTTCTTAATTGTTTTTTTTTTTTTTTTTTTTTAATCAAAGTAGGAGGAAGATAAGTGTCTGAACGGAACTCGTATATAAAAAAGACATATAATTTATGTACAAAACAAAAGCAGGCACAGCAAACTGCCATTTTTATTTTTAACTTCTCTGTCTTAACCCCAGCAAAAAACCGGCAGGAGGGACACCCCCTCTTCCACCTGGAGCCTCCTCCTCCTCCTCCTCCTCCCCCTCTCCTCCCAGCACAGTGTTTATTAAATCACAGCACATATGAATGCTGGGGAAATATTGAAATTCAGACATTCTTCTCCAGTTGAGTTTGTTCTCACACTCCTCTGCTCTTAAATTGATTTCACGCTCTTGTGGCTATCTGCATGGGAAATAATGTGCAGCATTATTAACTGGAAGAAGGGGAGGAGAAAATCACAGGGGAGGACAGGAGGCTCTGACTAAGAATCTGGGCCCCAGTCTGTCATCTACAGCCGCATCCAGATCTAAAGTGGGTATTCAGTCCAAATTAGCATTGTTGTGCTGATGTTGCGCTTCTCCTCGGGACCGAGCCATTAGAGTTTTCTTTGTATTTGTTAGAAAAGCATGCGCTGATAAGCATCTCCACTTTCTCTGTGCTGTGCCAGGGGTGCCAACCTCCTGTGCCCTCATCAGGACTGAACTGATTCCAATCTTCCCCCCGAAGAGCCAGTTGCTGTAATGGCTGTAAATGACATAAGCACAAACCTTAGAGTGAAGGCAATACTTTTGTTCTGCTGTTGATCGTTGCATCTGTTTAAAGTTAAAAATGAATAAACCGCCATCCAGGTCAAAGTTTAAAGAATTGAGCAGAAAATGATGCGCTGATAACATTTAAAAGACTCAGATATATTTCAATCAGGAGAAACTATTAAGAGGAGCAAAACAATGCGGACATTTTAAATTAAATTAATTTTATTGTGAACAAAAGGATTAAAGTTAGATTAGGAAGTGGATCCCCATGGGTCTTGATGAGAGGGAAACGTCTGATCAGACAGTTTGATTAGAGATGGTTTGGCGTCCGTGGTTGAGGTAGTGAAGGGGTGGAGGTGGGTCACAAGTGAAGAGAGAACAATTTTAAGGTATGACAAATTGAAAATGATTGACTCACGGCCACTGTGTGAGGACTGTGATTGGACAAAGACAAGAAATGAGCTGGTGGAGCTTATAGATAGTGGGAAATGGTGCTTGTGACTCGCAGAAGGCAATTTCAGGTTCATTTGACTTGCACGTGTATTTGCTCACTAACTTGTGGACATGTTTTATTTAATATACAATATTCGCTTCATTTTGTGTCTTTACAGACACGCCAATTCAACTGAACGCTGTTCAGATTTGAGCAACATGCAGGAGTGCAAGTCTGGGTATATAAGCCATGGATTTGCGCCGCATTCTTCAGTTGGCAGTTACACCCAGAGAGCCTCATTAAAGCCACTGAAGACCGGCCAAGTTATTGTAGGTTTCCTCTATTCTCTCAGGAGGGAAATGTTGCCTAAGCACCTTCATGCTTTATCAGTAGTGTTCTCTCTTGAGTTGATTTGTTTACATTGTTGTATTGTGCTTTCTTATGTGTTCGAGGGAACTATAATGTTAGCTAACGGCACATTTTTGGACATAACCGTCACTAACTCGCTCCTCAAGGGTTATTTTTCTAATCTGTATAATCTAACCTGTGACAACATTAAGTGAGGATGTAAGGACCATGATAGTGGGTGGTTTAAGAATTCTTATAGTTTTGTCATTTTAAATGGTTACGTTGTTATTTTTGGATAGTTTTGACAGAGGTGCCTTGTTCTAAGCCAGAAGAGTCGGCAGTTGAGTAAAGCCACTGAAGACCAACCAAGCTGTTGTTCCCTGCCTTTATTTTTTCAGGACAAAACCACCTTCTATTCATAAAATCTGTGCATCCTGAGTGGATGGTCCATGTTTCATACAGGGATATGACACACTTACAGACCATGTTCTAAGCCTGTGCAAATCCAGTTATGTCTTGGTATCTGGAATATATGTCAAAAAAACATCCAATCCAAATTCATCCAATCAGAGAATGATATGAGGAAACCAAACATGGTTTCACATTGTATAAAGCCCCATTTGCCTTTTGTGGGCCATAGTAAGTCACAAGGTGATGGGATGAAACAGAGGTGGATTATATATAATTTACATTTACTTACTTGACAGACGCTTTTATCCAAAGCCACTTACAAGTGTTGGGACTTCAGTGAAGCTGCAGTTCAGTAGGAAACTTTGGTGTAAGTATTAAGTGCTACGTCTAGTCTTGAATAAGTGCAGGAGACCAAAAAAGAAAGGGCAACATAGTACAAAGTACATAGTAAGTGCCACTGTGACATGTCAGGGTTTTTGGAGAAGAGGTGCTTTACGTTTTTAAGAGATTCTTAAAGATAGAGTTGAATGCTCCTGCGCTGATAGAATTCAGTAGCTTGTTCCTCCGTCAGGGAACCACAGATGAGAACAGCCTGGATGTTATTGCCTTGTTTGCGGGGAAGTCAATGCCAGGCGATATTCCTTGGTGGAACACAGTGGCTGACTGGGAGCGTAGGACTTGTATGATTGTGCTCAAGTAGATGGGTGCAGATATAGAAGTCACTCTGAGGGCAACATCAGTGACTTGAATTCGATTTGGGCAGCCATGGCTAACCACTGTAGGTCAATGAGCTGACTGATTCTGGACCATCTGCAAGGGTTTCATTGTTCACAAAGGAAGGCCTTCCAGAGGAGCATTGCAATAGCCGAGGCATTAGTTAACCAAGGCTTGGACCAAGAGCTGGGGGGCGTACTGAGCCAGGTAAGGGCTGATTATTCTGAAGTTGTATAGAGCAAAGTGGCATGACAGAGGCAGATGCAACGTTGTCTGAGACGGTAACCAAACATGCCCCCCAGGTTTCTTGCAACCATGGTTGGCAAAAATCTTGTTTACATTTCCTAAAGAAAATGGGGCAGGTTTCATTTTGACTCATTGACCGCCATCAGATCTAACAACAGAATTGCGGCAGTGAAGTGGGTGAAGCCGGTGAAGAGCCAGTTACATGGTGTTACACCACTCTAAACTCCCGTGGCACTTCTGAGCATGGAAAAGCACAGAGTAACTAGAACCACTGAAACCTCCTGCACTCGGCCACCTGTGGGCAGATCAATCATGCTGCCAGTTCAGATCCATCTTACAGCAGCCCTCAATGTTGCTGTCAGCTTCACAAGTAAAGTACATCCTGGCACGCTGGTTGCGCTCCATGACTCTACTCTGAGCCTTCATGCTCGCAAAGTCGTACACACTTTCCAGTGATCAAATCACATCCCCCAACAGTAATTGCAGTTGTTGTCCTCCAAGTTCTACTTCAGTTGGACATTTGCTGTGAGAGAAATGTCTGGGATGAGCTAAAATCAATGTTTACACCACTGGGGTTATTGAGAGCCAACGATGTAGTCAGTGAAATGAATATCTGAAATAAATTCCACATCATATGCTCTTCACTTGAATTATTTTGGATATTTCTAAACTGGGGAGAAACACTGCTGGGAATTTGTTCTCGATGCCGGTTGTGTCATGATTAATGTATATACCATTGTTAATGATGGGGCATGCAGGCAATAAATTCAACAACAAAGACAAATACATTCATGAATTCACAGTTATTTGTATGGCCTACTGTGCGACCTACATCAGGGAAAACAAATACAAGTAAAAGGCCTCCAACGTGACAGCTTGAAAACACATTGAGTCAGATAGCTGGCAGCAACATTTCTGGGAGAGGAAAATCAAACTCCTCATCAGCTGCCGAGTATCACAAGTGGAAGCCTTTGATGATGGCAGGAAAGCAAATTACACAGTTTGGGTTCCATTGAATGGGTTTAGAGCTCAAAAATCATGTCTAAGACCAAACTGTGTTGTGTTGATCAACCAGGTCGAGCTTTTGCTGCTGTGCTTTTCTTTTTCTCCATTCAACAAACAAACAAGGGTGTGGATACTAACAACAAGATGATGATTACTTGTATAAGAACTTGTTGTTCAATAGGTGTGTGTTTATCTTTCTCTAGGTTTTATGTAATCCACACGGTGTTGTTTACAGATGTGATGATGATGTGATTTAATATTATACAGGTTAGGAGATGGTCAATTAGCTTATAGCAGCTCCTGTGTGGCTGCTCCAAAACAGAATAATAAAAAAAAAATTAACATAACAAGTACAAAGCTCGGCCAGCTGTTTAGTCATATATAAATATATACATAACCAAATAATGAGGTGCAAATGTTATGCCTCAGTGTCCTAAATGCAGCAACACCAAGCTGCAGCAACTCTGAATCTCTTGTGAAATGTCAGTAACTTGATACTCAGGGCCAGATTTAGAAAATGTGCCTGGAAGACCAGAAAAAAAAAGACATACTGGTTCCCGGGCTCTTATATGGGAGTCTGATGTGAGCTGGCTATGTCTTCATATTAATATTGCATACATTTTAAGTAAAAATGTGCAGACACAGTGCAATACGGTGTATGTGGTGTTACACAACTTTGAAGCGATCATTATTTTTTGCATTGATTTCAAGAGCACAATGTGTGTTAGCTGCGGCGACAGTTAACCTAGCTATGTATGAGATAAACTATTAAATGTGTTTGTTTGCAAGAGATACACTTTTGTGTTGACATCCTCTAATGGAGGATAAATGCGCCTATTGTAAGTGACACTGGAAAAGTATCTGCTAAAAGGCTGTATCATGTATGACATGTATCACAAATCATTGTTTTTTTTTTCACTTTGGACAGAGCACAAGATTAATATTGATACTCTAGTCTCCCTCTCAGAGACAAAGCAAATGTGTTTCTCACTATGTTGAAATATCAGTTTTGTATCTACATATAATCCACATAATATATTTCCATGTGTTTACCTTTCAAAATTCCAGGATCACAATCAACTCTGCAGTACATACAATAATCCTTCTGTCTGAGCTCACCTGCTTTCGATTCAGTCCACATTTCTCCCCTGTCAATCTTTGATACACTGTTTGCTCTGGATCATTTCTCAAAACACTGAACAAAATAAATGAAAAAACAAAAAAAACAAAAAAACGAAGATACAACAAACCTTGCAATCTGGCTCATGACGACACAGAGTGTGCTTTTTAATCTAATAGAGAGCTTTTGAGCTGTGAATTAGTGAGTGTATGGAGTGGAGGTACTAATCCTCAGCTTGGCATGAGCTGATGCGCTGAGTCCTCCCACGCTGCTGCAGGGTGACACGGACACTTCCCTCATTGAAGTGTCCCCCAGTCTTTGGCTTGTTAGCCACATATGAGGATATTGTAAACACCACAGAGGGGACCCACCGTGTCTGGTCAAACGCCGAATAATGTTTGCACCACATCTTATTGGCCTCACGTGCATTTTGCCCATTTGTCATCTTCGCTGTCTGACGCTAACAGTGCTACGTTGGACTAGAATAGTACTTCACGCTCCATTTGCGCGTAAATACACTCAACTTAGTGCACTGACCTTGGAACGGACTGACATCTGGTGCCTTGCTCATGGGCATTTTGACAATGATGGAGAGTAGCGCTAGCGTGACGCTAGCTGCTCTCACAGACTCTCACTCGCATCACTAGCAACACTAGCGTCATCGTTTTAATATTTCAGCTAACATGCGCTCAGTTGCACATTTCAGTTTACTTACGTTCCAAATCGAGGAAGTGGAATTTCATGTTTTGTTTTGGTTTTTTTTTCTTCTTCTTTTTTTAGCACCATAATTTCCCACACCGAATGACTCACTCCATCCAGGACACCAGGGGTTAGGAGAGATAGACACCAAAGGCTGAGGACAGATTTGTGAAATATCAGCCTGGGGAATGGAAGCATTGCTTTAGAGGACAGTGACTGAGTCTCCAGGGCCAGCAACTGCTCTGTTCAACCTGACCACACATTTCTGCTGTTTCCCTCCTGTGTCCTACTGTCCTCTCACTTTGTCAAACCACAGCATCCCCGGAGACAGAGGTAAAAGGAAAAAGGGAAACTCTACCTCTGTAGGCTCGACTTCACTGTCATAAAAATAGCCCATTACCCTGGAAATAGGAACATTTACAGTGAACCACAGCATTCTCAGGTAATTTCTTTTCAAAGCTTGCTTTGTTTGAAAATGCTTTATTTATTAATGCTTTGTGACTCTTTTATATTTTATATTTCTGCTGAGATGAGAAGCTAACAGCTTTGTTAAAACCTGCACAGGAGCCATTCCACACACCTCATTATGTACATCTTTACTTCTGAGATACATAACATAATTAAGAATGCTAATTAATGACATAAAACAGATTGATGTCAGTTATAAGGTCAAAAAGCTTTCAGCTCTGGACCGCTTCCAGACCTTCATATCACCACCCACATCTCAGATTTGTTCAGTGGTTGTAATGTGTTGAGTGTTCTGCTCATTGACACTTGTTTCCTCTGGCTGGAGATCAATCAGAGCTTTGTAAGTGGGATTAAGAACAGGGACATCAACTTCCCACATATTAAACTACCTATATAAACTCTATTTTGACTAAAAATGATGTCAGTGGGGTGAATAACTTACTTACCTGCCACATTCTTTTGTTGATAAGGACAAAACAAACCCTTTTCAAATTGACTAAAATGAACTATATCAACCTAAATGCTGAAATTGAGTGAAATGGCTGATTGCCAAGCTACTTGAGCTCATGTTTAGGGGTTAAGAAATATACGTCCTTCTCCAAAAAGACACCCATGGAACTGGTCCGTTGTAAGGCCTTAACACAATACTAATGTTCTAATGTTATAAATCCTCTGGTCAGTTGTGACAATGCAACTTAGCTCTACACAAATGATATGATATGAATGGTTTTGTCTACTAGCAACTGAGTTCATGAATGTAATAGTAAAACTAACACATGGGAATCTCTCAAGTCACAATGTCACTTCTCCTATGGAGCACAACAACGAAAAGGGGAGAGGTAAAGGTGCACAGATACAGAAGCTGAGACACAAATGTTTCACATGTTGACTCTGGAGGCTAACCAGTCCAATTATCTATAATAGTGGACATAGACTCCAGGACTGACAAGTGAAGCCGATGCTGAAGTACCTGAAAGTCTATGGGAAAATATTCCTATTTCCAGATGATTTATTACCTCAGTAAATGTTTTCCTGGTGAGTTTATGGTCTCAGTCTCTAGTTTCAAATCTTCTTTAATACGACATGATGTTCATTCTTTAAAATGATGGTCCCATTTAGAGGAAAATAGAAGACAAAGGGTATAAATTAATCGTACCCCGTGATCGACAGACTGGACCAGAAATGGCCAGAGAAATAAGAGAACAGGCTTGATCCACCCCTCACTCCTCAGCTGCACCTGCTATTCTTAATATGCAAAAAATATGCATTAAAAAAAAAATAAGATGGCAACAGCCAAATGACAAACTCAGGGGCTTCAAAACAACAGTTCACAAACCAAAGGGTGACATCACAGAGGGTTGAGACTTGAGGCTGTGTAACATCCTAAAACTATACACACAGATTTTTAATTTTAACACTAATTATAACATACTTCACAACAAAAGATGATTTAATTGCCTCTGTGATAACTTTCCTTAGAGGTCAAATCCTGTCAGACTTTTATGTGTGAGTTTATGGTAAATACAGAGCTAGAAACCCATAGCTCTTCTATATATATATATTTTTAACACAAATTTGTTTCCTGTCTAAGTGCCTACCAAGATTGTTGACAGCGGGCAGCGTACATGATTGTCAGATGGATCTGTTTGCAACATGGAACAAGGGAGCACCTGTTTTCTGAAGGGCTTGTTTAGCTGTAATGTTCAGACCTGCTACTGAATATGGGCCTTCATTTTAAGAGAAGGTAATAGTGCTGATGTTGTTCAACTTCCTGCCTGGTTAAACATGATACAATAAAATAATTTTAAAAAAAATCATAATAAACACCTTCAAAACATGTATCACAAGCTGTGTTGCTACTATCCAACACTGCAAACCGCTGCGCTCGCTTTACTTCTTTTGAAGAATACAGTGTTTGCACAGCTTTTAAGGGCACAGTTGTGCGCTCTGTCATGTTAGTGACTCAATTCTCAATATGGAAATTAATAATAGTGCTTGAAAATGATTTCATGTAAATGTTGAACTAATCCTTGGTCTGCCGCATGTTTTCAGGGGGAATACTTTTTTGCCACATCCAATTTCACATCTCATCTACCATTTCACAGAAATTAGTGACAGATAAGGTGTCTCAGATCACTGAGGAGGGCAAGAAACACACACCTTTCCAGTCACATTTAAAAGCATTGCCTGAGGCAGATTCATGAGAAATTTCACAGTGTTTTCATATTCCATGGTGAGAAAAGAGCAGTTGCTCCTACGAAGCCAGGGAACGGTAAAATACCTTTGGCAATTATTGAAACACACACACACACACACACACACACACACAAACACACACACACAAAAAGTGCACAGCTTGTCTTTTGACAAACAAGTCATAGCTTTGAACTACAGTGCCAGTAACAGCAATTTAGAAAAGACTGTCAAAGATTTAGTGAGTGTTTCTTTTTCAAAGAAGATGAAATGCGCAAAAACACAGTTATTCAGCTATCAGACTTATGGAAGCCTTAAGCTGAGGTTTGCTGCAGTGGCACAAAGAGAGCGAGAGACAGAGAGAGGCCGATAGCATCCTATCAAAGAAGCTGCCATGAAATGTTCTGTCAGACCATATATTCAAGTGGCGTCTAAACAACTTCTCCCCTTGCAGTCAGACAAGGAGCTCATGCATGTGTCTGTCAGGACTGAAAAACACTGTCTTAACACATAGACATGCACACGGAATAGACACCTTTGCACAAGTGAGACGCCCAGGTGCCAACTCTGATTAGCACACTGGGGGATCTGTAATGTGAAGAAAACTACGAGGTCATGGTCAATAAAATATTTTTATATTGAGCAGTACAAAGCACGACTCTCTGACCACAATCACTGTGTGTTATGAGATTTTTAATTCTCACTTTAACGCAACAGGCGTCCAATAAATTATTCAGATGCCCACAATCATTCATTATACGCACTAATCACTACACACACACTGGTTAAGAACTAGATCATGCACAATTGAAAGGATGCAATGTAGAAGACACTAAGGCTAATGACTTGCATAATGAATAAAAAAAATAAAATAAATATCAATTAATCAGTCAAGTGTGTTTTTTGATTAATTAAGTTAGAAGGGTTACAAAGCCAGTCCTGACATCGTCAAATCATTTTTGTTGTCCGTTTGTTCTATTTGCAAAACAATATTACAGTAGATATAATGACTATATATCAGTGGTCAAACAGCTGTTCTTCAGTGTGTTGTTAATGTAGAAAGACAAGTAGTTCACTGTGCAGACTGAGCAGAGCAACATGGGGTGAGATGGCCAAATGTAAACATATGAGCTCTGCATTGGAATATCTGAAACAACCATGTATTTATCATGTACCCCGTGTGTTCAGTTGCTCACTTTGTTGTGCTACTGTAGTGTTGTACTGTTGGGCGTGTTTGCATGTTGACTTTCCAGGCTTTTGAGTCAAACTGGTATTTCTTAAGTGAGATTAAGACATCGTGAGACTTACTGATGCTTCATAAAACATTTCTTCAGTTGAGATCAGTTTCAGTAACACGTGAGTTCTGTGAGTTCTCCGGTTTAACCCTACCGGAGGAAGAAGTGTCGCTGGGCACATGGACTGTGACCTGATGGTGTCCTGGAGTAAACTGAGCTGAGGAATACTAGATTCAAATCAACATAGGCAAAACACACCACAAAAGATCACGTTGTGTCCTTCATGGGCAGCATTTCTTTCCTTAAGAGTCACAAAAAACATAGTTTGTTACTGCGAAGGTGTTTTGAACGAGTTCAGTTTCCTTTGAATGTCACATTCTGAATCAGAAAATCTGCACAAATCTGACAAAGTATTTTGAATTGAGACAACCATTAAAAAGGGATTTGCTGTTTTTCTGCTTTCTCCATCATTGTAAATGATCTCTGGGTAAAACAGAAGCCACTTTGGGATCTATTTACTTTCTGACATTTTATAAACCAATAATTCATTGGTGAAGCAAACAAACATACCCATCAACTGATGATTGATAATCTGTCCTTCCATCGCTAACACTATGTAATCTTTTATGTAATTGCACATCAGCTAACCTGGGCAGTGTGTCATCATCAGACAAGGAGTTGGTGTGATACGCAAACTTGTATCACACCAACACAGTCTGAACAAACAGACTTTCTATAATGACTGATATCTGTTGTCTGAAGAGTTTAGTTTTGGTGCAGGAAAAATACCAGATGTTGCAGACTAAATGAACCCTTACACCAGGGGCTTTTGAACGGATGAATGCACGCCAATAGCTCTTAACGGGTTTGTGGAGCAACACTTTCAATGAGAGTGGATGTAAATAGTCATAGGGGCTGTTTACCAACCATGGGAAGGACCTTGAGTAAGACGCGGAAGAACCAAGCTCCCCTTGGGCCTTTTTTTCCCTGATAGGTGATGTTAAGGAGGTGAGCACAGCTGGCTGAGTCCATTCTTTCCACTTTATGTTTTCCAGACATTACAATATATCTACAGGCTAGCAACTGTAAACTCATCTTCAAATGCAAATTGCAAGATGTCCAGAGATGTATTGGCCTAAACTTCTTTGCAGGACTTGAAGTGAATGAAAGTAATGAAGGACCGTCAGTGCTTCAAAGAATAGTACTGCATGCTGGAACTTGAAACAAAATAATAAAAGTTACATTTAAAATGAGCCAAAGAAGTGGTGATATTATGAAAAAAAGTTTGCAATTCCGTCAACTAATTTGAGCTAATCTATTTTTTAGATGTTCTGGCATATCTTAATTGCGTTCCTTTTTTCTTGTTGGTGACCTCTGAAAAGCCATTTCTATGGAGCCCCATAGAATTCAGTATTAAATTAGCGTAGCAGACATGCAATAAATAATCACAAAAATACATTTCATTGAATGAACTAATAAATTACTTATTACTTATAGCAAAGTGTTTGCTCGATACTAAAAATACACCTTGCCTTTTACATCATGGATAGGGAGGGACCAGGTTACTACATTTGGTCAGAAAAATCTATACGTTTCAGTGGAAGGATCACCAGTGTCAAAATAATAACCATAATAATATCATGATCATAATAATAGTAACATAAAAAAAAAAACTCTGTACTGCAGAAATGAAAAAAAAGGGTGTAGTTAGTTTTTAAAAAGAGGCAGCAGATGTGATTGGCTAAGAGGTGAGGATTAAAATAATGTGTAATGTGTAATGTGTAGTTGATATAGTTGTAATAATGATTTATTAAAACCTGTCACAAAGCATTAGTTCATTCATAAATATTTCATAGTTACATATTTACTCTGGAACACTCTTGGGATCCATAAATGGCAATGGCACAATTGAATGGTAATCTTTATTTTGGTGAAGCAGGATACATGCTGGAGAGTATATTAAGCATTTAACAGATTCGGAGAATTTAATCACATTTGTTAATAATCATATTCAATATTAAAATTTATAACATAAGGGTAACAATCTCAGTGCTTAATTCAGCAAAGTTTAAAGCTACAATTTGGAAAGGAATCAAAAAAGCAATCAAATTAAAAATAAACACTGGAGAAAAAAAAAATATGGCTCCTTGATGTTCTCTCATTCTGAGTTTATTCCAAGTCTCTTGTGCACATCTGTTTTTGATAACGCCTCTCCCTGTTCTACAAAAGTTTTATTAATTAAATTTGGTTCATTGGAAATCTGGAGGGATTTATAAGTGGATAATTCGTCAGACTGAATGAGATGGAGATCTCTATCTTCAGCTGCAAGAGTCAACACAATTCATCGTTTTTGTCCATTTCTTATTTCCTGTACTGAGCCCACCCATCCACTCCACCAACCCACAATGCATGCAGCAAGGCTCATCCATCCTCACTGTATGCATATCTTATGTAAACAACCACCTACACACACTCCTCTGCCACTTCTCCTATAATTTCTCCCGACAGTTCGTGGATTTTTTTTTTATATGGGTATTAAATTTGAGCCGTGATAAAATACAAATCAAACAGATGCTTTCTAAAGCTGCACTATTAGAAATTTGTGCAATACAGTGATGCATTGTTCTAGGACAGACCAAGGTTAATCTTGTGTGGTCTCTCTGCATGAATTATAAATAGGTGCTGCAGACAAGTGTGTGCGTGTGTGTATATAGCTTCATACATAAAACTGCAAGACAAAGTGTGCAGGCCTAATTGCCAAGCAGAGATGAGGAACCTGTGTTTATCAATCTTAAGCTTGCTTTGAATTATTGTATTTACAAATGCTGTGTATGAAATGCATTTTGTAGTTTTGCCAAGATTGGACTGATTGTTTTAATCCTATATCTTAATTTAATATCAGATGTTTCACTTATCAGATGCCTTTAACTACTTACAAAACTGATGAGATAAGATAATAACATCTGCATTGGGAAAAAAGCAGCCATTAAAAAATGGCATTGGAAAAAATACACATGTTATCTGTCACCCAGCGTGACTCCTTGTGGGTGGTGTTGATTGTCAAGAGCCATGGTTGCGTTTACCATACAAGAGGTTATGCACACTCTGAGAAGTGTCACATCCTCAGGGCAGATATGTAGCTGCATGCTAACCTCAGTAGAAGAAAAGACATGATAGAGACAAGAGTTCACATTGGTGTTGCTTTGGAGAGACAACTCTCAATGCAGTGCTCCTTCGACACTGGTACGTACACAGCTCTTAATGCTGACGCTGGCTATGTAGCAGTAGCAAAAGTTACACTTTACACTTTTTTTTTTTTTTTTCCAGAATTGGATACAACTGATACTCCTTTCATGTCTGTTTAAGGACATAGCTAGCTTAGCTTAAGCTGATGCTAAGATAGTTTCTAAACAAGTAAATAAGCAGCTACATCATCAAATTCCTCCTTAAAGCACAAATAGTTTTTCCTTCCGCGTGTAAGAATTAAATAAATGCAATACAGTATTTTAAATAGTCGGCCTCTGAGGTTTTGGTTGGTGTATTTTTTTTTTTTTTTTTAACTTTGAACAGAGGCAGGCTCAGTGTTTCCCCCTGTTTCCAGTCCTTGAACTAACTATTATCTCCAAACTTCAGTTCTATACATAGTGGTTAAAATTTTCTCATCTCGGTCTCAGAAAGAAAACAGCTAATCATATTTCCCAAAAATCCATAGATATCAATTCAGTCGCAGGAATGTATTGTTTTTGGACCATTGTTTCCGGCAACATTAGTAATTTAAACACACCTCTCCACTCCCTCTTTTTTCCATTAATTTTACATTTACTGCAATCTTATTGTAGAGACCTTGTTGGTGGACAAGCATAATTGATGGCAGAATGCAACATTTTTTTTTTTGGCCTCAAGTTCAGAGCAAATGCATTTACCTTGCACAGATTAGTTTCGAATTAAACTTATATAACATGGGGTCTAAGCAATCAGACCTTTCCCAGTAGCTCCCCACGACTCATTTCTTTGAGCAAGTTTAATTATCTTTAATGGCAAAGTCAGGCTCTGCATATCTGGTGAGAAACAAGGTCCATTCCTCATAAATTCATTATAGTGTTGGGCCTGAGTAGAAGGTGGTGCTTAGGGCAAATATAAATGTCTCGTGTCATTTATGGAAATGCAAAGAATGAAGTTTGGTGTGGTATTTTGTTTTGATTAGACTGCAGAGAAAATTATCCATTGAGACAGAAAATAATTAATTGTAATCAACCTGCATCATAATCATGCGCACCCTGAAGGATGGACATGTTTTTAGATACATCTAATTAAATACATCTGATGTGTAGGGGCAGAGAACTGACTAAACTTAAATATAAAACAATGTACAGACACAAATCTATATAGAAATTGGATTTAAATTTTTTTTCCAGTCTTGTATCTATAATTATTGTATTAGACAGGGAAACAAATTTAATAAATTAAAAATAAATAAATAAAATAAATTTAATAGCACGTTTCTTCACAACTGACCAACTTGAGGAAGAATGAACAGAAGATGTTTTTTTTTTGTTGTTGTTTTTTTTTTCTGTCTGTGTCGAAAAAAATCATCAAAACAAAACCATGACATTTCATCTTCGCAAAAAGCACCAAACACTCGACAAGTGTGAGTATATTTTTGCCTCTTTTGAAGATTAGCAACAGTAATCTCAGGTAAGGCATATCAGGCAATGGCTTATCTGATATGTTTGTGTTGTGTGTGTGTGTGTGTATGTGTGTGTGAACAAAGTAAAAGATTCTCTCAGATATCAGCGGTTGCCTTGTGTTGTTGGCTGTCATTGACTGCCTGTGTCACATGATATACGTAATGTATGATGTGTGTAGTGTGTGTGTGTGTGTGTGTGTGTGTGTGTGTGTGTGTGTGTGTGTGTGTGTGTGTGTGTGTGTGTGTGTGAGGTCAAATGTGGGAAAGGATGACACTGGAGAGATTAACTTATTAAATTTCATGCAGATTGGATTTTAAATGATGTAAACGCTCCTCTGAGTCAGAGCCTCCTCTCCTGACAGACATGATCTCATTGGCTGAGCACAACCTAAAATGGGTGGAACCAGAGAAACCAGCAAGCCCTAACCCAAACCCTAACCCCATCCACATGTCTCCTGGCTAAGTAACATTACACTTGGTGAAAAGATAAGAAGCAGAAGAGTGGGAAACTAATACTGTAAAACCTTCTCACACTGCTAACTGAACAAGTGTAATCAAGCTAATTTACTGTAGAGTTGAGGCCAGTTTACCTTATTGGCCAAGTTCAGTAGCGGTAGGCTAATCTCATTAGCCTGCTAACCTGCCAAGAGTAACAGCGGGCTAATGAGCATGTCTGGAGGAAAAGAAGGAGAACTTTTTATTTAAGAGTATCAGTTGCAGTCCCGTCAATCTGGGTTTACCTCATTTACCAGGTTTACGTCACAGTAATGTGCACAGAACCACACAGATGCAAAGCGCGCCCCAATGAGGCCACTTTTGCTAAATGTGTCTCAACTTCACAATAGCACTGCGCCTGTCTGAATTCGTAAGGTTTATGTTGGTTTATGTTGGTTTATGTCTGTCAATGATTAGCCATCAGCCCTGAAAAAGGTTCCCATGGTTTTATCACAATGTTCACCACAAAGGCCGACACTAATGGCCACCGAAGCTTTAGAAGCCCACTGTTTCATTTTCACCAACCACTGTGCCTGAATATTCGCATATACACTAATAGTCAGGTGCAGATCATAGCAGGCGTTTCAAACTCTGAACCAATGAGATGGTGTCACCTGTCAACAGTCTCTCAGATTAGTTCTCTGAGGGCGTGAGACCATTTTAGGTCTCACTTTTGTTTACATCTCACTTAGTAAGCGTTGCTTTCAAAGTGAGATAGAAATTCAGTGTGCTTCTGTATACGCAAGCACATATTTTAGTAACCATTTCCACTTTTACACAAGTTCCCAATGAATCTAACAATAAACATATGAATGTTGCTATGATTTACACTAATCATAACACTACAATAATGTGAATAAGCTTCTTATGAGAATTTAAATTGGGCATTATTATCTATTAAATAACATTTTTCACAAGGATCTCACTGTAAGGCCCATATTACACAGTATAGTTGAGGTAGTTGGTGTAGTTAACTGTAGATCTCTCTTGTGTATGCATATCAGTTCACAGAATAAGGGTTTTTCTATGCAGGGTCTTACTTCGCTGCCTTTGTTATTCTAATTTCCCTTATTTTGATTTAATCAATTCATTTCAAACCCACAAAGTGTTATTTTATCAGTGAAACCATATATGTATATCTGAATCTAGCAGTGGCTGCAGTAAGTTTTTTTTTTTTTTTTTTCCTTACAGAGCTCATTAACCAAAACAACAACAGTAAGAAAAAAAAAAAAAAAGTGTATCTCTCTGTAGCCCAACCATCTCTGGCAGTGGCTGTATATCCATGTAAGCCATGGAAACAAGAAAATAACTTGGCAAAACTGAAGAGGACATTGGCACAAAAGCGGGGTTGTCAAGTTTATTTTGTGTTTGCCCGAGAACAAAGCAAAGAGAGTGGACACATCCTACTCAAAAACACCAACAAAATGCACTTCAGGTTAATTAAGGGAACCTTAACCTCACTAGTTACAGATTCAATGACTCATTCATTTAATGACTAATATCAGTGCTGCCGGCTGGGCCAAATAGCGGCTGATATTAGTATGTCGGTGAATGTGAAAGAAAATGACTAAGGGACCCCCAGAGACAATCTTGCCTAAGGCCCCAAAAAGATTAAGACCTGAGCATTTGGAAGCCAATCAAGCTTCTAAATAACAAAACCCCGTATTTGCCACATTTCAAACCAACACGTTGGCACAGAACGTGTAAGCCAACAGACAGTTTCCGTTAAAATATCTTCAAAACCCACTGAACTCACACTGTCTGTAACCTCAAGTAAATCTTCTCAAATACCGCACTACTTAAAACGTGAGGAGATGTTGCTGTAAGTCGCAGTTTCCGAGTTGTTCTCTACAGCGTTGTTATCACTCCATCAGCTTCCAAGGACGCCTGCAACGCTGCTCTCATTTATTTGGTACAGTGAGAAGCCTAAGCAGCCGTCTAGTGATAAAATGAAATGGGAAAAATGAAAGCTTTTATTTGAAATGGGACATAACCGTGACAGTTAACTCAGCAGTTTGGAAGCGCTGCCGTAACACCGCCCACCTGAACAAAATATATCCTTTTCTATAGAGCACTTGGCTGCACACTGCTGCAGTGTTGTTTTTTTTTTTTTTTTTTTTTTTTTTTTTTTGTTGTTTATGTTGTTTTTTGTTTTTTTTTAAATCTATATCTTCTCTGCAGGACCTATTTTTTCTCTTATGTTATTTTCCTTTGCCAGGTGTGCAACTCTGCAGCTGTCACAAATTATCTGCATCTGCACATCTGTGCTTTTACACCATTTACACACAAATAAATGCCTTGCACATATTTGACTAACTGCACTGATGCTTGTTTTTTTTTTTTTTTATATATACTGTATCTCTATCCGCTCCTGTTTTAGAAGTGCCAAAATGTAGTGTAACAACAACAACCCAGTTTTTTTTTCACTGTTCCTTCAAGAGCCACAGGCTCTCAGCTCACACTGCTGTCTTGCTTTCAGAAATCATAGAGCTTTGAGTCTCTTGAGTCTTTCTTTAATGTGTCAAGAAACTAGTCCTCAGGTAAATTCACCCCAGGAGCACTTGGTCTCTGCAGTCGGATGTGTCACAGATCCTGTCAGAACAAGGAGCATGGGATTAGTGAACAGATTCTTCCTCACTTGCTTGTACCATTGTTCCAGATTGCTGAGCCTGAGATAAGCAGCCAGCAGGTAGAACATTCAGATCTATTGTCTCCAGTGCGAAGCAGCGCGGCTCCGACTGAAGCTGCTACACATCCTTAATGGGGCCAAAAGCTACATCTTCGTTGTAGTGGCCCTCTTCAGGAAGCAAGTTTTCCAAAACGTTTCAATTCCCATGCAATGTTTGGGTTCATGCTTCACATACACAACACTGATTCACATGAGTTACTGAGCCTGAAGGAAGACCAAAGGCTCCTCTGCAGCTGTATAGATGCCTTTGAGCAATGTAATGTCATTTGGCATCACACCATGAAAATTAAGAAAAACACTGAGGTATGGTATTTCTCCTATAGTGCAAGTCTTGTGGTATTATTAGTCTGGAGTTTCAAAATGTGAATTTCAATAGCTGCCTTCTTTGATTAATAGGCGTCTCAACAGAAAAGTAAACCTTAAACTATTGCAGTAGGAGCAAAATGCGTCCAAAATCTACGGTGGCCCTGAGAGCTCAATGCAGTGCAACTTTAGAAAACTTTGGATTACAGCGACTGCCTAAGGAGTACATGTAAAGCACGTGCAAACAGACAAAACACAAGCAAATTCAGAAAACACCTTCATCAATTTAACATCACATGTGACCCAACACAAATAGATACACAATCGGGCTGCAAATGCTCACAAGACAATGACAGTGTTTTCAGGGGACAAAATGAAAGACTGTTGTTATTGCTATAATTATTATTATTATGTTATTGCCATTGTTGAAGGGATTTGTTGAGCTGCTTGACAACTCAATTTGCCTCCTGGGATAAATAAGAGCATACCTATCAATCAAAGCAAATCTATCTATCTATCTATCTATCTATCTATCTATCTATCTATCTATCTATCTATCTATCTATCAACATGTGGTTTTTTATACCCCTTTTTCCACCAAAATTAGCAGGTGCAGCTGGGTTTTTTAAGCACAGGTAAAGTTTCTAATAAAAACGGCCTGACCCCCTTTCTGCTGTCAGTAGAGTTTCTCCTTTCTGTCCTGACTGAGGACACGCACAACTGCAAGGACTGATGTCATCCAGTGTGCTTACAGAGCACACACACACACACAGACCCAGGGGAGCGAAAGCGAGCTGCTGTAGCTGCCGTGCAAATTGTTAAAAACGGATCTGTCCCATCTCACCCCTGGGTTGGTGCTCCTGTAAAAGTGTTGGAGCCTCTGCGAGACGCTTGAATTTGGCGATTGGGTGTTTTTTAAAAGGTTTCAGCTCCCGCCGCAGTGTGTCCGGTTGAACAGCACCGTGCTGGACGGGTGACAGGTAGGAAAAGAGGTGAAAACTTCTGTGTTCAACTGGGTGTTGTGCTTACATCAATGCCGGAGCCAGGGCCGATAAATACCCATGCCTACTGCAGAGTCATTTAACCCACGTCTGAATGATGACTGTAGTCTTTTCCATTGACAACAAAAGCCTGATCTTAGGTCTTTTGACCAAGTGAAAAGGGGCTTTAAGTTGCATTGTGTTGAGCTCTCTGGGCCACCGTAGAAAGCACAACAAACATTATACTGTTCTCTTATATTATCATACATGACTTATTGTAGGGGGATATGGGGAAACATTTATATGACAAAGCTTAAGAGTCATCAATCAATCAGATTATTATGAATCTGACCCATCTAAAGTGAAGTAAACTGTAGCTTCAGCCTACACCCTTTCAACAAATACTATATATAAAGCCGAACTGACTTATCAGCAGCTGTTTACACCATTTTTTTTACGGAGCAATCTGTAATATTTTGTGACAACACCAGGTGGTTCCTCCAATCTCATGTCAAACGTAAAGACGTCGGGGCAACAGTGACCTATACGTCAGCGAAACTTTCTCCTGACACTTAGACAGGGGCCAGCAGCAGATGACTGTGACTCGGCAGCTCGCAGATGCGAACGTACTGCAACTAACTTCGTCAGGCTGTTGCTGAATGAGAAGAAAAGGCGCTCAGGCAACTCCGCTCTGCAGAAATCGTGTGCATATGTAGAGAGCTGCAAGAAAAGCACCAACACACCTAAAAGTCGTATGTTTCTTGGATGCAGGTTCTGCAAAAAAAAAAAAATCAATTATGTGAAGGAGGAAAAAGGGGACGCTGGTTCTTCGAATTGAACTGAATCAAAGAGCAGAAGTCAACGCAGTGGCGAGAGACTTGTATTGTGTTTGTGCGACATGCAGAACCAACCTGCCAAAGCTGCTTTTGTGTTCCCTCAGAAAGCTCAACTGAGGTTGTTCTGTCTGGTATGCAAATGTTCTTCCTGGGTACAAACTTATTTGCCCGTTTGTTGTCCAAGCACTTCAACTGTAAATTCAAGACATGTTTTTTATTTTTTTTTGCGTTTAGAGTTTCAAATAAAACTCATGGTCCTGTACGATATCACTGAGAAGGGTTGCGTTTTATGTCTTGGTATTAAGGCCTGTTGCTACATTTTCTTTGTTTTCAACACTATTTCCTCACAAAAATGTTTGTTCAGAACACGTTCCTGTTCCTGGGTTTGTTTGTTTTTTTTTTTTTTCTAAATGTTTTCTACTCTATTTCTACTAAAAATGACAAAGCACTCTAACCCAATACAAACAAGTTATTTTTATTAACTGCCTGGAGACTTTAAGTTTACTTGTTTTACCCTAATTAGTTGAGCCAACTTTTCTATTGCTGGCTGCCCTGATATTGTGATAAATGATATGCTTTCTAATACCCCACAGCATGTTTTCTGCAGTCATTTATTTGGCTGTATGTTGGCCATTAATTGTAATGACTACTGGATAGTAATTCCTCACACTAAAGGAACAACTGGAAATGATCTGATGGCTTTTGGTTCATTTGTAAAATACTAAAGCTCATCGTACCGTCTGACTTCTGATAATGAGTGCACCTTTGAGCGCTATACATGAGCTGTGGTATTGGTGTGCTTTTGATACAATAAAAAAGTAATTTCACAGTCAAGCAATGACTGAAAGTTGGGGCAAAAAAGAAGAAAATAAAAGTATTTCAGAGCGCTCTGTATTATTTTATAAGACAACTGAGGCATCTCAAGGGCTCTCTTCTGCGGTGTAATGCAAGAGAAACGGGATTTTCTCACCCTCATCTCTCTCCTTGTGACTCTTTTTAAATAATGGAAAGCTGAGCAAAGCCGGGCAATTCTGTCCCACTGAATGAGAGAAAATTCTTCTGTGGGTTCCTGCAGAGAGACTGTGAAAAAAGCCAAAACAGCTTAGATTTGTAATATCTCTGCAGCTATGTGGCGCCTTGCCATTGTTGTATTGCTCATCCCCGGGGCTTTGCAAAGAGAAAGTCATTGCTGAGGCATTCAACTGGTTTCTGACATCGACGCTATTTTACTCTGAGGGGATTTGGATCTCAGAACAACCGGATTGATCACAGTCCCCCTTTTGTGTCATTAAGTCTGTCTGAACATTTCTCTTTCTGAAGTTTTGAGATATCAGCTGATCTTCTGAAGTTATCCTGCCATGCTGTTATTACCTCGATAGAAAATTAGTTACTGCCTCAGGAAATTGCTGCATGTGATAAAAGTGCGCTCCATATCATAATAATGGTGTCGTCAAAGGTAAGTGATTACGTCTGTATCAAAAATTTGTATCTTTCACTTTTTTTTTTTTTTTAGTTTTTGCAAGCGGCTGAAAATGAACATGAATCAATATGGAGTCCTTTCACTTGTATGTGATGAACAGTTGCATGCACATCTAATGCATGGAGCATAGTAGATCATAATGACTCAAAATTAGTTTTTTTTAATATAGCCAGTCACTATTTTAATTAATGTTTTAATGTATTTGATTTGGGATTAACATGCATTCAATTAGTCACGGCTGTGGTTTAGGAATAATTTATATCTAGAATACAACCCATCAGTGATTCAGGCACTTCCATCAACTGTTCGAGGGTTGTTTAGGCCGACATGCTACAGTATCCAGTGTAACCTTATGTCTGCAGTCTATCATTGCGTAACATTCATGGTCCAAAGACCCAGTTTGATTGCTGCAGGAAAATCCAGAAAGTTTATTATAAACCTGAATGATAACTGCAAACTCTTTATTTTCCAGTTGACACTTTACACATACTGCAAAATCTGCCTCAACTGCAGTTTTCTCTGATGCAATCCAAACAAACATGGAGGATTGTTTGAGGATCAGTGGGAGCTGCCGAGCGCCAATTTTGATCCCATTCCCCTCAGGACCAATGGACTTTCATCGGGCAGTGAGCAAAGGCCAAGTCACTCAAACATCACTAACACGTATTGCGCCTTCTGTCTACTCTGGGACTGTGATATATCTGGGAACGTTAGTGAGTGAACATCCAAGACAGTCAATAGCTTCCACTGAACAGTTAGCCAGTGAAGAGACTAAACCAATAGTAATAAGATGGGAATTAGGATGGCTCTGTGGCGTTGCCTTAAGATGCTGTGATGTTTGCTATGAAATGCAGTGCAGATTTAGTTGCACGTCTCAAACGTACAGATTCACACTCTGGGTTTATCAAAATACGGGTTTATGGCCGGGCTAGCTCAAAGTATACCGGAAAGAAACAATCCCAGGAACATTTGTTGTCTTGGCTAATGAGATTGTCCATTGAAATAAACATTTAAAAGGACACTCCAATTCGTTTTATCTTCTATCGTCAACATATAAATCATGGGGAGTTGTACAAAGTCTGTCGTGCGATAAAAAAAGATGCTATTTAGATTATAATATTCTTCTTCGGACCTGTCATTTCTCCTGACAGATTGAGAGCTGTGCAACTCTACTGGGTGCAATTAGTGGACTGGCCCTTTAAAATAAATATGAAATGCTACTTCAAGTTAAATTATAAATGCTGTATGAATTTTACATTGTTCGAGAATGTCAAATATAGTGCTGTAAAGAATAAATGTTTACAATGTTTACAAATTTAGCATGAATAACAAACACACTAACATCAAATATTTAGCTCGTGTTTTTTAGGATTTTATACAAATAAAACTAAATTAGTAGATGGCCCCTTTAATGTGCGTATTAAAGAGACACTTTGAGTAAAGGTATTATAAGCAGTGTGAATTTTTACAAAAATTAAAAAATATAGCACCAATAAAATGTAAAAGAGTATTACAAATTCAACATGAATCACATTAAAACCAACTACCCCTTTTTATGATCTAATTTCTTATAAGCAGAAGTATGATAAACAACCCCAGATGCCTCAACATTTGTGATTTTACATCCACAAACCCTGTCTTTTGTTGTGGTATGCATCCACAAACTGATGAAAACATCACTGAGATAACATGATGGTAGGCCCTCTGGAAAACTACCCAGACAGGCAAAAACACAATATCAGGAGGCAGATGGAGAAAATAATGAAAAATGAAACCTGTGCTCACCTGCAGATATCTTGGAACAATGCTGACAAATGGGGGCAGAAGCCTGGCTGTGCTGTTTTCATCAGATCGCGTCGTCTATCTCGCAGCGGCACCTGCCTCAGCTGCCCCATCAAATTTCAGGAGCCCGCTGTCCTCGAGGCAAGTAGGCAGAAGCCAAATTATTTGCAGGCTGGTTAGCCACTTCAAGGTGAAACAACAACTGAGCTCTCAATTATTTCACAGTGGCATATCCAGGCTTTACACAAGGGAGTTGGAAATAGAACAGAATTATAGGATGGATCAGACCCTTGCCTCCTCACCTCTTTACCTTGATGATAATTTCCCAGATCACCTTGGTCATACATCTGCCTGCCGACGCTCTGAGGTCCCCTGCAGTGAAACACAAATTATGGGTTCGGCATCGACTTTCACCAGCAGTGACTCCGTTTTAGCGGGCTGCCAAAAAGATGGTTTTAATGGCAGACAGATGCAGTCTTTTTGGCTGTCACATTTTTCGAATTGGGAACTCATAACTCTTTCATGGGGCTGTTAAATAAATAAGGAGGGTAGATTGAGTTGCCTACAGAGACGTGGGCTGTGGCATATGGCCCAGACAAAAATGGGCCTCCACAGATCACCTTTTTTTGGACACCATCCTTGTGCACGCTCGATAGGTTTGAGACGGCCAAGACAGTAAAACAATAGCAAAGCAGTCAAAAGCGAGTAACAGAAGGGAGTCAGGTGGTTCTTTTCTTTCTTTCTCTCTTGCTTTTTTTTTTTTTTTTTTTTTTTTAGCAGCAGGGCTCAGGGAGGTGTTTATTGACTATGCAGAACTGTCTGCTCAACATCAAAGCCACAGCTAAGTCTCCTCATGGGAGCCATACCAGACACAAACCCGTGAACCCAGAAGGATCAAAGTCTCACCCCCTATTGAACTTAAAACATATTAAGCAAATATGAATATTCTGAATATTCAGTCATAAATATAAATAGACAACCAGGCACCAGGAAGACATCTTTTGCACAAACGATATGGTAATTATTAAAATGTATAGGGAGTTGATGCCATGATTACTTTTTTTTTTCTGGGAAGTGCAATGATGCATATTAACTTCAGAAATGATCCACTGCAACTTCCAGCCTTATATATCTGCATATGTGTGTTAAACATCACACTATCCACACTATCATTGTCGAATTTTGTGATTCACAAGACAAAACAACTATTACATAGTTACTGTAGTAACTATACTATACTGCAGTGTGCAGTGTAGTTTACTGTACTGACCCTGTATCTGCTGTGCCACTGAGGGTCCTGTAGTAAACAGAAGGTCAGTTTAACATTGGAATCATCCAACAAATGCGCTATAGGATTGTGCAGGACCAATTCACATGGGACTCTTGGGCCTCTATCATTGAAGCAGTGTCCCCGCTAACAATGATATAATGCGGGCCTGCTGCTGCCTGGCTCGTATGGTAGCCTCTTAACTTCATCATTCAGTCGGTGGGAGTCGGTAACAAAATCAACTGTCATGTCCATTTTCCCAACTAGCTTGAAAAGAGAAATCCAGTCAACAGCCTCCAGAAACTGACACATTGCGTCTCGCTCCCGAACAAAGGATGTTGCTGCTTTGATTTTTTTGACTTTGGCTGAAACAAGACGAGACACTTCTACTTTGTTTTGTGAGTCCAGTCTCCTTAGAAGAGCTGCAAACTGTTCAAGCCTTGGTGTTTTGTCAAGAGTAGGGAGTAGCTGTGGTCTGTTGTGTTCACATGGAAGCAGCTTTAAACCTTATCCATGTGTATGGATGTAGTTCATGTTGGTCAGGTTGCATCTGACCGATAAGATTAAATACTGCTGAACTTAAACCTGACCATCCATCAGGTAGGTGCTAAAACTAGAGGGTTCTTTGATTAACATTATTAATATATAGTATTAAAACATCACATATCATCACTGTTTTTTTTTTTTTTTTTTTTTAGAATTCGTTTTCTGGGTAAAGTTATAAAATATTTTAGCACATAAGCCTGTACCCTGTGTATTAAGTAATAACAGCCTGTCGACAGTCAGTGTGAGAACGTCTGACACATTTAAATCTATTTACTTAATCCTCCTCTCTTTCCTCTTTTGCCAGTACATGCAGTACTTAGCTTGAGACGACTGAAAAAGCAAATGTTGTAATCTTTATGGAAAGATCCCAACACATCACATCGGCCTAAATATCAAAATATAAGGCACCTCGTGCTAAGTGATAATTGTGTGACAATTTCTAGGCAAAAATACGTGTAAATGTAAAAAAGGGGATTGAAACAAGGGTCGTTTTTAACATGCCTCAATATCACAAAGTAATAAAGTAAGCCACCCACATAAAAGGAAGTGAGTGGCCACGTGTGACTTTCTGAGAAATTGCCTTCAGAAGTCACAGTTAACACTGTGTTTTTTTTTGGGGGGGGGGGGGAATTGTTTGCTGCTATATGCTGTTTTGCCTTAATGATGCATGAAAATGACGATCTGCTGCAGATAAAGTTTTACAGCGGCGAAGCAATAAACTCTAAACAACCACACCAGGCCAAGTTAAGCATGATAAGTTCTTTCCTTTCTCTGAGCTGAATCCATCCTCTCACATTTTCACATTGCTTTTTGACAATGGCAAAACAGGCATATCGGTATTTAAACACATGAACGCTGGTAGGTAGGTTTATACTGTGTTCAAGGTTGAAGCACCTGTGGCTTTTTAGATTTACATTTATATATTTTAATTTGTATGAATTGATGCTTCTCTTCTAATGTTTGTGTGATTATTAACATGCTGAAAAAGCTAATGGCTCTTTCCATTGGAAAAAAAGAAACTGATTCATGTATCATAGTAGTTGTTTCAATGTTTTAGCCCATTAACTACTAATTGGGTATACTTTACATTGCTACTACCACTCTATGATATGATCCTTTAAAAGTACCTTTAGGATCTGAGAGCTTTTCTGTGAATATTTCTCTTTTGAATAGTTACATTAAAAAAAGAGCAAAGTTATGAATCATTAAAACTCCTACTAAGTAACATTTATAGATTGAGATGGGTTGCTCCTGTACATCTACTTATGACAACATTATTTTATGTTAGCAGCATACAAACATGTTCATAGAGGTAACATCAGTTGGAACAAAAATATACAATGTCCTGTTTCACGCAGTTGCCTAATTGGGGTGATTAAGATGGAAGTCAATAAATCAGACGCATGACATTTCAAATACAATGAAATACAATGAACACTCTTGATTCAAGGCCCACTCATGCTTATTCCATTAGGTAAGTGTTGGGATTAGCTTGAATTGTAGCAAGTTCACCAGGTATGTGACATACTGTAAGTGGGGTTTGACTGATAGTGTCTTAAATAGCTGAATTAGCATAGAGTAGGTATACTATAGAAATACACTGTACCTCAGAGACCTAAACAAGGGCATTTGATATGGATATGAGAAACAGCCGACTTGCCACGAGTAGCAATTTAATATCTAAACATGGATCTCAAGTGACTTGCTTTTTATTTTAGGAATCTGGAGCTTTTGTTGTGTGACAGAGGCGCCGCCAACAGCAAATTCACACTTTTGTTTGCTCGCATGCAGTGTTTCCCAGATGTTGTTAAGCACGTGTATTTGGATGAGTGCGAGGAACACCCAGAGGTGTGTCTGTGTTTCCATGCTCAGTTGAGGAGAGGCGACTTGTCGTCGCATGGTGTCAGAATCCATCAGCCCGTTCCTGACCTAGAATTTTAAGCACAGATCTAATATCTGAGGAATGAAAACAGTGGATGTCTCCATTACTCCCAGGGGCTGTGAGGCCTCAAGAATAGCTTTACTCCTCCTCTTTTCTGCCTGTCTGTTTCAGAAGTCAGAAGATAAATGAGCATGCTTTGATACAGCTTGAGGGGAAAAAAGAACGCCAAAAGTCCCTGTGGAGTCCCCAACAAGGCAGCAAGGATGTGAAATAAAAAGCATTAGGACAGAGATGCAAACTTATTGCAGAACAGCCACATGTTTTATGAAACTAGGCTGTCCTAGTCATATCCCTGGTCATTTCCTATAACCTTCAAAGGGTAACACATTTCGCTAAGAAACATCCCAAAATAAATTAGTTATTCAATGTAAAACAGCGACTAATTTTTGTTTCATTTCAAAGTTCATTAACTAATTGCTTTGTCAATTTTGTCTTTAACATTACAAATGTGCAGCATAAATTAAAAATATTCTCTATACATATCATCATGTCTGTGATCCTTTACTAATGATGGTTAATTAACATTTAGATGCCAGGCAAGTGAACAAGTGAACTACCAATTCCCCTGTAAACAAGCAATTAGCGTTGAAACATATGATGTTAAATTACCTTGCAGACTGAATCTCCATTTAATGAGGAATTCAGTCAAAGGAATCAAACATTAAATTGCCCATTTGGTCACTGATACACAAAAATTACACACACATGTTCAGCCAGACTTCAGCTTGTGTGCGGTTAGCAAAGCCCTTAAGGGGGGTGGTGCTACCTTTCACTTTCATAAATCTGTATTGAAGAAGACATAATTGTAACAAGATCAGTGGGATTCTGGGAGCAGTCATGACAATAGGAGTTTTCACAGCCAGAAACACCTGGAAAAGTGATTTTGTCAATGGTGCAAAACAAACCCCACAGCTGCCTGTCACGTCCTCACTAACCACACCTTCCAAATCAAGATAGGACCATAATGTGTTTAAAAAAGTCCATAGATTGTTTAATACAACATACCATATTCTCAACAATTCAACATCAACAAAATTTTGTTAATTAAAAAAAAAAAAAAAAATCTGCATATTACCTTTATTGCACAGAACAATTTAAATGTATTTTCCATAGATTTCTTTTTTAGTATCTTTTTTGTAAAAAGTTGGCTTGGACTACATGGTCAATATAGTCCAGGGTCAAAATTAAAAAAAAGAAAAAAAAAAAAGGAATAACATAAACAAAAAACAGAATCCCGGGATAACTCGGGGCCAAAAAAGGCTAGGTACAGTAGCCACACTTTGAACGAAGAGAGCATTCATAATCAGCAAGAGGGAGAACCATGAGCCATTTCCAGTGGGGTTTTTTTTTGTTTTTTTTCTTCTTTATGCAAAACGGATTACACCAAAGCTGCTTCAGATTGCTCCATGGGTGAAACCATCTGTGTCACTCCAACCATCTGCATGTTCAGTCCATACTTCCAGCCCATTACTGCGCCGTTGTCTGTAATGTCATCCATCATAAATGACTTAGCCTTTATCCTCGCACACATTTGCAAATCCCAGCTGTCCAAAGTGTGTACTTGAAAAGGTAAGGCTGCAGCCTCACATTTTTCTATGCGGGACCAACTGAGAGCATAATATGTGGCAGTTTTTTTTTTGTTTTTTTTTTCCCCCCCTTGACAAACAATGCACACTTCTGGGGAATAGCAAACCTGTAAATGATCCTGGTGGTTTAATGTTTCCATGGCTTTTATGGGAAGGGGGTGGGGTGGGTTTGTGGCGCATAAGTAAATTGCTGATTTCATAAAACAATCGAGAAAAATAACCCACGGTGAAAGAAATATTCTACAGCTTGAGGAGCACATTGTATCCAAAAGAACGTGAGCACCACAACTTTTATTCCTCATAATCATGTTGAGCACAAAATAATACCATTACATAAGAATTTTTTTTTTTTGTTTTTTTTTTGTTTTTTTTTTTTTTTTTTTTTTGGAATGCAATTTAAAAGGTCAGGGATAAGCTTTAACAGTATCAAGGTACCAACCCCAACCATTCAGTTTGATGGCTGATCTGTGGGATAGACGCTGCATCTGTTGTTGTTACACAGCATCATATCAACAACATCCCACATTTCCTTCTGTATCATGTCCTCAATCCGTGTGTGTGTGTGTGTGTGTGTGTGTGTGTGTGTGTGTGTGTGTGTGTACTGTGGGTTACATCTGGAAATTAAGGATGATTGACACTGATATCAGATACTGGGCTCAGAAGGCAATATTAGATAATTTCCTCAGTGCTAGAATCTTATATTAAGAAACACATTTAACAACTGGATTTCTTCTTCTTTTCAAAACTAAATATTGTCACATTTACCTTTCTAACAATGCAATTATTTTTTACACACTTTTGGCAGATTTTTACAGTGCAGTGCTGGGAACTGGTATCAATACGAGAATTTGCCCTGATGCATTCCTATGTCACTGAATTGACACATTTTCAAAGGAATTATATTTATTTTTTACTCATTTAGCTTTTCAGGTCACATAATGGCCAGGTTAAACTGTTTTAAAGTACCATTTATTCTACTTTCTTGGACAACAAGATGGGTGCAAATCAGTTACCATGACATTCAAATTAAGTTCAACATATGACTAACAGTTATGTATTTCATATAGTTTTCATTGTGCCATATTAAGTTCTGTATTTCTGCTAATTGCTGGGGCATACAATTTAATAAACTATGTTTATCAGGTATTGTGACACAGATGTACATTTGATGGATCACAGAACAATCATCACTGTGGGGAAAAAAGACCATATGTAGCACATACATAGCATTCACAATTGCAACACTGATGTATTGTAGTGATGATGTACTAGAAATTCATCCAAGTTGTATAAATGTGCTCATCAACCCATATAAATCTCATTCATAACTTGACATTTAATCTTGGAAATTTAAAAAAAATAAACAAAAACAAAACACTAAAAAAAAACCAAACAAACAAAAAAAACTGACGAAAAAACAGCAATGGCTGAAATATGATCTGCCCCATCGCATTCTGGCTGTTTGAAGTGTTTTTTTTTCCTTTTCTGATATATTTTTCCAAGTATAAATCCACAGGAATATGAACTGCTTATGACAAATCTGACTTTCAATTAATGCCCCCACATGCCACGTAGAAACCTCCAATGCCCTATAGCAGTGGGTGAGCTTTCATTCCCTCTCACTTGTTAGGAAGTCTGGGACTGCCCTCCTCTCTAGTCATTCAGTCAGGAAAAAACATATTACTCTATGTTAACAGACCAGGATCCACAGGTTTGTAAGAGAGGAAAGAAAATGTCTTCTTTTCCATTTGTCTTATTTTCCAGTTCAAAATTAATAAATTCCACAACTCTGTTAAATCATTTTCATGTTAAACTTGCGAGGAGCATCCACTGTGCTGCTGCTCATGCCAGCGTCCGATTTCCGTGGCACATACTCGATCTCAATGTTGTGTTTAGTGTTGCCTTTACCTCTGCTCCAAAGGAAGAGCAGTACCAGGCAAAACAAGACGACACCGAGGAAAGAGATGAAGCCCATTGTAGTCGCAATGATCAGCGTCTTTATATCAAATGGGAAAGGGACATTGGCTCTTGTGCCATTAGCACCAGTTTCTGTGGGCTGGTTGGAGATAAAGGCAAAAGTCTTGTTGGGCTGGTGTGGCCAGTCAGGCGAGTAGCTATGAATGTGCAGGTGAGCAAGAGAGGTGTCGTTTCCGCCTGCGTTGCTAGCTATACACACATATGTACCATTGTCTTGAATCTGGGCATAGCGCACCTCGAGGGTACCGTCTGGCAACACAGAGAGCCTTCCAATTGTCTTCGTGGTGATGAACTTTTTCTGTGGGGAAAGCCACATTATCACCGGAGCAGGATCTCCATCTGCTTGGCAAGCAAAATGAACAATGGCTCCCTCGTCAACAAATTTCTGCTGGGGTTTGCGATCCCTAATCCTAGACTTGCGACACGTGAAGTAATTAGGCTGCAGAACATCCGGGAAGTCTTTGAATTCTTTGCCTTGGACAAACTCGGGAGAGGCACAGGTGGGCTGCTGCCTGTTGAAGTTCAGTCGCCAGCGTCGTCTGAAAACCCATAACAGTCGGCAGTCACAGGCCAGGGGATTATCATACAAGGCAAGGGTTTCCAGGTTGCCAACTGAATGGAAAGCAGACTCCTCTAAAGTGCTAAGAGAGTTCCCAGACACATTTAGAATCTTCAGGTAGTTTAGACCACGGAAAGAGTAGGGCTCAATCATTGCCAGTCTGCCTCCCACCAGGTGAAATTCCTGCAGACGCAGAAGATCGTGGAGCTTATTCCCCTCAATGGTATGGATAGGGTTGTATGAAAGATTAAGAAAGCGCAAATAAACCAAGTGCCGCAGGGCTACATAAGGAATTGTGGTCAGGTTGGCATTTGCAATGGACAGGGAGGTGAGATTTAATCCGTACAAGCAATTTGGGGTCATCGTATCCAAATATGGCCAATTGGCTATTTCCAAAACTTTCAGCCGATAGAGCCGTTTAAAGGAGTAATCCCTTATCACATTGATATTGAGGTGGCGCAGCCTGAGAGTGATCAAACTATGAAGGTGAGTAAAAGCCTCTGTTGGCACAGAGGACAAGTTGCACTTCTCAAGACTCAGGTGCTCAAGGCTGCTTAGGCCGTGAAAAGCCCGGTGGGAGATGAAAACCAGGTCGTTATCACCGACCTCTAAAGACCGGAGGTTGTACAAATCCTGGAACATGTAGTCCAACAGGATGACAATCTTGTTCTCACTTATGTCCAGCTGTGTGAGATTGCTTAAGCCTGTGAAGACACCGAGCTGGATCAGCTTAAGTTTGTTGCTGCGCAGCCCCAATGTCCGCAAGCCGTAAAGGTTGTTGAACGCTCCAGGTTCAATAGTGGAGATTGTGTTTTCACTGAGCTCCAGGTGTTCGAGGCTGGCAAAGTTGGCAAACTCATCTGGGTTGATGGTTCTAATGCGGTTCTTGCTGAGGTCCAGCAGTCTTGTTTCTGCAGGAATGCCCTCAGGAACTGTCATGAGCTTCTTGCGGTGGCACATCACAGAGCGCTCTTGAACATTGCACTCACAGCGGGATGGACAGCCTGTGGTGGAGCCAGATAGCACAGTGCCCAGCATCAGGATCAGAATGGGCTGCCAGCAAGCCACCAGGTAGCTGTGCCCAGTCGCTTCCCCGGCCACCATCTTATCGGTTACCTGGGGAGACACAAAGACAAGACGAAACATTTAGTTTGGAAATGAAATCAAAAAACTGACACACTGATGATTTTGACTATCCCACATTTCAAAAATTTCAAAAACTCTATTTTTCTCTTTCGAGACAAAAGGGAAATTCACTGCAAATGGCAGAACATGCAAATACATCAGCTCAAACATGGACATCAAGAGACAATTCAAATGAGGTCGTTTGGCATGGTTCAATATCACCGAGCAATGTGCTAATGTTCACATATGCAGTTTCCAGCTAAATTCAGCAATGTCACAACATGTGGTCGAAGTGAACTTATATTAGAGTACTTTCCTTTGACCATTGCGCCTGTTTTCTGCCAGTTAATTTAGCAATAATTGCTAAAAGGGTTAGGGTTATTGTTTGCACATTCTCATGTGACACAGTTCCTAACAGAACAGAGACTAGGAATAGTGCTGCAATATTCATGCCACAGACGCTAGTTGAATAAAGATGGGTGGTTACAAGGAATAAGGTATGTGTTTGCATAATTGAGAGTGCTGACAGTTTTGAATTCTGTATGGTCCACTGTGTGTGTGTGAAGCTTCAAAAGGTATTTCAAATGCAAGTTGCTGCTGTGAATGCACAGCATTCTATCAGACCTGTTTGTGATATGGAGGTGGAAGTACTGATCCTGGCTAGAAAATCAAAGGCTAAATAATTCTAGTAATCTACATACATCTTCATGGCATCCTCATTGTGTCTGCTGTTGAATGCTGAGGACTAATTCCACTGCACACCTCGGAGATCAATCAGTCAATGCTATCACCCTGATATGATGTGAAGGGGCGCAGCTTCAAGTGGAATTAACAGCATTTCTCAGACGGTAATCCAATTCATGCTGTGCCCCAGACGCATCTGCTGAACACATCTGTAGTTTGTTCTGGTAGCATTTTTTTTTTTTTTCACCCCCAACCTTTTCTTCGTGCTTCCAGCCTGAATTTACTGTTCAGGTTAGAAAAAAAACAGTAGGGGGTGGAACAGCAGTAGCAGGAGGATGCAATCAAAGACGGATGGTGGCAAGTGTGATGTATGTGTTGGGGTTGACACCCTGCTCACGCAATCTTTTATGATAAAATATAGACCACATACAACTAGGGAATTGGATACAGAGAGATAAATACAGGGTTAAAAAAAAACAAAAAAAAAAAATTTAATTTCAATGCCATCTGTTAGTGTCTCCCCAGCCATATCAATTAACCAGTGAATTTATCCAAACAAAGCATGATAGAACCAGTTAAAGTACAGTGAACATTGAAGCATCATTATTATAGGATGATTTGCTGACAATGATTCTGGTATATTAGTCGTATGATGGTTCCAGTGGTGAAAGTTACGTGGACTTAATGAGCGATGATTTAGGTTTTAAGTTAGTATTTAATTGACTCTTTAAGGACAACATTTCCAACCCAAGCAAATGGGGTTGAACTGTTATTCGTTTACATGATGACGTGCAAGAAAAAAAAAAGTATACACTCAAACAAAATCCTTCACATTTAGACATGTCTCTGGGGGGACTCCTGTCTTTTTGTGATGGCTGTTGTGACAATACATAGAATTTGGCCAATAGTATGCAGTTTCATCTCTCGCTTTAAATTTGACTTTGAGTTTGATTTTGAACTGGTCACATGGTGGCACTTCCTGATTCACAGAAGTGCTGTGATCATAGATAAAGCACCATTTTGTGCTTCAGCTGATTTCATTACATGTGGCAGATTGAGACTGTGGGGAAGGGGGAGAAATCTCAGAGATTATGGTTGACAGTTAATTATGGAATGACATGTTACCACCATTGTGGTCCCCACTAATAACGCTTTCTCTCTGGACCAATAGGCAACTGGACATTACACCCATCAAAAAAAGGGTCAGATTTACTTGACTCAATTTCATTTTATTCCCTCAAAGGTCAAAGTTCAGATTGGGGAACGGATGATACCATCTGCAATCAAGCGAAACCAAGTGATTTCAAAACAGCCAGAGATGATGGTGCATTTCAGATCAGAGACCGGCACCGGAGCCCACCGTGCTCCTTGCTCCCTCCAGCTACATTTAATCATTCTTATTCCTTAACCCGTATTGATCAAGTCGGTGCTGCGTGTTGTGAGATGGAGTAGGGTGGGGTTTTGTATGGCATGCTAAGACACCTAAGATGAAGGAGTGGCCTTATCGCAAGCTCAATTACATTTGTCACCATCGATCCTGTGGCTATCACATATTGGATATCAGTCAGTGATATTCTATTATGTCCAACTTTATTATCAGTGACACTGAAACCCAATCAGGAAAATGATCAAATTGTAATCCCTTGTTGGTAATGCTCTGTGACTGCAACTTCAGTAGGGTATAGATCCCAGTCAGACATCTCAATGACTCCTCACAGTTCTTTTAACACGCCCACACACTGAACTTGATCAGTCATGTCAATTTTACTATTTTTAAAATCCATTAAAAAGAGACAATGTTACTAAAGCTTAACAATCTTTCTGTCACATCAAAATGTGTTCTCATGTTTCTTTTCTGTTTTTTTTTTCTTTTCTTTTCTTTTATGAGCAGCTTTGACACTGATTGCACATGGCTTCAGCAGCAAATATGCAGGAAAACAAGTAAAGACAGGGAAACATTAAGATGATGGATTCCATCCATGGGTAAACATGTGCAGCTCTGTTTTGTTAATGATCTGGTGTTATCATTCCCTCACAGGCTTGTAGTCTGAATGCTGTTCTTCACTCCAATCAGCACTCCAGTGAGCTCCCAGAGAATTACATTAATTGAGGTGAAGTGAGGGAGGGGGGGTGCTTCTAAAAGGAACGAATGTGGTCGAGGAGAAGTAAGACAATAGCGCTCAATAAATGAGGACCCACTGGTCCAAGACTACTAATAACTAGATCAATGAATGGTGAGATTAATGCCTTTATGACAGCATCCACTGGGATCCTGCAGATATTGTTCATATCTGGAAGTGGATGGCGCCCTATGCTAGAATAGAGTGTCATAAGAGTAGCCATCTCCTTAATGGATGTAAAAGCATAATTAAACAGCAGGTACAATTTTTACTGTCCCTTTGCACAAAATAACTATGTGTGTGAGGGTTAATTGATCACACACCTCTTGTTCTAGTTGTTGTCATCGAGTCTTAGTTTTTAATCAATTTTGCACATTCATGTCTCAAAGGAAGAAACGTGACTATCATTCCCCATTCGAGGTTGTTCTTCTGTTAGAGGGATCACTATTCTTTTGACTAGCCTTATTTAAAACCCTTTGGCTCCGTGTTGAACGGGTCTAATGCACCCACTTGTTGTGAGCTATCGATTGCATTCGGTCAGCACATAGCTCACACATACAATCCGCTATCACGCCCCTAAATCTTACTCCTTGCTTATGAATGAGGCTGTCTATCATCATTAAGTTCTCCACAATAAGCATCATCAAACATAGGTGGGGATTGGGGTTGTTAAGACCTAACCATCGCCCAGAGTATTAGTTTACCTGTCACATGACATCACTCCTGGGCTGGGTTAAATACCATAGTTAAATACCTGTAAGCTTCTCGGAAATCCTGTAGATGCTGACGGTATCTGTAGCATAAAGTGTTAAAAGCCTTTAAAGCCCATTCCTTTGCAAACTGCTTAGTCAGCTGCCAGGTTAATCCTGAATGGTTGGACCCATCTGATATATTGTATTTACTGTACTGTTTGCATGGCTTTGATAGTCTGTCTTAAAAGAATTTGCAAGATTTTCTCAAAGTAAGCAGATGGTCCTATCTCTGATTTCCTCTTTAAGCAGATGTAACAATTTCATAAGGCACAGAATGTCCTTTTTAGTATTCATTTTCATATAACACCATATTACATCATGTTTCATCATTTGAAATTAATCAGTTCACTTGTGTATGATGAGAGAAAAGATTATGAGGCAAATATCAGTTAAAGTGCTTCTTCATAGGCTGATTGGTTCAATAAGGAGCAGCCTGGAATTATAACCCAGAACACGCATATTGACAGCCACACTTTGGCTAAATCCATCTTAACCAGGAGTGTCTGACCTTTAGCTCCCCAAGTAAGCTCACTTTCACACTGCTATAATGTTGCCTAGTTGAATTTCGAGAGAAAGGTTACACTTGTGTCATTGAGAAGCTAAGCTGCGTGTTGGGATTGCTGGCTAGAGCCGGTTCTGTGAAATGGCAGGGCTTAAATGTAAGCCAACGCCCGACAGATGGACGGCAAACCCCTAATCCAGGCGAAGAATCTGGTTGGTGCAACAAGGTGCAGAATTCCAACAGTGGCCAGCTGTTACCCCGAAGAAACTCTGCCATGAAGCCTGTCGACATGTCCCTCCTGAACTTCACCTCCAAAAGGGGTCATTTGCTGTCTCTTTGCAGGTGCTCTGCTTACTGATGTCACACAGCTACTAATATGTTCAATGAGAAAATTATAGAAACTAGGAAAACATCAACAGTTGTTTTCCTTCAACATGCACACATGGAAAGTAGGATATGGTGTGGATATCTTTTTTTTTTCTTTCTTTCTGCTGTAGTCAAGTTTCCCTTATGAAACAAATCCATTAATTAAATGCTATAATAACAAAAGGGTCTAATAACGAAAGACAATGGCTTCCAATATCACCAAAGCTGAGTTAAATTTTGAAATAACAAATTAATTTACACCTATCATCCATCCATTATTATCCATTATTCAAACCAAATATTTATCATTTCTCCTTAAATGTACCTAAATACTAGGCTTGTAAGTGCTGCTTAAAATTGTTAAGGTGACAGAGGTTTTCTAGTGTTTTCTGATCCAGAAGTGACACTGTTGCTCTTGTCTTCCATTATTAAGCCCTTTAGGCTTTAGACAGCTGTATGGGCTGTTGACCCTCTCATTCTAACGTTTGAGTGGTGTGAGTGGTGTTATTATCATCACAGGTCCATCACAAAGTTCTGCTTCATTATACCCAAGTTCACCCAGGCTCCTTAATTTGAGTTAGATATATGCTTTTCTTCAGTTTTTTTTTTTTTTTTCATCGAAAATGTAGTGTGTTACGCGTGTGAGAGAGAGAGAGAGTGTGTCCTTGTGTGATGTTCCATCATTATTAAGCTCATTAGCCTGGTCTCCCCAGCTGTGTTCAGAGAGTCACCATTATTTTTTTTGCTCTTAAGGAGATGTGTTTTCAAAGAGGAAGAACCTCCAGAATGAAGTGGATCCAGAACAACTCAGATCAGCACTAATGAGAACTTACACTTCTTTCAACACATCCAAAAAAAAAAGAAAAAAGAAACCTGCCAATAACTTAGAGGACTATATATGGAAAAACAAAAAAAAAAACAAAAACAAACCTAGGCTGTCATTTCCTATTTAAAACCCAATTTGATTGACATCCAAGTGCTAATGATGTTAATACTGTCTGTGGTTTAACAAACAGTTACATAAACTGTCGGCTCTGGCTACAGTTCCTTTTATTTAAAAAAGCTACAAAAATGCTGGGAAAAAGGAGGAATGTTTGTTTAACTGACTAAATATTTAGATAAGCATGATAATATTTCAACTAAACTAAGTGTGAGCGGTGTGGTCTCCAAGAAAAACTCATTGGCATTTTCGACATGAGAGTTTCACAGATTCACACATTCGCTCTTCATTTACATCAGCCACAACATTTAAGCAAGCGCACAATAACATCGCTTGATTGTAATTTAGCCTGTAAGACAAGAAAAACCCAACATGTGAGCTGTATCAAACAATTAATCAGCAGTATCACAGTGTCAGTCTTATATAAAAGCACTTCCTGGCTCTACAAGCAACAAATTCAATCTCTGCTTATATAATCTGGATCAAATTTCTTCAAAGTGCCTCTGAAGTGCAACAAAATTGAACCAAGTTGTTCTGACACTGGCTCTCACTCACTTTAGGCTCAGTTTCTGCTGTGCCTGTGAAGCCTGTTTAGCATTTGATCATGTACAAGCAAGTAAACGAAAGCTTATTCATCTATTACTAACTCTTTTTTTTGTTAAAATATGATCAGATATGGATTAGCTGGAGAAATCCGTACCCATTTCTTTCTGTCTGTACTGAGACGCAGTAATGAAGAGCTAAAGGCTTGCACGAGAACGCTAACGTGCTCACTACGGCAATGCTAACGTGTTATTACGATGCTAAACGCCACTATAGCTGAGGCTGATGGGAATGCCTTTAGTTTAGTGTTTGTGTGGTTGTCATGTGGGTTCCTCCACCCTCCTGCCCCTTTAGGAAACCAGGTCTGAGTGTTTTCACTCCAAAGGGAGAAGTGGACGTGATCACAGATAATGGCTGATTATTTCGGCGCACAGCCACCTAAATAAATATCGAACCCATTTTTCACAAGCCACATATCCTCAGAACAGTCTGACACAAAGATGTCATATTTCAAACAGACAGATGAGGGGAAAATTGACTTAATTCGAAACCTGTCTCTGACTCAGCAACAGACTCTTGTGAGATCTGGCAACACAGATCTCCTGTCTCTGATAGTTCTGGTCTAAAAATATGAGGGTATGAGCTCATACTGGGTTGATCAAATGTGAAATAAATATTAAATATTAATTAAATATTAAGCTAGCAGACAACAACTCAAACAAAGTTGTATTATATCTAGTGTTGTATTGGTTTGTATTGTATTGTTGTTATGTTTTGACATGGACAAGCAATCACGACCACACCCACTTAGGACACAGGAAGTGTACACTATCTCATAACACAGCCTATTGCTGCTTGTAATGTGTTATCTTTGAGTTTGTAGGTTTCATAAAGCAAAGAGGCAAAGTGAAATTTGACTTTTTGGTGGCGCGAGATGAAAAGTGAGACCATCAACGAAGTCACTGCAATTCTCTGAGGGGAACATTAGCATCTCAATAAAATTTGAAAAACAAAATGCGAGGACATAGTCGAATGGTATCTAGAAGAAAGCACAAATGCCGCTTTTACCCCATTAGTGCAAACTATAGACTGTACTGTATATAAAAGGCTGTAAACATGTATTCTGTCTAATGGCCATCAGGGAGCGATTTCACCGGTTGTAAAAAGAAGTTGAATTGAAATCTATGTGAAAATGGCCCGACTTCTCGCTTGATTTATGAGCTCAGTAAATGTTTTGATTTATGAGTTCATGGTCTAAATCTCTACAATCATGTCTTCTCCAATACAACATGATGTTCAGTTTTTAAATTATGGTGCCATTTAGAAGTAAATAGACTATATATCAGGGTTTGCATTAGGGCGTGGCTACCGTGTGACTGAAAGACTGTACCACAAAAGGCAAGCTGACTGACGATCAGGATAGAGCACAGAGCGGGTCAGACCCACCCCTCACTCCTCCTCCGCTCCACCTTATCCTCCAAATATCAAGAACTAGATGCTTCAAAACAGCAGCTCACAAAACAATGGGTGACCTCACCAAAAAAGTTGCTACTTGCTGCAAGCCTACTTGAACTATGCATCTGAGTGGGGAAATATTTTAGGTATTTATTATAAAAAATGTGAAGTGTTTGGGAGCAGAAAAGTAACTAAGCAGAAAAGCTACAGAGGGAAAGGTTGAACTCCCTGAGAGAGAGGTCCTGGAATGGCCATTTCTTTTTTTTTCCCTAAGGCTGATAGGAAAAGCTTCACAGGCAGGAAGGCTGTTTCATACACACATTCACACACACACACACACACACACACACACACACACACAGATGCTGCTGTAAAATTTCTTTTGGTCTATGTGTTGCTTTGTCCCATAATGCTATGCCCCCCCCCCCCCCCCCTAGGCTTGATCTTGTGGGTTGAGGACAATTTGCTGACAGAGCCTTCAGGACTTGAGGCGATTATGTCACGGGGGCACGCAGTTACACATGGACTCGTCTCCAAACACTGCAGGAGATGCCAACCTTCAGTGCTCCGGAGCACCACTTGCTGCTACACTGGCAAAAATGAAAACAGTGCAGCCGTGACAATAAATGCAGGAGAGATAATAACCCATGAAGGTCACAGGGCTTTTTACTTTATACTGGATACTGATCTTGGATGAATGTTTTAGTGCGTGGGATGAACCTGGCCTGCTCTACTTTGTTTAGTTTGGAAGATTGAGAGGCCAGCACTAACAAGGCCCCATGAGGTGCTTTTAGAAAGTCTGTTTCAAGCAATGGGCCAAAGAGAATATGCTTTTTTTTTAGTCAGCAGTTCTTGTCATACTATTTTATGAACTGTTCCGATCACAACTTTTGTTTTACTAACTATAAAAATGGGTAAAAGACCATAAAGTCAGAGATGCTTAAGGTCTCACACATCTGCTGCTGTAGTAACAGATTGATTATCCAATTCGTCGATCCACAGAGCACTGCTCATAATAATAAATTATAAATCATCAAACTTTATCAAGCAAAATGTCCAACACCAGCTTGTTTTAGATTCAAGCTAGATTTACTGCGTTTCTGTTTTCAGATCATTAAAATTACATCATTGGATTCCATCAATTAATGGAATAATGAGGTTCAATCATTTTTGTCAAAATTGAGTTAATCACATATCGATCCTGACTCTGCGATAACTTATTAACATTGCGTGAGATGTTTTGTCTAAGTTGCATTTATGGACCTATGAAGCTTATGTGAAGCTTCTGTCAGGCACATGTACAGATAGACCTTTTTATTTGAACCTTTTTTCCATTTCTGCTTGTCATTTAATATTAAAACCAGGTCCCATTACTGCATTTGACTTCTATTTTTTCCTACATCTCCCTAAAGCATATGCTGCTCTCATGATTAATGTAAAAGTGGTCAACGCTTAAGACTACTGTCTTTGTGTAAATGGATAATTTTGTTGAAATCTGTTTAGTAGCAAATATTTGCAAGTGTACAGGCATTGAAATGAATAAATATGTCAGCAACTTTATGTAATAAAGGGTTAAAATGGCCCGGCTGTCCCTATGAAATGCAAAAACTCAAATCAAGCTAATAAAAAAAGCTCAATAGCTCAAAATAGCTCGGAGTGAAGGTACAACCTTTTATTCCAAGGGATGAATTGATAGTGAATTGAGCATTATTAGATCATGAAAATAATCACCTTTTGTATCCTACTCACATTCTCTTGGGTCATTGCGTCATGATGATCAACTAGAACTTTTTTTTGTCGGTGGATGGTGCAGAGCGTGTGCATTTATTTACCGCCAAAGCTTGTTTGGAAAAAAAGTTCACTTACTTGAATTAAATTTGTCTAGACGTCTAGAAGTTTATTAAAGGTTATTTCAAATGAATTGTTCACGGTTCTTTCGCTTTGCTTTAGATGTTCAGTGCGCAAAATAATCCCTGCGGCAGTATTACAGCCTCACTGACAACCTCAAATACTGATTGTCATTCTTCAAAACTCCTTTGAGAGAACTAAAAGAGAAAAGATGCCGTGATTGTTTGATCATATAAGATTTAAGATAACTTGTCGTAGAGGTGCACATTTGCGTTTTGTGAATTGAAATGGTGTCATTCAATACCTTTCCGTCCTGAAATAAAGAAACCATTTCTTTCTCTGGCATAATGTGGCCACAAGCTTCTGATTAGGAAAAAACACTGACGTCTCAACATTATTATTCTAATGAATTCACACGCTATTGTGCAAAAAGCAAAGGAGCTTAGGCAAATAAACAGGTTCCCCCCATTTCTGCTTTGATGAGGAGCCATGAAAACATTTACTTATGTAACCATCCATCTCTTCTTCACCTACATGAGGCAGGTTTTTTTTTTTTTTTTTGCACAATTTTAAATCCAATTTTCATTAAAATGCAGCTGCTAGTGAATCAAACGCAACTTCACTTTAAAAGAGAGATCCAGTAGCAACCTCCAACCCCACTCATATGACTAATCCAGTTGATTTAAGAACTAAAACTCACATGAACTGTTTTACTGTTTTGTTTTATTTTGAATGTGACTATGACCTATTTGATTTTATGTGTGACAGTAAAAAACTGAAATTTTGAATTTCTGCTGAACAGCTGAAAAAAAAAAAATCTAAACAAAGTCCCTGTCAGATCACTCACATACCCTGCCAGTGCATCCAAACTTATTTAAATAATCCACATTTTTGCTCTGAATTAATCATTCATGAGCGATGAGTTAATATTATGCAGCTAAATCAAGCCCTTACCTCTTCTATTGCACGAAAGCATTCACCGAGACATAGTGTCAGATTTAATTTAAGAATGACAGTACTTATGCAAATCAAAACAGTCCTCAAGTAGTGCTACTGGGGAAAGAATCGTTTTTTGAAAGGTGAAGACATTAAAATTGTAAAATTTAGCATGAGAACCCTGCTGAATATCTCCACAAATGAATTCAAAGGTGGAGGGAGGATAAATGAACATTTTGTGAGGGAGGGGGGGCGGGGGATGAACGTATTACTCTTGTCACTCAAATCCTGAGTGAATAAATTTTTCCCTTAGATGAAGTGAGTGGATTTGGCAGTTGCCCTGAGTGTGTGTGTGTGCAGGAAAGGGGTGAGAGTGGGGGGGGGGGGTTATGGGCGGGGTGTTTGTATTTGGGTAATCTCTCATGAACAGCCACTATATCAACGCCTCTATATCTGTAGGATGTGGCTTTCATAGCTGCCGTGCCCCCGCAAGCTACACTGGTTCCTCAATTAAGGGCGTCAACATGGAAACGTGCCTACATTTCATAAAGAATAATTTACGCTATATCTTATCGACTGCGAGAATGTGTGATGGGCACAGTGTGCAGTGGCTCAGGGCCATATTGACTTTAACTGTGGCTGGCATCTAAAGGCTTTCCTCTCAGTGTGGTGAAGAAAATGTCCCCTTTGCTTAGCAGCTCTCAGTGAGGCCTTTAAAGGGAAATGAGCTGTAATTAGTTGATAGAGAGGTGACCCCGATGCAGAAAATGCCACACTAATGCACCGGAATAAAACACTGGAGGACACTGCTGTATAGCGTATTGTACTGGAGGAGACATAGATTTCTGGTGGGAAAACATGTACTTTCATGTTAGGAAAAACATTTATGTTGTGTGACTACTGCAAGATTGGATGAACTGTGCAAACAGAAACCTATGACAGACGGCAGAACCATGAAGCTGATGTTTGAAATTCTTGAAGTAAATTAATAAATGTAAGAAGTAAACAAGTCAGACTCTGGACAAGGATGTGGCAAACAGCTAAAATGGTGTTGCAGTGTTGTATCATGCACCTGTTATGCCAGAGTAGGGAGAAGCCTGTTGATTGGTTGTTGTGTAACATAAGAAATGGGAAAAGTTGTCCCACTGCGGGAAAATTTGAGGAGAGAGAGTGTCTCATTGCATGGGAAGATCTTCTGTGAATAAAATATAGCTGTGTTTAAGCTCATTATTATTCAGTTGTGTTGTGCAGAACAGATTCAGGTCGTTTGCATGAAAAGATCTTGAACTCAAGATTTTTTCTACCACAGATAATGGAGAAAACTCAAGCAACTCTAAAAATGCAGGGATTTATTCAACATTCTTTCCCGTGTGTCAGTGTTTATGTACTGGAAATAATTACTGAGAAATACTCATCGGGTTGAAAAGATATTGCCATTTGACACACAACTAGACTGATGACGATACATTGCAGATACATTTTTTGGTATCAGCATATATGTTTGCTGGTAAGTAAGAAAGCTGCAGTTAATTGTTGGCAAATTAACCCTTCAAATTTGGGTCCTGTCCTGTCAAGGGTCCTTAATAAGCAAATCTATTGGATCCTTATCAAAAATAAGTAGGAATATCAGCTGAATTTTAAACTTTATTGGTCTAAAACTCTGGTCTCTCCTCCATTTGTTACCCACTTACTGTATTGGAAACAGGTCTTTATTTCTATTTTACCTTCAGTATAATTGTTCATAGCGGTATTTTAGTATGAAGCCTTGTTTTGATTTTTGTATTTCAAATTAAAATCCATCTAGCTTGTTGTCTCATTTCAAGTTGCTGGTGTTGCTGATGTATACATGCCATTCAGATGTGCTAGTTTCCTTAGCTTAGCCGTTACCAATGGCAACTCTTTCTTTCTCCCACTCTCTCTTGCTCATACCACTGCATCCATTAGTAATAATGGTACATGTCATAAATGCAGTCTGTTTTTTTCCATAATTTAGCTCACTGAATTCCTGACGTGCCCCTGCTGACCTTCCTGACCCGCCAGGAAACCTTGGCAGCTGGAAGAGTCGCCGTAACAAGAGGTATAGCTGTGAGTCTTGAAAAGTTCAACCATATATATATACTAGGCTTATTCCAAATCTTGTTTTGGATGATTTCATAAACTACTGACCACTGTAGTATCTTGTAGATATAGGCATGACTGATATTGTCAGCTCTTTTAAGCTCATCACAGATGTACCAGTGTTGTTGTAAATGTTAGCCAGGAAATGCCAGTGAAGAAATATGTGAAGATATGTTTGAGCTGATTTATCATGACTTTAGTTTGGTGGAATGGTGGTACAGTGGTTAGCACTGTCACCTCACACCAAGAAGGGACTTGGTTTGAATCTTGGGCCTGGGGCCAGTCTATGTGGAGTTTGCATCCCCCAGTCCAAAGACATGGAGATTAGGTTAATTGACAATTCTATCAGTGTGTATAGATGTGTACATGAGTGTGAACAGTTGTTTGTCTCTGTGTGTCAGCCTTGTGATAGATTGGCGATTTGTCCAGCGTGTACCCTGGCCTCGCCCAATGTCAGCTAGGATTAGCTCCCGCGCAACCCTATAAGAAGTAGTATGGCTAATCAATGGATGGATTACATTAGTTTGACCAACAGTGGGCACTGGCAAGTTTATTTTTCCAACAGAAAAAAGAAAAGAGAAAAAAAAAGTCTTTTGGAGAATAGTATCTAAAAGATCTCTATCATTATCAGCTTCAAAGTTCCAGTTTCAGTCTGGCTCTAACACTTCGTGCAGGCATACAATCATCTTTGTTTAAAATAAATTCAAAAGCTTAAATATTAAAACAGGCCATGATTTTTATTTATTTATTTTCTGTTCCTCCATGGCTAAGAGAGTAAATATTCAATAATAATGCTTCCACAAATTGCAACAACCATTTCTATTCAAGCAAGAATCCAGTGGCATTGAATAGATTAAAGCAACAGTCATGCCACCCATCCACCAAGGCCGTCCTCCCACCTCCATATGTACCATTTCACTTCTCGCCTCTATCTTGATCAAAAAGAAAATAGGCAATGGAACAACTTCCCTGCTTCAACCTTGGGTCATTTTTTTCATCAGTTTTGAAAAGAGATAGTTCTTTCAAATAAAATACTTCGTTTTTAGTGGAGGTGAACACCCTACCTCTCACATGCATTCACACACAGTTCTTGATTTCTGGCTCTTGAATGCACAGACTCCAAAAACTGCCTGAGGTAAGTCACTTCAGTTTACCCATTTAGGATTTATCTCCTCCAATTGCATGGGCTCAGACAAAAACACTGTCTCATGAGGGCTTTATCAAAAAACCAGAGGTGCATTAGAAGAACTGCACACGAGCCAGCCAAAGCTCTGAGGCAGATTGTGTCTCTGCACCACAACAAATGAAAAGATGTTTTTTTTTTTCCCCCTCCCACTCTGCAGCAAAGCGAGAAAAGTCAAAAGGAAGAATTAACCTCCAAAATAGTCAGTGACAGGTCTGCAGCGTATCACTGAGGTCTTCCCATTCACCCTCTGTTTTAGATGGCCGGGGCTATTTGGACTGTTGTTTTAATGAGTGTTGACCCAGACTTTCATCTGTCGTCTTTCAGCACAAAAATATAATGAGAGTGGACCCAGAACAACATGGCATTTGAAATTCATACAGTGCTGTTCTTGCTCTGGCAAACAGTGACTCAGGATCCCAACACCAACTAAAATGAATCACCTGATTGTATATGCAAATGAAATGGGGCCTGTTGAGGCATGCAAACGGATTGTAAATGAATTGTCCAAAGGCCACGCTCTGCTGTGGTAATGATTCAAATGGCTTTCTGTTGATAAAATAGGCTGGACATTGACACATACCATCAGTGAAAATGATTTACAGTGTTAGGGTTAGGCTATAATGGGTTTTTTTTTTTTACACACTGTAGCTGATTTTGAGATGTTTGCCAAAACTGAATTATATTGTAGATTTTTTTTTCAAAACCTATACTGCTGATGATCAATAAATCCTTTTCATTCCTGCATTCAGCATGCGCTGTTTACATTGTTCTCCTTTTCTAAGTCTTATTTCACCAAAACAAACTTAACATGTCAATGTTTTTTATCCCCTCCACAATCTACAGAGAGCAGAGCAGGCCTGCCCGACCCCATCGTTGCTCCAGTGAAGAGATAGGGGAGTTTAATCCATGTCCTCTGAGAGATCGTCCAGAAAGATGAAGCCTTAATTAGCCAGATAAAACCTCCACATAATGACGCTATTGATACAGACTGGGAAATGAGGACTAAGCAGAACAAAAAAAAACAAAGACTAGTGTATATAAAATGGCCGAGACGGGACTCGGAGACGGTTGGCAAAGTAACTGCAGTGAATTGAAAGAAAAGGGGGGGGCAGTTAACTCTCACTCGCAACTCCAGTAGGGGAGCATTGTCTCAGCTCTCTGAGCAATCCACCTGCTCTGAATTCTCTCATAAGAAGCTTAGAGAAAAATGCTGACCTTCATATAATCAAAGATTATGTGGAGGAAAACAACAACAGTTTTTGGAGTACTTAAGCAATAGCACTCATGGGAGGTGCGAGCAATTAAAGGCAAAATTACTTGTCTAAGCTGTCCTTGCATCCTTCCATTCCCTATCTTTGGTTCCCTGTAGTATGAGAGGAGGTCATAAAGATAGTGAAAAGAAGAGAATCACATCTCACTAGCTCTGCTAATCCTGGGGGTACTAGAGGAAGCAGAAGCTCACTTTTAGAAAGACAATCTAGGTATTTCACATGCTACACATGGATCAATGACAAGGTGACCCTGTATAGTATTACCAGATGACTTTTAGGGCTGGCAAAGACACTACAAATCCCTTGTCAACATTTGTGCACCCCTTAAAACGCATTAGAGGTTTATACCTTTCGGCTTCAGATCCTTAAAGCAATTCTGCTAAAATGGCTGATGAGCTCATACACAGCACATGTGCTGCTTGCGCCTTAATTAATGAGGATGTCTTATTCCTTTTCTCGGCAAAGAGCAGCGCCTGTGTTGAAGCGCGATGACGGGCAGACGATGTTCTCGTGGACACCCATTTTAGAGTTTCATCTTTGTCGTTTTGTTTCGTGAGCCGCGTTGCGATGTAACTTGTGGGCCATTTACAGAGGAGACCTAAACCGGCAGGGCTGACAGACGACCGCCAACTCTGCTGTTTGAATAAAACACGATCTGTGCAGTCTGGAGAGGGCTGGGTGATGAAACCATAACAATGATGATTGCCATGTCATTGTCCTTAATGGAAATATCTATCAGTGTTCGATGTGGATGATTTCCATGCTTAGAAATGAATCACAAACAGCAGAGGTTTGCGTGAGATGCATCAGATTTGTCAGATGTTCTACTGCCTGGTTCCTTCAACTGTCACCTAGGAGCAAAAATCGGCCTTTAAATTTCCAAAAGAAATAAAGATTTGACATTGCGGACATTTTTTATTGTGGTAACATTTTTGGCCGTAGTTAAACACAATACTGCATAGTGATATGAAAGAACAACAACTGTCGTGTGAATCTAAGGAGAAAGTTTGAGTTGGTGGGCGATAAACAGTTTTTTAGATTTCAACAACATTTAAATGCTGGATTCAGAATTAAAGCAATCACTATTAAAGCTATTAAGTGGTTAGCAGAAAAAATAATCAACAATTTTGATAATCCAATAATTGTTTTGGCTATTTATCAAGCAAAAATTTCATTCTCTGGATGCAACTCCAACATTTTCATGAACTTAATATTTTTGAAGTTTAGGCTGTGTGCAAAAACAAGGACTGTGGGAAGTTATAACCATATTTCCATTTCATTAACTAAACAATAAACTGATTAAAGACAAAGATAAAATAAATATATTGATCGTTATGTACTGTTATCTGCAATATAATATTCAGCAACAACAGCCAATGCATGCGATAAAAATGGTTCCGTCTGTCCCACAGCCTGAAATCTGATGCACTGGTAAATGGAAAACAGTACATATTTTTCTTATCGCTATTTTACTCATTACTGCCAACATGGCAGGTGCAAGCACAAAGAAATGCAAAAGAGCTGAATTATTTATTTTGCATTTACATATCTAGCACAGGTTCAGGACCAGGGTGAGGAGGAACAGCATTGCTCCTGAGGTTTCTTTTTTAGGGCATAAGAACAGCTACAGCAGTTTACAGAGTCCGTTACTTCACATCATAAGCAAGAATCCAATATGTTATGTTATAACATATTTCACTGCAGAAGGTGTTGTTTATTTATTTTTTTTCACTTGAGATGGGCTCATTTTGTCATTGTAATAACTTTTGCCCACCTTTCCACCTTTGAACAGAGTCCCATGCCTAATCAGTTATGACATGGAAGGGTTAAACTGCCTGGACCAGTCCCCCCCCCCCATCAGTCGCTCTGCAGACCTGATCCCCTTTCGATTCTCACAGGTTCCAAAACTACTTTGCACTTCTGTGGCAGCACGTCAGTCACCGGCGTCCAACAAGGTCAAATGCCATTTCATTTTCTCGCCTTTGATCGGCGCCTTGCTCTTTCATCAGTCTCCCCCTCCCCACCCACCAGCTACCACCACTACCACTGCACCATTTTAACTGCCCTCACTCATCTGCCTTACATTTGGAGAATCTGAGCGGCAGTAGCTGGAGTTAAAATATGTCTGTCCAGAGGTAATACATAAGCAATCAATCATCAACTTCAACTTGCCAAACTTGTAAAGTCGGAACTATACTTTGTTTTTAGACTGGATGGGAAAAAAAAAAAAATCCAAGTAGACCGTGCTGTGCATTTAGGTGTTGCTCACATTAATCTCAAAGCCTTCCATCAGTTTATCTGCTTCTCTTGTACTTGAATGAAGCTCTCTGCATCTTCTGAAACACATTGACTAAATGAGAATCTCCGTCTTGCTGTAGCTAACCGCCGCCCGTACTGTGCAGCTTCATCTAGAGGGGAGGCTTTATTTCATGCTGCCACGCAAACCTCCATCAAACTAACCAGATTTCAAGTCAACTCTATCACACCGGTACCACAGCATTTCTGCACGCTGTTGTGTATAACACTGTTAAGGGCTTTAATTCACCGGCAATGTAATGTCCCTAGGTTTGAGTCTGCCTGGGAACACCTCACCCTTCCCCTCTCCACTCTAATATCCAGCCACCTCTATCTAATAAATGCAAAAATGCCTCCAGAAATACTTTGGGGAAAAAAATGACATTATTGCCTTCACCTTATCACTCATCAGTGCATACCTTTTTAGACTCAGTGTATTATGCCTCCGAGCCGAATATCTCAGCCAAAAGATGTTGAAATAAAATGGGCACAAGACGGCCGATTGTCGATGCCTCACACATTTCAACAAGTCCATTTATCCTGCATGCAAAACAGCATGATAACTAAATACAAGTATTCTTGGGAGCTGTAGTGTTAAACGATAAAAAAAATAAATAAAAAGATAAAAAAAAAATTGACTTGTTATGTAAAAACATGGTCATGTTCATTCATTGTTAAATGATTCCAGTTGTTGCTGAATGTGAACTGTGAACTGCAAAGTTGGAATTTGACTAGATTTCCAATCAATGATTAATATTTCAGCCGTTTATTGGTAAAAAATAAATAAATAAATGAAAACTAGAACTATAGATTTGCTGAAAATGAATTAATACGTCTGAGGAGCTGCTTATCTTGCTGGTTTTCATGTCATTGTTAATTGAACACTTTGGGGGGTTTTTTGGCTGCTGGTCAGACTAAATAAGCAATTTTGACACATTTCTTTGGCTCTGGAAACCCATGATGGGGATTTGTCATTATTTTTGAAAGTCTTGTTAAGCAAATGATGGTGTTTGTGGGGGGAAAAAAGAATCAGCATTTAAAATAATTATTAGTTGTAGCGCTGATTCATTCTGAATTTTAGCAGCGTTTCTACAGTATATTGTGGACGTGCTTTAGTTTTAACGGGAATGCATGTGACAAAATGGAACCGGCTCCCGCATTGTTTGCCATATACGAAAATAGACAGGATATAGTGCGTACATGCCAGAATATGCAAGACAAATGCACATCCCAGCTGGCATTAATTGGGCATCCAATTTCCAAGATATAGACTCATCCCAGACTATAAAAGGAATTTAGATGATGATAATATAATTATTAGAAAATGTCCTAGCATTTTCACACGCTGTGCGATAGCTCTGTTTCATGTCTGACTGTAGTTGGATCATTGCTGCTTCTTCATGTCCAGCAAACGAACATCTCTCTCATGCCACCCAGGCTGGTCGATAACCTGAAATCTGACCTCCTGTTTCCACCCTGCACTTTCGCTCTCCTCCATTGACAGTGTTAACAGTTCTTTGTTACATTGTTCCATAATTCCCCTCTCTCTCTTTCTCTCTCTCTGTCTTTGCATTGACAGCGAGTGGGTGAAAGAAAGCCACAGTGAGGGAGGAAGAAAGACAGACAGGGAGCGAAAGAGAAAGAGAGAGAGCTTTTAGGAAAGTTAAACAGAGAGAGCGAGGGAGAGAACATCCAAAGAGATGGAGAAAGTGAGCTTTTAGGGAACTAAAAGCCTCTGCCCCTTTATACCTCAAAGCAATGCCCCTGTTGTCTTGAATCATATGATGAACGGGAGCAGACTGTCAGTGGATAAAAGCAACTTCACTGATCTGACAGAAGGAAGGGATAATGGTTTTTTTGAAGCACATTAAAAAAATATATTTTTGAATTATCAGAGAAAGGTTTAATCCAAGTATCATGGAGGATAGCCCGTCTATGCTGTGGCAGCACTTGAACAGGGGTGTCCATGTTCTTAATGAATTCTAATGGGATTAGTGGCTGTTAATGGCACTTTCTGAGTACTGTGAAATGGCAAAAGCAACAAAACAAGTTCTGAGACATGTCCAGTCCTTTTCAGAATAAATTTGCACAAGAGACTGCTGGTCCGCATGTCGGTTAACTAAACCCTCAGAAACCTGACCCAAAAGAAATGAATTATGCTCCTCTACCTTTGAAATGAAAGGATACCTGTGGCAAATCGGATGTAAATGACAACTCCACTTCTAAGTAGATCCTCATTCAGCCTACTAGACCGAAAAGAGAAGTTAGAGGGTGCTAGTGCTGCACCTGAACACCGAACTCTGAATCTCAACGGGGAGTTTTAACAGCCATTACATTGGGGAGGTGAGGCACAAACACAAATCTTGCTCCCACTTATGGAAAATATCACGCGCTCCATTTGAGTGTGGCCTGTGTAAGTGGAGCTGCTGTTGTCCCACTATTGTGTTTCCAGTTCCCATTGAATGGCACTGCTTGAATAGATGCTTTCAGTAGAACAGATGCAACATATTGTAATTTTGCTGCACAATACTAATCATCACCACTGCAAAACAATTTGTTCAGACTCTAGTTATATATCTTGCATGTGCGGATGAGACAATGACATTCACTGTTTACAGATGGAAAGAAAGGGGAAGCATTGTAAATAGCAATGGATAAGGAATTCACACCCAAAAAATATTGGATTTTTTTTTTTTTTTTTTTACCTTATATACTTATATAATATAATAATCACAATGAGCTTCCATTACTGTACAGTCAGGACCAGATGTACATGGCCATCAGCAGTAAACAAGAGAAATTAAAGACAGCGTTTTAGCCTGGTGGAGCTTACCTCAGCAACTATTCAGCTGTTTTAGCTCCGATCCAAAGCCGCTAATCTGAGACCATTGATGTAATTTACAGACCCTTAGCAGCACCGATGACATACTGGCTGACTTAGTTGTCATTCACACAATCATCTAAAAGATGGATGTCTAAATTTAAGTCTGCCTGGCAACAGGAGCGCCAGTGCCGGCATTGATCACTCCCTACGCTGTGAATACAAATGTCCTCTCTGGGGGGTTGGAGAGCAGCCTTAGTAAGCACAATAACAACTCCCCAACCCTTGACCCCTAACCTCGTCCACCATCAATGCCTTTTTTAATGATGCATCCTCCAAGGGACTTCAAGTGGTTTATGGCAGGATGTTATTTCAGTGCCAATGATTAGGAGTTTGCCTCTGTTTAATGTAAATGATTTGCAATAGAGTTTTATGAAAAGCTGGAAGTCAAGAGGTCGTCAGAATACTAGTCAAGAATTATTAGAATTAAATCTATATGGATGCTATTCTTACATGTGGAGTGAACAGGTTCAAGACTTGTGTAGGTACCTTAGCCCAGCATCTCCTTCTTCTCTCTGCCGCCACTGGGAAACACGTGACGATCCACCTTTGCACAAGACTGTGAAGCAGATCAGAAGTAGCTGCACTTGTGCGAGCTTTTCCAACACTAATTCTTTGAAGGTGAATGGACCCTACAGGCTAATGTGAATGCATGGCATTTAGACATGCCCCTGACACGCCTCTAACAAGGCTCCACTCTACAATGACATTTCACTTAAAACATTAATTCAAATACTAACATAATTATAATCAGAATTGGTAATTTCAGAAATTTTCTTTTCTTTCTTTTTGTGTAGCAGCCACTTAAAGGTTAGGTTAGGCAGCAGGATATGGATATTTCACTTCATTACATCAAATAACATTGGATATAGGGAACCAAACATTTTGTATATTACCAATTTTGCATGAATTAAAGATTACTGTATGCAATAATTATGTTAATGTGCCCAAAATCACAGGATTTAGGCCAATGCAATCGCTAATTCTACAAACTTGATTTCTGGAACGACACAGTGAAAGCCACTATTACTGTAATGAGGGTAAAGTAGAGGGCCACACATGGGCTACGTGTTCAAATGTGTGTCTACGCAATGCAGCCTTTACTGTTGGATCAATAGATATTAAGCAGAACTTGGAGCCTAGAGCATGAGCATTGTTGATTTTTGGTCACCCAGACGTTTGCAAACCATTGTGGTGTGAGAGCAACACTGTGAGCTGGTGTCACAGTGAGTGGTACACTTTCATAATAGGTGAAAAATGTTGTGCTCAAAGAGACTGTACGGCTGAAACTGTGACAGAAAGACAGAATGCTGATGACTTTTCAACAACCCTTGCAGCTGCTCATCCACTTTATCTAGTTCAAAAGACACCAACAAAGGACAACAGTGACTCCTGAACAACTGCCTCCCTCCCCTCCTCCCATCAAACAGCTACGATGATCCAAGGCAGTATAACATACGTGCCAACCAGCCCCGGGCACTGACCTGTCAAAGCAGTGGCATCAAGTGGGATGGCAGGCGGGTCTTACGAAAACAACATAATTGCTGTCCCGGGTGAGAACTCTCAGCAACGTGTCAACGTAGCATTATGTAGGCAACGTGGCCTCACAACTGGGAGCTAATAAACACCTTGTCAATGCAGTAGGTGTCAGCTTTACACTCAGGATGAGTGTCTCCAAGAGACATGCTAGCACGTCATAAGCCAGCATTAGCCTGCTCGCTAACACTATTGGTCATTTAGTGTGTTGTGAGAAGGCAAAAGCCTGTGATCAGTCATCTTGCACTAACATCGTGGTCCACACCATCACCACCCACTCTGTCTCGACTGCTCCTCTGCCTCGGCCTGCCTTTCACAAATTATTTAAATGCTGCGCACACACATGCTCTGTCTTGTCCTGTTGGTTCGGTTATACCATTCTTCCAACATGTGATTATATTACAAACATGCCAAGATCTAAGTATACTATATATTCATTGAAATATAATCCAATTATCAGGAGCACGATTTTCCTGCGACATCTGATACTCTATATTGTATTATATCCACTATGTAGAGGTTTAGCTTATTACAAACATTGATCAGCGTGTTGTAATTCAATATAGCATGTCAACAACAGCATTGCGTTGTAGGACAGAGGGGTTGGTGGTGGTGGTGGAGGTGCCGTGGTGCTCTTTGCTACATGTGACCCGCAGCCTATAGCGGGCCACAGAGGTGAATCCTATTGACGACTCTTCGATGGCCAAGGTCAGCGGCCACACATTTGTTTAATGAAGGCAGCCAGAGGAGTCTGGACGGCATCGCACTCTGGCAGCCTCTGGGCCCGTTGCAAGGCAGCCATGATTGAGTCTGCAGCATCCACAGTCGTCAGAGAGATCGGCAACATCACACACTCGCAGAGAGGCAGGACTTTCAGCCTGTGAAGTGAAATTTAACACACCTATACGCCTATAGGCTGTGACACGGTGATGGATTAAGGAAAAACATTCAGTGTGATAAGGTCACTCTAATCACTGCTGAGTGCCACAAACAGCTTAGAGACCAAAAAGGGGGGGGGGGGGGGGGTGTAACTAGAAAAGCACACAACACAGCAGTCAGGATGGGCTACAATACACCTATGAAGCCTGTCTCCCTCACCACCAGCACAGCCGCCACCACCTCCCCTGTGCCACACCCTCGCCCCTGTATCTATGTGATATCTCAAAGTGTATCTATCATCTCGGATTGTGCTCCCAGATAAAGCCGGAGAGGAGGCTGCTGCTGCTGCTGGAGCTGCGGGAGGCTGCCCCTGTTCTATCTGCCTGTCCGCTCCCTCCGGCTATTTATAACCAATAGAGCTACAGCACTTTATGAATGTCCGCAGGCACAGCATCACACAGTCTTCTGATACTCTGCCGCAACTGCTTCGGTGTGTCATTATAAGAGGCAGTGCCTGAGCGAAAGAGGCAAAAACAACAACAACAACAACAACAACAAAAGAAAGAAAATACAGGGGACACTGTCGTATGTTCTGTGCAAACGCTGCCTTGAATAACATACAACAAGACGGTGTGTGGCACCAGCAGCACACACAAGTTTCATCCTGTGTCCTGCGTGCAGTCGCAGTGTAGGGCTAAATATAGACCCCACGACTGCTGTCTTGTTGGAAACAAAACAAAAAGGGGGGAAAAAAAAAAAAAAAGCAAGCTTTTTTTTTTTTTTTTTTTTTTTGGAGAATCAATAAAACACACAACTCGGGTTGCAGCAGGGGCCCGGCCGGCTCTCACGCGCTGCCCATTCCACAGATAGCCGTGTTTTGCAGACGGGGAGGATCACGACCGCGAGGAGCGTTGTCTCAGCGGAGCCCGTGCGTGGTCGAATAGAGGCTAGATCGAGATAGCGTTGTTTTTTGTTTTTTTTTTTTGGGGGGGGGGCACGTTGGCACCCTCGCCGCTCTCCCGCTCGCACTCACATTTCGCGGGACAATTAAATTTGATGAACGGCTTGAGCTTTCCAGACGGGCACACGCGCGCCGATGGCCAGGAAAAGGAGAGAGAGAGGGAGGGAGAGAGAGAGAGAGAGAGAGAGAGAGAGAGAAAAAAAAAAAGATGAGACACTCAAAAACGACCATCGGTAACAAATCTATCATTTATAAACGTGGGGTCCGCGCGGTTCGGATGCAGTTTTACCTGCAGAGGACGCGCCTAAGCACACTCAGGTCCCCGTTTGCTTCTCTGTCCTGTCAACCCGATTCTGCCTCCTAATCATCGCAGACTGGCGGGATGATTTCTTTCGGTTTTTTTTTTTTTTTTTTTTTTTAATGTTTTTATTTATTTATTTGTTTGTTTGTTTGACAGCGGGATGAGCGCCGAGGAGTTTAAGAGGAGCCTCTGGTCCTGACCGATGCACAATCGCAATTCACATGATCAGCGGGATGGTTCCTTCAAAGTGGCCCCGGAGAGACCTGCATGCTGGATACCTCCGCCTCTCTTGACAATCTTGGCCTCAGCCTGACATTTAAACCACAGCGACACAAGCAGAACAGTAGAAAACATTTTTTTTTCTTTTTTAAAAAAAAAAAAAAAAGACCCCCCCCCCCCCCCCACCACCGATCATCACCCCCTCCACA